>VXBT01009351.1:1777212-2073158 GCA_013400235.1 Oriolus oriolus | reverse complement strand
TAAACTTTATCAGTGATGTGGTTGTGTCCTCCGCAGGGAGGATGTGGTGGCCGGGAGCCGTGCAGGTTTGCTGGGCCGGGCTGCTGGGGACACAGGGGACGTGAGAGCTGGCAGAGCATGGTCTGGGGTGGGAGCTGGCAGAGCATGGTCCAGCAAGGACCACCAGTGGTATGGCCCCAGAGCCTTGGTTTGCTGTATGGTGGAGTGGTGGTAAATTCCAGAGTGGCTCTGTGCCAAGGAGTTAATCTCAGCTCAGGCAGAGGCTTAAAAGGAAAAAAACCCAAACCAAAACAAAAACTCCAAAACAAAACAAAAGAGAAAAGGAAAGAAGAAGAGGGAAAGGGCCAAGTGAGCTGCTGGAGGCAGGAGGTGTGAGGGGCTGGCTGCAGGTTAGGGACAGGAACACTCCTGGAATGGCCTGTCCTGCATGGACATCTGCCCCCAGGACACGCTGCCATCCCATCCACACCTGCCCCTTCACAACCACCAAAAAGTGCATCTCTTCCCAACCAGCTTCAGGTGCACCTTGAAACAAGGTTTTTTGGGTCCTGGCATCAGCCTGCCCTGAAAGACCTGCACCATCCTCTGCTGAATGTAGGGAGAGGGAATGAAGTTTGGGAATGGGAGCAGGGTTCCAGTTCACAACACTGACTCTGTGCTTTTCTCTAACCAAGAAGAGGTCAAACTACAAGCTGGTTCTGCTCAGACACACTGGATTTTTTCGCCAGTTTGCACCTGCAGAGCCCGTGCCCACCTCAGCCTGTTCCTGTGGCACGTGAAGGGATTTGAGGGGCTGGAGGTAGATGATGTTTGGGACTTGGGATGGCTGAGACAGCATGAAACACAGAAATTACTTCATCAGCATGATGCTGGCAGCTGCTTCCCAAGGGATATCCCATGCAGCCCACCACTGTGCAGGATGGTGTCTGCCTCCAGCAGGGATCCAGGGAAAAATATGGTATTTCAGGGATGAGGCCCTGTGGGGGACTTCCCTTCATCAGAGAAATCCAGCACTGATGGACTCAGGTGCTGCCACTGACCCAGGGCCCAGTGCTCCCACACCAAACCATCCTCCCTCCCCCACACACCCAGGGCAGGTTTGCTTTCCCCTGTTCCTGGCTCTGCATTCCCATTTCAGACAAATCCTTGACGGAGCAGCAGGACTTGACGCCAATCAGCGCACAATCGTTCCTTCTAAAATCTAAAATAAAAGCAGCATCCAGGGAAAAGAGTGTGTTTGTATTTATGTGTGTCCTCATCAAAGAAGGACAAAGCCAATCACTTTTGGGTATATAGGACTTCTTTTAGTTAATAAGAAATTTTTTCCCCCTTCTGAGGCAATGCACGAACTTCACTGCTGGAAACAGTGCAGGCCCTGCTGAGACCAAGCGTCTCAAACGTGCTATTAGATGCTTTTGGGGCTCTGGTTTGAGGACACATTACTTTACTTCAGCTCTGGAGTCTGAGGCCACCCCTTTTGAACTGTGAGAGGTGGCCAAAGAAAATAACATGTGATTATTGTTTAAAAAGTCATCGTACCAGCAAAATATATGATCACTTAAAGGCAGCATCAGAGAGCGGGGTCTTCTGCTGGCTTCATCCAGGGCCTTGGCTAACCAGCTAATTCCAGAGTGATATTTATGGCTTGTATAGAAAAAAGAAAATGGTATGAAATCCTGTGGCCATTTGGTACCCATGTCTTTAATGTCTAACTGCTTATTCATTCTAAAAAGTGGGATTTAATAAGACAGTTATTGTATGTTATTTAAATACCAATTGATTATTAAAACATTTTTATTTATAACTGCAAATTATAAAGTACTAGGGGAAGTGCAGCCAATCAAATCAGTGGACTGCCCGATGAATATCCTTTTCTAACCCCATCATTTTATATATAGAAAAGAGGTTGACTTATGCAGCAGGAATAAAACTAACTTAACTGCCTTTATGGGTCATTTCTTTCTTTGATGAATACTTGTAACTCCCTGTAACGGTAATAGGACCCTTGCTTTCCAACTGAGCAGAAAATAAACAGTCCTCACTGTAGGGGCTCTACTGCCTTTTTGGGGGCTCTGAGCAGGGGTAAGCAGAGGTGGATGAAATGTTCTCTGCTTTAATGACGCTTGCCAAAAATATTCCTGAATAAGATCCCCTTTCCCTATTTCCTGGCAAATGCTGCCCAGAGGGTTCTGCCAGTGCCTGAAGAGAAAAAAAACCCCTGTACTCCACTCCTGGGTCGTCCCACCAGAAATCTGGGCTGATAATGGATAGATCTTCTACAGACTTTTTTCACAGCAGTCTTTTAAGATTTTTCTCTCTACCATAAGTTCCTGGTCTTTGGTGGTTTTATCCCTGGACAGAATAAAGACATGTTGCAAACTAGAAGAAATGAGAAGTGTTCATCCCATCCCTTTGGTTTGGAACCTAGATTTGATTTACCTTTTCTTTTATTTTTTCTCCTGGTTAAGCTGTAAGATTAATGAAGGGTTGGAGGGGATAAAAAAAAAAAAAGTAGGTCTTTCCTGCCTCCTTTTCTAAATGCAAAGTGCAGCTGCCATTGCAGAGACAGGTTCTGCAACTCCAGCAAGCACTCACAGCACAGCAAGCCTGACTTGCAGCCAAGAAAGGGAAAATCTGATATGGTGTTTATGTCTCTGTTTAGGGAAACTAACCCAAAATAAGGTGGTAGCTGAGAAAGGAGACAATGAAACAGGAGAGAGGAAACTTGTTCTTTAAGAAAATAAAATAAAAGAGGAAAGAAAAAGGAAGCCAGTTTAGGTGGGCTCCTAAACAAATAACAAACACTTTGAAATCCTGTATCCTGGTGGCTTTACAAATTAACTGTGCAAGGAAAATGGCTTGTTTTCCCTTTGTGAGCCTCGTTAACATCTGGGGGTTACACCCCGAGGTGTCATATCACCAGCAGGCATCAATCAGCACAACTCCCCTAAAATCAGTGTAACTACACCCACTCACACAAGACCCCGGTCCAGGGCCAACGTCCCTGGGAGGAGTTAAAGCCAGGACAAGCACCAGAGCCTACAGCATCCATGTGCTGTTCTTGCCACAGGTGTCTCTTTGTACCTCATTCATTCTTTTAACTTACTGATGCCATTTTCCAAAGTGTATCCTGATTCACTGTTACAAATTATTTGCAATTAACAGATCTATTGACTCAATCACTGTTCTATTGTATCTTTTTCCCTTTTAGTGTAGTGAAAAAAAATCCATTCATAAACAAGACAAGATCTTTGAAAAGATCTTCATTATATTTCAATAGCAATCTCTCCTTTGTTGAAAGAAAGTACATCTGTTTATTAATTAAGAGGAATTTGCTTAAGTTAGTTCCACTGAACAAACACTTTGTTTTACCACATGAGCCCAAAATACTTTGAATTTTCCTGTGCTGTGGAGTGAAGCTCTGCTGTTGCTGAACTGAATGCTCTGTAACTCCCAGCAAAAGCAAGAGTGGGCCAAGTCTGCTGGATTTTATGGACATCTTTGTGACCTTCCAAATATTTCTAAGACACCCATTCACACCAGCAACTGAGCTCCAGATGAATCAGTTATTATGAATACTTGGCCTGTTAAACCTCCTTTTCTCTGCCCACAGTCAGTGAAAAAAATCTGTTATCGTCTTGCACTTTGCTCTAAATTTCATGCTAACAAATTTCAGTCTGGCCAAACCCCCATTTTTTTCCAGGTTGTTGGCATTAATATAGCATAATGTGAAATTGGTAGTATAGATCATTAATGTCATTTCCCATCTGTGCCACAGCACAAGGAAGGCTGGGAAGAGCCCTCTGCAGAGGTCACACTGCACATCTAACTTTTCTGGAGTGAGACGAGCGAGAGAATATCACCCCAAAAACTAGCCCAAGTATCAGCTCAGGATCTTCCCCTGCAACAAAGAGAAAGATTTTCTGCCCATGTCCACTATGACTTGATTGGTTTTGTCCTCATTTTGCTGAAAGAGGTTGGTGTCAGAATGAGCTGGAGGAGAGGCTGCTCATCCTGCCAGTAATCCAGCCTTAACAGATCCTCAGAAAAAAAAAATAGTTCACGTTGTGCCTGGAAGCAGAGCCCTGGTTCCAGCGGGGTTGTTGCTCTTGAAAGACAAGGTCCCAGCTCGAACACGATTTGGACCATGACCCAATCCCTGCATCCAGCCAGGCTGGCCTTCAGCGGTGCTGGAGGAGGGCAGGATTTAGAGCTGGGGCTGGATTTTATAACTCTGGTTTGACTTCAGGTTTGCATGTGAGAGAGGCTCTGGATGGATTTATATTGCCCCTCTGTGAGTCTCAGCATCGCGGTGTGGGGGGCTCTGCACAGGCACGCTGTGCTCAGCCAGCTGATGCTCTGGCTGCTTTATGGGCCAGGCAAAGCCACCTGAGTGCTGGGGCAGGCATTCAGATGCGTATTTTTGGACAGCTAACCCACACTTAAATGCCATTTACACTTATTAACAGCAGCACAGTGACATCTGGTACAGTAACTCTGGAGGATTATGTGAGGCAAAGAGTGAAATAACTTCACCAAAAGGCAAATGCTGGAGCGTTCCCTTTTGTGTATTGAACATTCCTGTAGGCTCTCTACTTGCTCTTTTCAGACAATGCTTTCTTGGCTGGCTGGATTATTGTATATCACCTCTCTAACCTGCTGTATTAATTTCCATTGACTGTGAAAAGGACTTGTCAAATAAGGAGGAAAAAGGAGAGGGGAGTCTTTTAATCCATAAGGCACAGTTCTTAAAAGCACCTTGTTGTGTAGTAGCTGCACACAAGTGAAGAATTTGTCAAGAATACAGGGCTGCTGCTAATTGTCTGAATAAATTACAGCTTTGGAGCCTGGAAGCCACAAATCATGTCATTGTAGCACTAAGCCATTCCTTTATGGAACTGGTCTTTTACAACCTGGAAGAAAACTTTTTAGAAAACTGCCCTGCAGTAAAAATGAGAAAGAGAGAGAAACTCTGTGTGTGTGTGTGTCCATGAGGATGTGAGCAGGGCAGTCTGCAGCTCCCAGCAGCCTTCTCAGAGAGCAGGGCTCCCAATCTCCTCACCATGTACACCAAGCCATCTGAGGCAGCCAGACCACGGGTGAAGCCCTTTGGGGTGCTGGAGAAACAAGCAGGACTAAGAGAATTTTTCTGTCCATGGGAGGGTGGCTGGTGGTCACTTCTGCAGGATGGATGTCAGCACATTCCTCCTTGGATCATTAGGGAAATCCAGCCTTGAAAGAAAATATTTAAATATGTGTAGCAAAGCACATGCTAGGGATTCATATGACATTCACTTTGTTACAGAGGACTTGCAAAAAGCACTATTGATTACTTTACCCATTAAGATTTAATTTTTTTTCACAAGTGTGGAGCAACAGGTTCACATTGCCCTTGTAGTGCAGGCACTTGGCCACTCTGATTTGTCCTTCCAGCTTTAGCTACGTTATCAGAAGAAGGAATAAAGGATTTTTTTTCCTTTTTTCTGAACTATCTGGTTTCAGACTGTGGGCTGAGTCCTGCTCTCACTGTTGTCATTTGAAAGGCTCCTACTGAGTTCAGCAGTCTTTGGATGCAGGCAAGTCCATGTGCAGTAATCCAGTGTGGCACGGTTTCTAAAGGGGAGTTTAGTTCTGTGTAAAGAATGACTCCTCGAGATAATTCCCAGTTCATACTGTGAACTAGACAATAAAGTGGAAAGTGCTCCCTGGAATTTCCTTAAGGCAACCTGAAGCTGTGCTCAGGCTCTTTCCCAGTTTATTAGTAGTGTTTGGCAAAGTACCTCAGGCTTCTTTGCAGACCACAGTAATTGGTTACCAGACACTGGAGGACAAGCTGCCTGATAAAATTCAAAGTCTGTAATGAGGCAGACAGGCATGATAACACAGCAATAAATCACAGCCGTTGGGGTATATTCCCGGGATGGCTGGCACAGGGGTTTCAATCAGAAGTCAAGAAGACTCCATGTCATGCTCCCCTTCGTGGTCCAATCTCCCTCTGGATCCTCTCCAGGTGTCAGGTCAAAGGCAGCAGTGAGGAACTAACTACAGATGAAATGCCAGACAGGAGATGTGCTCAGACTTGTTCCACAGAGGATGCACTTAAAAAAAAAATAGTTATTATTACATACTTCAGGAAGTTCAGTTCCTAGACCAACTATCCATTAGTACACTACATGAATAATTAATTGCAATCCTGGTACTTGCCTGGGATCATCCTCTGCACAACCCAAAAGCGACATGGGATAAACACACAGTGCTGATTCAGGAAGTTGAGGAAATGCTTAGAAAAGCTGATGAAAAATTCTCCATGTCATCAGTGGTCCCAAATCCTCAATATCTGCTTAGGACCAGCAGCTTGGGGACAGGGGTTTTGCACCCATAGCTGCTCTTCCCACACATGCCCTCACCCTTCCCTGTTGCAGTCACCTCCATGGGTAGGCATGTGCCAAAGGTAGTTAATGAGAAGAAAGCCTTTCTTCCTCCAAAACCACAGCAAATCATTAGCTTTAATGCAGAACTCCTTGTTTAGTAGCCCTGTTCATCAGGACATGCCTTTCCCTGCCAAAACTCCTTCTAAAACACTAATCCTGCCCCCAAATCTGGCAAATCACAGCAGATTTCTCTGTCACTTCTTGTTTATAGAGTTTCTTCCACCTTCCTTAGAAAAACTGGGTAGGCAAAACGCTGACATAGCTGAGCTGGAATGAAGAGCAAATGTGACAGCTTAGACAGAGACAGGCAGATGGCTGGATCCAAAAGTACCAGCCTCATGCACAGGGGTCACAAATTCAACTCCCATTCTTGGGTTCTGTGGTTTGACTTTCAAAGTGTGGAAAATTCTCTGTTTGAGAGCGATCTTCAGGCACTTAGAGACACTTTTGGATGTGCAGTGCAGAGCAGTCCCTGGAGAACCCAGGTGCCAATAGGCTCATTCACTTTTATTGCTGAAATTACAGGATGAGTTGAGCCCAGCTTCTGATGATGCCAATATTGTTTAATGTTCTGTATTATGGATTTACCTGAAGGTGAGTGATAGTCTGCTCAATTTCTTGTGTGTTTTCTTTGATGTTCAATGTCTTCTTGATGTTTATCATCACAATCCTCACACAAGGTATGGCTTTACACAAAAGGAGCTCAGTGGGGGATATCTGCACCAAGGATTTGCACCTACCTGTGAGGCAGGCAGCAGAGTTTCAGGCTATCTGGAGCCCTGGTGGTGTTGAAGCAAGTCCAGAGGAGGCCATGAAGATGGTCCATGGGCTGGAGCACCTCTCCTATAAGGAAAGGCTGAGAGAGACGGGGAGATTCAGCCTGGAGAAGAAAAGGTTCTGGGGAGACTTTATAGCACCTTCCAGTGCCAAAAGAGTCTCCAAGAGAGGGAGGGAAGGACTTTGGGTAAGGTCACACAGAGATAGCACAAGCTTTCAACTGAAAGAGAGTGGGGTTAGGTCAGATATTGGGGTGAAATCCTTCCCTGTGAGGGTGGAGAGGCCCTGGCACAGGGTGCCCAAAGAAGCTGTGGCTGCCCCATCCCTGGAAGTGTCCAAGGCCCAGTGGACAGGGCTTGGAGCCTCCTGGGATAGTGGCAAGTGTCCCTGCCCATGGCACCTAGCTGGAAATAGATGATCTCTAAGGTCCCTTCTGACCCAAACCACCCTGAGCTTCTATAAGCTTCCTATACACCCCTAAATGAATCCAGGTCTCCCCATGCTCTGTGCACCAGGGTGAGTTGCTCTGACCATGCAGGGCCACTGAACCCACACAGCACTCCTACACCTTCGGGCATCATTATCCCGGTTATGGAATGTTCACTGTGGGATGTGATGGTGTCTTTATCTCCAGTCTCAGTTTGGTGCAGTGCAAACTAATTCTTTTGGCAGATTTTTCCACTGTCAGTGGGGGTTTGTGTGGTGCATTATCAATGCTCCTCGCCCTGATGATGCATAGCACTAATCCATCATTAGAGCAAGAGTGTGCTCTGATGATGGATTAAAATAATTTATCATAAGAACAAGGGGCTATAATGTAACACCGTCAAAAGATGGCACCATGCAGAGACAAACAGATCAACGAGGAAATTCAGTAATGCTCATCCAATCAAGTGGATCTGCTGCCAAGTGGCTCTTCTACAGCAAAGGTTTGGCAACCTGCAAAAATATCATTATTCTCCTTGCTGAAACAACTTCTTGCAGTAATGGCAGTGATTTAAGGATTTTCCTTTTTGAACAACGAAGGCAGCCTCCCATTGCTAGCCACCCTTTTTGGGGCTGAATATTCCAGGTAAAATTACAGATCCTTCTTGCCCCCTGCAAGTCCTAATTTTTCACATCATGAAATGCAAATATAACATATATTTAAGACATTGGTCCAAAGTAGGTTTGCTGCAGCACGGTTAAGTGACTGAGAGAGGGTTTAAAACTCAGGAGACGTGGTTATAGTCTTAGCTTTCTCTTGGAAGCACTACATCTGTAATTCAGCACTTCATTCCTGTCTAGAGCACATATGCTTAACTGTAGCCATATGTTTACGTGGATTCTTCAGAACTCTGTTAAATTAAGGATTAACTGAAACACCTATTTAAATGCCTTCCTGGACATGAGTTTATGGAATCTGGACTAAAAGCAAACATTGTACTAAAGGTTTAAGAAAAACTCCAAAGAATCTGTTTCACTGCCTGTGGACAACCATATTTTGAGGTGCTGCTAAGAAATGGATTGTCAAAGGTCCTCTGTCAGGTGAAATGCAGTAGAAAATGGATCTGCTGAAAGAACAGAACCAATAATTCGCAGAATCATAGAATAAATCAGGTTGTAGAGGGCCTTGGGATGTCATTCACTATATTTCTGTCTGGAAACTCAATAGTATATGGATAAATTAAAAAAAAAATAATAAAAACCAGAGTGATCTGAAACTTTCCCTGTGATTCCAGAGTATGTGCATCTAATGAAGGAGGCACTCCATAGAATGAATAAAAGTACCTCTGTGCAACATTGATTTTCCAGTCTGAATGACAGTGGTTGCCAGTCTTCCTATTACTGTAATTGCTGGCTAAATGAACTATAATTGTATTAAGTGGTAAGTCTGAAATATGTATGTACTGTAAAAAGGAGCTCAAGCATTGCAGGCATAAAAATCTGATTTGCAGTATTTGGAATAAGTTCTGGGGGGAGGTTGGTCTTACAGAAACTGGTGCAAGAAAATGACTTAGCTCAGAGGGGTCTGGGTTTGTGCAGGGGATGTGGAGAGGGATGTCAACAGGCACCATTTCACTCACCAAAAATTGTAATTACTTACATAATATTGAACAAAATCATGGTGGATTACACGGTGCTTAAGATTTTTGCTGCCTCTTTCTGCTTCTTTGACTGTTGCCACTCTTTTTCATAATGAAAGAATTACAGTAGTTTCAATATGACTTTTCATCTTGATATGAGAACTAATGATAGTAATATTTTTAAAAGTCAAACCAAACTGTTTTCACTTATCCAAACCAATTGCTGCAGCAGTTGGGTTTGCTAGAATTTGACATTTCAGAATCATATTTTTCTCTAATTTCAGATAGAAAAATTGTTTCCTTCCTGGGCAATTTAGGATATATTTGGGAATATTTGTGGATGCTGTGCTTTGGAATGTGACTGAAAAGAGTATTACTGAGGCTGAAAACATAACAGAAAGTGATCAAAATGCTGCCCATGAAAATCCTGTTGAGAAATCCCATATAATGGCAATAATATTCTCATGAAAACTTTTCTGAGTAAAACCCCATAAAATGTCATCTCTCCTCCTGTTAGCCTCACGCAATAGTGGGTAACCACATTCCTTGCCCAGGAGGATTTGCTGCCAGTTTTTCCAACAATAGTGCAACAATACACATTATTTCCAGAATGGAAAGAAAAATGGACCTTTGTGGAGAAACGCAGCAAAATTCCAGCAGCCGTGAAAGGAAGGGCAGCCTGGCCATTGTTCTCGGGATCTTGGCTGAGTCCTTGACACAGTTGCTGAAAATCTTACAGTAACATTATTGTAAGCAGCAGGGAAAAATAATCTACCCTCAAAATCTTGCTCACAGTTCCTATTTCACCAGAAGAAAATTGATTGCTTGGCAGGAGAAATATCCCCCTCTTTCCCTGTCTGGGGGCACTGGGAGGAGCTCCCTGCTCCGCTCAGGACATGAGGGCTCCCAGGTCTGAGCCACCCGCACAGGAGCATCCAGGGCAGGGTTGGACCCAAGGCTGAGGCTGTGCAGCCAAAGCATTCTTAAGGCAGGGCAGTTCTGTGCCTGGGAAACAGCCCATTAGGGCCACTGGAGCAGAGATGCCAATTAAAGCAGTCCTCAGGGTGACCTCAACCTCCCAGGCAAATGCCAGCCCAGCACCGGGAATGCCAGGCTGAGGGAGAGAAAAATGGACCAGCCGACTCCAGGGGGAATTGCACTCAGGCAGCTGAGGGATCTGCAGGAGCTGAGATTATCCTCAGACACTGCTGCAATCAAGACATTTCCTCACTGCCTTTAAAACTCTGTTTTACCTGAATGTGGTGGAAAATTTATTTCACCATGCTCTGGTGTGTGTGGAGATGTTAAAATGAGTTTGCTAATCCAGCACAGGGGTTGTTCAGGATCCAGTCCTAATCCCTCAGCAGGAGAGAGGCTGGACATGCTTTCCTATTTGCACATTAATATTGAGCTTGTTTATCCAAATGTCCTGTCCAAGCAATGCCTGGGCAACCTGGATGGCTGGATGGCTGGATGGATGGATGGAATTTCAAGAGGAACAAAATTCTCCAAATGAACTATAAGCAAGGATTTTAAGTGCTGTCCCTCCCTCTCTCCCTTCCCCCTACCTCTTCTTAGTGTTTAATTGAGTCATCTGTAAGCATTTTGGTAGGTCAGGAATGCAATTAAATAGCCTGTCTATCGTAAAATATTTGAGCAGTAATACCTGATAAAATCATCATTATCTTGGAGTAATTGACCACATCAGATAATTAAGGTTCCTGAGGCAAAGCTTCACCCCCAAAGGAAGTTCAGTGATATTAGAGCAGAGTCAAGACTGTGCTAGTGTTTCCATTATAAGCCTTATATTTTAGAGCTGTGTAATTCTATCAGTAAAATGGCTGTAGTCTGAGAGTGTAGTCATGATTTGATCTCTTTTTTTTTTTTAATAACAGAGTAAGAAGAATACAAAGTATGTTGATCTGAGAGACTGAAAAAATCCTGCTGAAAAATGAAGTTTGAATAAGACTCTGCTTAAAAATAGAACACCCCACCCCATTCCCCACCCCACCCCCCGAGAATGACAAAATTACATCCTATCTACAGCCTGGTGAATATTCAGCCTAAGATGGGTAAAATAATTAGCCCAGCAGCTCTCCAGTGCTGTAAACGCCTTCATAGTTTGAGAGGAAGATAATTCTGACCTTGATGTCTTCATAGTTATAAGTAATTTTTTTTCCCAAGCACAATCAGAAGAAATTGTAAGAAGTAAAACATAATACAACAGAAGCCTCTGGTCTAGCTGTAAAAGTAGGACAAGTATTTCCCTCTCCTCAGACATGATGTAAGCAATAGCTTTGTCACAGAATTAGTCACAAATGAGACATATCTTAAACTTCATTCCACCGTGTGGAACGATAACTGTTCAGCAGCTAGTAATTAACCATTTAGGGATTTCTTCAGCTATGCACCACCTTTGGATCAGAAGGGGTTTTTTTAAATGACCACCACTCGTGTCTCAGTCTCTACTTTCAAATGCAAAAAGGTGGAAAAGCTCCAAGTGCTGGAATGTGAAGACTGTTGTGTCCTACATCTGTGCTGCGAAGTAAAAGCACCAAGGCACGAACCCAAAGCCTGGATTCTCACAGTCCGGGATGATCCTGCTTGAGCAGGGAGTTTGGACCACATGACCCACTCTGCTCCCTTCCAGCTTTACCCATCCTGCAGTTCTGTGACTCATCTCTTTTTTTTTCCCAAACAGAGGGCCAAGATGTTCCGCTGTGATTTAAAATTGGTTTTCTTACCAAGAGTTGGGAGTTCAGAGCAGGATGTTGTGTGTATTGGAGCCTTTACATTTCTGTGCAATCATTGGTGGCATTGCTGTTTTGTGCCTTGCAGTTTCTTTTCTCTGGAGTCACTCTCAAACCTCTTTGATTTTTTTCTCTCAGTACCCTACAGGAACATTTTTTTTGCTGCACTTGCGTTTGGATCTTTTTTTGTTTCTGAAAAGTGACTTAATGAAAAATACGTACCAGAATGCTCCGTGTGAGTAGCCTCCAATGCTGAAGATCAATAATAGTTTATTTGATCACTGACAGCAAATGCTCTTTCAATTAAGCAGGTCACATAAATAACTTTCTGGTTCCAACATTATTTGGAAAGGTTGAGTGTAAAATAAATGGGATTGGGCTGGTGTAGACGTCCCTCAAAAGGATTGGAGTAAAAAGCCACCTTTATCCTTGCTTTATCAGGCTGTCCTAAGACAGCCAAACTGAGTTTAGAACCCTGCATAGGCCACACTTTTGCATAGATTTTCATCAGTTTGCTGATTTTGAGAAAGATGGAGGTTTCTTAAGAAAAACTTTTCATCTGTTTATTTTGTCAGTTGTTGCAGCAAGAAACACAATAAAGCACAGCCCAAAATTAAATCGTATGCACATGCATAGGATTTTACCCCTCTGTCTTTAATATAACTCCAAAAAATGTCCCATTCTGCCTCTGGCAGTTGTTTTATCCCTACAGGTTTCTCTCATTCTTACAACCACACTTGACTGTGTTTTCCAGCCTGGGAAAGAGTTTATACTCACAGCAACGTAATTTCACCGAGTGCAACTATGGACAGACCAGCATTAAAAATGCCAGGCTGGGTCCAGTCATACTTCACTGAAATCAGACAGTGCTGTGCAAGTGAGGTCAGCATCCCTATAATGAAAACATATAGAACAACACATGGAAAATACACCGAAAAAAGTGGAAAGTTACAAATGACATTTTCTTGTTGAAAGCTTGGAAAAATAAAGTCTGCACACAAGAAATAGCAAGAAATCTGTATTTCACAGTGGAGACCTCAACCAAACAGTGGGGATTAATGATCTGTAGGAGTGTCCAATATTCAAATCAAAATCTAAAGTCAACTTTTGCAGCTATCCTTAATTCACGAATATTATAAGCCCAAAACTTCATCAAAGCCTTTTGGATATTTGATTGTTCACAGAGCAATAGGGATGATCCTTGTTTCAATTGAGTTGGCTCTGCAAATGGTGCTGCTGTCCTTCCCCCTTTAATTTTTCCAATACCTAGTTTCTGTGGAACAAGTTGTGGGGGGAGAAACGGATTCTGCAGCTGCTGAGAAAAAGATCAGAGGCACCAACCTTGTTTAAAAATTCCACAATCAATTTAGGAAAAAAACAGTAAAACCCCAGGAAACTTCCCAACTTCACTAAGAAGTCCTCAGTTCAAAGATAGCTGTACTAGGAGGAATCCACAGGATCTGTCTGTCAATAGGTTTCTTAGAGAAAGAAATGTTGAGGGTGTTTTTTTCTTTCTCTGCCATTGAGAAACAACTTTATAACTGCAGAACAAGGTGAAAATACTAACAGGGGCTGGTGGGAGAGGAGGAAGGGAGTTCTTGTCCTGAGGATGACTTGGCTCTGTGAACTGCTGCTGTTGAGCTCACAGCTGCTGAAGGTTAGATGGAATAACAATTTTCCACACCTTAGGGTCCATATCTGGCGGGTCTGAGCACCCCCAGGTTTTACGAAGCAGGTTACTGTGCTTTGGACCCTGAACTCTTGGTTGTTGTAATATGACTTCAATGCCATCCCAAGAAGTGCTAAATGGATTTAACTCTGCCAAGTCAATATGCTCACACACAGAGCAGTAGGTTTCCAAAGCAGCCCCTGGAAAAGCTCCATGAGATTGCAGAGCTGGTACACTCATATGATTTGCTTTTATTGCCTTACTTACAAAAAATGCCCCTCAATATTAGAACATCTACAGCTTTAAATTTCCTGAACTGCTGTGGTGGGCACTGGGGTTTGGCTGTCATAACCCCAGGGGCTGGGCAAACTCCAGCCTGGGTACCTTATTCAGCTGCACCAGGGTGAAATGATGGTCCTATGCCCAGTGCTGGCTTGCACATGGCAGAGGAAGGTCAGCATGAGCAAGGCAAGCTGGGAGTGTTGATCCCCTCAGCACATCCTCCCCACTTGTACTCATCTGGAGCTAGCAAAAATAATGTTTAATGGTCACTCTGTGTTTGTCCTCTGGGGTTCAAATCACTTTCTAAACCAACTGGTGCATTCGGACACAAGTTTCACCCCTCAATAATCCGCTGCATGAACCAAAACTTTTTTCTCCCTTTAATTTCAGCTCTTGTGTTATGAGTAACAGTGAGTAATCCAGCTATGACTACGATTCATTAGTACGGCAGGATTGCTTGGAATATGAGGAAACCAGTCTTGAATCCTCTTTTGAGAGCCACTTATCTCAAAAGGCTTTTATTGTTCATGAAAAACCAGCGCTGAATGGCAATGCACAGAGACAACACTTAACTTTCCGGCGCAGGAGTGTGATCTTCTTTGCACAAATGCATGTGGGATGAGCGCTGAATAGAAGCAAAATGAGCATGCAAATCACCCCATGCACCAACTGGTGTTTCAATGCCTGCAGAGCTGGGTGTTCACACAGGATCCTGCTCGCATGCCTGTCTCCAGGGAATTTGAATGCTGAACCTGGCTCAGTGCCAAAGTACATATTCACTTTTGCACATGCCCTTCAAAAAAAAAAAACCAACCTTTCTGAGGATCAGCCTGGTGCGCTGAATAGCACACCTGGCCATCAGGCAGGAGGCAGGAGGTTGACTCCAAGCTCAGTCACTCATGGAAGCTCTGTCGCCTCAGTTTCCCTCCTTCCTCTCTGCTCTGTTTTTCTAGTTAGACTGTAAATTATTTTGAGCTGGTGCAATGTCTTTTTATGTGTTCACACTACCCTAATCCAAATCATAATGATGACAATTGTATTCAATTGATGGGCTTTTCTGAAATTTCCCTATCACTAACTTTTATACTACCCATCACAGCTGCAAATTCCTAAGGTGACAGCACCTATTGCCCTGCCATTATTATGCATAATAATAATTTGACTAAAATAGCATCAGAAAATGTGCATTACACCAAATGAATTTAAATTGATTTTTTTTCTCTCCTTTCTCAAAGCTTATTACTAATTGGTATTTTCAGAGCAGAGATTCATTTTCATACACTAAAATTAATGGGCCATATCAGCGGGTGTGAATCAGGATAGCTCTGTTGAATTCAATGGGTCCTTTATCATTTACTCCAGCAGAGAACCTCACCTACCATTCCAAAGAGCATTTTCTTTTTTGTAACTCACAAAGTAATTGCATTTTCAGCCTTATGTCCTGATCCTGCAAATAATTGTGCAAGACATTAAGTTTATGTAGATAAGAAGCGCTGCTGATGCCACTGCAGCTCCTCGTGTGAAGGAAGTTATGGTTTTGCAGGATCAGACCTTAAAATGCAAATGAAAACACTGCAAAATCCAATGTGTTCCCAGTAATATTTTAAGAATGACAGCACCTAATATGTAGCCCATTCTAATACCTAAAATTACTGCAAATCATGTTGTACATTAAATGGGAAGAAAGGAGATTATTTAGTGGCTTAACACTTTTTGTTTACTATAAAAGAAAGTCCAATCTTTTTCTCCTGGAAGCTCTGTATCCCACATTGTCTACAGCAAGTCTTTGAAATTCAGCAGGGGGACAACTCTTGGATTAAAGATGTGGTTTTTTTCCTTAGCCCCCAAGAAATTCCAACTATAGTTTTGCTGAGACAAAGTGTTTTGAAATAGCCAATTCACTTCTCGCTAGAAAATTTGGCAATGAGTGCTGATTGAAATAGGAATTTGGAAGACTTGCTCTTTTCTTCCCCCCTTTCCAAGAAAAAAAACCTTTGCTGCTGGGTGTCCTGGATCTCAAATGTGATGTGTGTTAGCTGATGTGCTAACAGTGCAAGCCTAAATGCTGCTGATGGTGCACAAAGGGTGGATTACCACAAGTTCTTCACACAACAAGAAAACAACCCTTTTAAGGGATGAACAAGAAAGTTTTAGGTCGCAAAAGTAAGCAACCAAAATATAAGAATTAATAGAAACTCAGGATCCTTTATTAGCTGGCCAGCTGACAACAATACTACACACACAGTCTTCAGTACCAGCATCACATCCAATCCTTCTTCTCACCCCTGATGAAATACTGAGTATGTCTGGTGAGCACAATTAACATTGAATAAGCTTGAGTTTACCATGGAGACAACACCTCCCCCCCCCCATTTTTTGTATGTAATATATATATTACCATGTACTTTTTTTCTGCTTTAAGGCAAATTGAGTTTGACATTTATACAAGAAGCAATAAAACTGATGCAGTCAAAGTATATTCCTAAAACAAGTTCAGTAATGTCTCTTCCAAACTACATTTGAGTTAGTGGAATAAATGCCTTTTCATGTTTGCAGTTGAAGCACTGGCCAATTCTGCCAAATGGTTTTTGGAAAATTGCCTTCAGAATTGACTTTCCCTGGGGAAGATTTGCTTCTGTGGAAAGAGGAGATACTGGGAAAATTTGAAAGAGAGAGAAAGCAAAAGGGAAGGCAGAGGGAATAGGTTAAAGGCTAACTTTAAACAGGTGGCTCTAGTTTTTCTTTGCCCAAATTGTTCTACAATCTTTTATCCTAACACTTTCTGGTCAACTACAGCAAATTTCATTTTAGCAAGAGTAATTCCATGCTAATCCACCTTTGCTCTTACCTCAGCTCAGGTTGGGTGTTTTTGTCTCTGGGCCTCCCAGTTCTCAGGACCAAATTCAACTTTGGGAGTCTTGTAATTCCAATTCATTTTGCCTATGTGGGAGTCCGGAACCATTTGGGATCCCATGGATTTGCTTCCTCTCAGTTAAGAAAGGGAAAGATGGGGACTTCTTTCAGCAAGCAGTTGGTGTTAGCTGGCTTGAATAGAGATGCTGGTTTGGACTCCCGTTGATCACCCAATTTCCTCCCCCATCTGAATATGTGTGAAATCAGTGTCCTTTTCTCCAGTTGTCGTAATCTATTTTGCTACCTGAAAGGGAATGTCTGCATGAGACGGTGCAGGAGCTACTGAAGGATGGTTTAGTTCATATGTAGCCCTTCTGGGCTACTTTACAAGTTGGCAAGCTTTGGGAATCAGCAAGTAGTCATCGTTCAGGGAAGGAATCTGCTCTATTTCATGTGTGTTAAATGCTATTTCCTAGTCCATCTATGGATGACCTGACTGAAGGAAACATATTGCAAATGTATGTGTCATATATAATCAAGCCCAATAAATATCTCTGGTAATACATAGCATTTTCCATCCTGCATTTTGGAGGTGAAGCATAAGCAGAATAATTTTGCACACATTGCAATGCGATGTCTGCAGCTCGATGGGAAGAGCTACAGCAAAGAACATTCCAGTGAGAGTTCCTAATGTCAGTGTCTGCACCATAATTTCTGCTCTGCTGTCTTGGGATCATCCACACGCGGACACATCCACGCTGCCCAGCTGAAGGGTTTGCCATTCGCACCATTTGAGCTCGCAGTTCCTGAGCACCCAGAGGCTGCTGTGACTGCAGCTCCAAACTCCTGGAGATCTCCTCTGAGGCATTGAGGCACATCTCCCTCCTGTTCTTCAGATCCCATGGAGGGGACTGTGCCCACCCTTGGACTCTGACCCCTTGCACTTGACATCTTGAGTTTGGGATGGCACCCGTGAAACTGATACGAGCAGCTAGGAAAGGAGGAGGGAGGTTATTTTTAAGTTGCACCGGGCAAACAGCTGCAGCATTTTCTCCATGGCAGAAGAGCTCTCACAGAACAGAGGGAAGCCTGTCTTATTGCCTCCAAATTTCTCCCCTCCTAAGAGTTTCAACCTTTCAAGACTCTCCCTGTGCAAACCTGTAGCTCATGTGCGCTGGTGAACGTAACTCTAGTGTCGTGGAGGAAACCAGAACTATTTTTACTTTTGGTTGAGTAAACATTTAGCATTTAATAGTCAGGTGTTTATTTCACTTCCCAAACTGCCTCCGGCTCCAGCAATGCTTAGCATGATCCTTTTCTCAGGGAGGGGGAGAAGAAAAGAGATTGAGTTCAATGCTCTCAAAATGGAGAGGCCTGAGGAATCACAAACTTGTATCCACTGCCACACATCCCACCTCAACCCCCCTCCTTCCTTGCTCCAGCCCTCCTTGGAAGGAACCTGACAGGAAATATTTTAGAAGTAGAGAATTTTCAATGAAAATATTATTTCTCCATCTGCCCACGCTTCCGCCCTCGCAGGTTGTATGGCTAAGTGACATTTAGGAATGTGTATCCTGCAGGCCGCTCGGTCGCCTGTCTTCTCACATGTTGCTTTCCCATCAGAAGCACATCAAGACTCCAGGTCCTCCTGCCTCCCGAGTGTCACAGGAGACACTTGACCTTCCGGAGCACGTCCGAGCTTTTCAGGTCTATTTCTAACTTCAGTGGTTCCTGGAATGGAAGGGGCTGACCCCCTCTCCCTGAGCTCCCCACAGTCTTCCTGGGAGGTGCAGGGAAGGGTGGGGTCCACCACTGCTCTGGGATAAAAACCCAAAACCCGTGAAACCTACAGAAAGTTGGCTGATCTTACATGTGTGGAGCTATTCAAACCAGATGCTCGCATGCCTTCCTGCCCACGCTACCTTACCCACACTGATCCGTTCCTAGCCCAACAGGAAGCTTCAGTTTTTTGTACCTTGAGCCATTTTCAACAAAAGTCATAAGAGGAGAGGGACACACGTGTGCTGCAATGACCTACAAGAGGCTGCAGTCAGCAAGAGACTTGCTTGCTCCTTCATCCAAGGGCTGCCATGTTGCACTTTTTTCTTGGGCAGGCTAAATTTATCCCAGATGGTTTGGAAGTGTTAAGGCAACATGGCTTGACAAACAGCATGTGTCTAAGAGGGAAGAGGAAAATGACTGAGGTTAATTTGTATTGGGAATTAACACTGGGGAAAAAATGAATATTATATTGACACATTTCAGCTGTCCCACCGTCCCCTTTTTGAACTGGTTGATAACAAAGAAAGCACCCATGTTTAGTTCTGTCTTGCTCTTCAGCCATCTGTCTCTGGTCAGAACTACTCTGTGCTCTGCCTCAAATCTCCTGTGTTTAAGACCCTCATTCCTGAATCTTGGCTTTAACCCAGCATTCTTACCCCTGTTTCTAGCTTATTCCAGTCAAATCTTACCAGTGGTTCTAACAGGGACACGCCAGTTTTAATACACATAGGCCTCTCAGAGCAGTGGTCACAAGAAAACTGCAGCAGATTAGGGAGGAATTCCTTGCCCAGAACCCAACTGAATCCATCCAGTCTTGGCAAGAGGAGGGTCAGATCCAGAAGTATTTTTTGCCTTGGCGTTACTGGAATAAGAGTAAAAGTCAAGGTCAGAGGTTTAAAAAGGACTTCACTCAGGCAAACTTTTTTTATTTTAAGCTGAGCATCTCAAACCATACATAAGTGTGTTGATTTTTGAAGAGTTCTGAACGTGCCCTGAAAATAGTGAAATCTGCAACGTTCAGCTATCGACTATAAATGTGCAGCTCAGGGCCCAGCAAGCCAGGGATCCTAATGAGGCAGAGAATCTGGGCTACCATTTTGATAGGCTCCAGGAAAGCAGGAAATATTGAGCCCAGACTTGCAAAATAATAATCACTTTGCCAATGTTTCTGTTTATTTTTCCTTTAACTGCTGATTGCATTTCTTAGCCATTTATTGCCACTTCTCCCCAAGTCCCTTGGCAATTACTGTCTTACAAATCGAGCCTGGTCACACTCACACCTGACTTGACGACATAAAATGGTGTGAAAACTGCTAATAGTGGAGTTAACAAAACATTTTAAAAGTTCCCACCCCTCAAATTACTGATTAATTATATATGAGGCTCAAATCTCCAGCCTTATATTAGCATAAGTCCACGGATTTTCGCTGGTCAGATAAACCAGTAGGATCAGAGTCAGTGTTCCATACACAGAGGTTAAGCTTCCGTGATACTTTTCCATCAGCAGTGAATTCATTGCTGCCTGTGCCTACCCTGAGTGCATGGTGCAGCTGCTGTGCTGTACACTGGACCACTGATACCCTTTTGATTAGAAAAGAACAGGAAAAGGGTTGGTTGTTTGCACCTCACAGGCTGATGCAGCCTCACAAAGAAGCAGAAATAGCTGTGGCAGAGGGGTGGGACCAGAGGAGGGGTCCTGGGGGAGCTTCTCATCCCACATCTAGGCTGTGGTACTTTGCCACTGTGCCTGGCTTTTTCACACCCAAAATACATTAGCCAGTGCAATTAAAGATACAGGAAAAACACATGTTAACAATTTTCTTACTGCAGACTTGCCAGGTTTTTATTTATTACTTTTTACTCCCTGTGAAACGTGATTATTCATTGGTAAGATTTTCAAGCTTTTTATAATGAGTAAGGAAGAGAAAAATCCCTTTGGTTTGCTACACAAGTTCATCAGAAAGGTGATCAGCCACATAAACACATACCCCACTACCCCTTCCCATGCCCAAGCATTAGCTCACAGCTGTGTGGATATAGGCTTTGAGAGCTGAACAACCCATTAATCTCCATGTGGAAAATCAATAAATTGAAAATAATTAGCTGGGTATGAGAAGAAGCAAAGAATCAGACAGCTGTTATTTAAAGCATGACTTAGGCATGTAGAAACAAGGTATAACAAGACATACAGGGAGCAGAGAAGGGAGGGGGAAAGGACAGGAGAATTTGAAAGGAAGAATGGAGTGGTGAACGCAGAGGCGCTGAAATGTGTGTTTATGTACAACCCATTCCGAGCAGCTCCACACCAGCAGAGCTCTGCAGTGAGGGCTGTGCAAGGATCAGCAGGGCTTTGGGAAAATGCAAGACCCTGGATGAAACTGCTCACTAACAGGGCTGGAAGGGCTCCAGTAGTCACCAGCAAAGGAAAACGAACAAAATTCCAGCCAGTGTCAACAGGCATTGTCATGATTTGGTTCATCTCCAAGCAGGCAGGCAGCAGGGGCTGCAGTGGGAGTACAGAAACAGCAGCAGGGTGGGCACGGGAATGGGCCACAGCCACCCTGGGCAGCCCCAGCTGGGCGGACACTGAACGGGGCAGGCACAACGTGTCCCTCTCCTCCCTCCTGCTCCATGTCACACTGACTTGGTGACAACTGCTGAACGAAAACACTCTGAGAGAAACAGATTAAGAGAACGAGAAGAATGTGCCTCACCAGTGGGGAGACAAAAACAACAGCACGCTGAGACAGATCAGCAACGCACCAAACTGCCCTGAGCTCAGCCAAGACAGATGGTCTCACAAAGGGATATTCCAGCTGAGCTCTTGAGTGCATTATTTTTAGGCTGAGATTTAACACCCATGTCCCTGGCCAAACTAAGGGTTCTAGGCACACTTTTGAGTACTGAGGCACCAGAAACTTTACAAATTATTTTACATTTTGGTTATGGTGGAAGCTTCATGGGATCCACTATGAGAAAAAGTATAAAGGACCTGGACTAGAAAACTGCTAGAGAAGGTACAACTCCTGGATAGAAACCAACACAGAGAAAATTCCTTGTGGAGACAGAGACTCTTTAGAGGGAGAGGTTAAAGCAGAAGCACTACAGGCCATACCCAAGGATGCCCTGAGAAGGATAAATGTTAACTGGAATAAAGAATTTCATTTGTTTGAAGAAAAAAAGTGTCTCACCTTCCTTGCAAGTTGCTGATCAGAGCATGAAGCAGGTGACCACACCTGCCAAGAGTCTGAAACAAGACCTTTGAGGACATTACACACCTAATTATCATTTAATTTAGCATTAAATTTAGATTTAACTTCTCCAGGAAAGCCTACCAAGACTTCTGTGAGCCCACCTGAGATGATACAGCGGTGATGAAGCTCTGCCTCTCTCCGAAGGGACTCCTATGGTCACCCACCACCATTTCTGTGGGGAGAGACATAACATGTAAGGGGATTCCAAATTTCTATATTCAGCTAAGCATGAATATGACAGCTGCTATAAAACTGTAAAGAATGAAGGATAGGAGAGGCATCTACTTACAAGGCTGCTCAAAACTCAAGAGTTTCTATCTTGAGGCTGATACAGCCTTGAGCTCAGATTTCTAGCTTTGAGCTTCTAGCTAGGGGCTGGATACAAATCAGGTCTGTTACCTTTCCCTCTTTGTATCTTCAAGCACTGGTGAGCAAGTTCTACCACATGCAGGCTCAGTAATCTGTTCAGATTAAGGTCAGGAAAGGAGCCACCCAGCTCTGGGATGACTTTGGAGCTGCTCCTGAGGAAAAGATCCAGAAGCAGTTGCCTAAAAATCAGTGACTCTCCCAAACCACTGAGGGAACCAAGTTTTCACGTCCTGGTATTGACATATCCCAGACCTGTAGAGGAGGCTGGATTTAATGGAAATTGTCTTGTTAGGTTGGAATTGCTTTATTCATCTCTGTGCCTTGCTTTCTCAGGGTAGCAGTGCTTTTCTCCTCTATTAATCTCACTTTCACTGATTGTTCAAAGCCTGGAGTTTTTCTTCCATAGCCCTTCAAGCCTCCAAAAATCACAGTCTAGTTCTGGCAGACCTCTACAAGCATTACATTACCTAGGACCGAATTACCTAGGACCGAATTACCTAGGACCTTGAGGACTAATCCCTTCTGTTCAACTTAATGAAAAGCTTTCTAAATATAACCACTACCTTCTCCTTCCTCCACACTATCAACTTCTCCTTCCAAGTTTAATGACACATCTATGCCATTTCTCCTCATTTATAGGAATAGTCTTGGGGCCTTATCAAAATGTGTTCACTACAGGGCAAAAATCAGGTTTACAATTCCTTAAGTGCAAAATTCATGCCTTTCAATGTAGCCTAATGATGGGGGGAGAGAGGCAGCAATGGCACAGTTCAGACCAAATTGCAAAATCAGGGATGTTGGGATGTTTGTTTCCAACCACTTCAGCTACCCAGACAAGAAAAGGACTCCAAGTCCAGGCTGTGGGTTAATGCTTATTCTGGGGATGTTTTAGATAGCAAGGGGAAGGGGAGGTGTTTCATCATCTCCACTTTCTAAATACAGTGTTTCCCAGGATTTTTTATTTTATTAGGTAGGATGACATTTGTTCTGCCTTTCTTTTGATATCCAAAGCTAATGTATTTGCCCTTCTCACTCAAAAGTCTGTATCTCTGCACTTGTGTTAAGGGAACAGATAAAAACTTGAATACTTCTACTCTGAAAAGGCTGCTTTTAATAGTTGGGATGGATCTATTCGACTAACTACAGAGAACAGGACAAAAAAGATTGGGTTACAATAGGAAATAAAAGGCCTTGTCAGGGAAGAAGAGGATAAAAAAGGGCACCTGAATTATAAGGATGAAGGCTGTGCTAGTTCCCCACTCAGACTCTGTGCTGTAGGAAATCAGTAAAAACGCAGAAAGAAATCCAGCAGGCTCCAGGGAGTAAATAAACCTGTCGGTGATATGTGAGCCTCATCAAACATAAAAAACAAGGACTCAGAAAGAGGGGGTTGCAGTAAGGACTAGGATGACTCAGGCAAGGAGAAGAATGACAGCAAAGGCTGTATCAGGTTGAAGAAGAAACCTGGCCAGCTCCAGTCAGCTAAAAACTTGTCCCTCAGCCCTTCTCCCTGCCTGAAGAGAGGCTGCTTAGGGGGCCAAAGCGAACCTGGGGTTGGGAAGGCTCCAGCATCTCTGCTTGGAGCTATAACCTTGTCCAGGATTATCCTTTTACTGTGTTTCTACTTCAAGCCACCAAGAAAAAATAAAATAGAATTAAATTACATGAGAAAAAAGCCTAGGTTGGAGCAAACCACCAGACTTCTGCTTCTGAAAAGCTTCAAACCCCCCCAGTGCAGTTGTGTCTGGGTGACAGACCCCAGGACTTGCTGCAAAGCGCTCTTTGGGAGTGCAAGTCCAGACAGCTTTGCCAAGCCTGGGGAGCAACAACTGCGCTCCCTGAGCAAGCCAGAGCCCAGCAGTTTCTCAAACAGCAGCCAGTGCGAGGCTGTTACTGAGCGTACCCTGCTCCTGCCTCCAGCCCCTGGGCAGCAGCACGGCTGCAAGCAGAGTCTTGTGGTGGAGGGAAGAGAGAGACGGGAGAGCTCCCAGACTGACAAGCAGGTTCTGCGGTTTTGTTTAAGATGCTGAATCAGAGTTTCGCCCGGAGGGGGGGCAGAAGGGGATGGCTCATGGTTGGCAGGTGCCTGCAGGAGCTCTGGGGCTGGCCTATCTCGGAGCCTGGCACATAGCCCCGCTTGGCTGGTTTCTGGTGCTCCGAAGGGAGTGAACGTCACCGTCAGACCCGAGCGTGCTGGTTCTTGTTGTGTGGCCCTACCAACAAGGGAAGGCTCCTTTGAACAAATCTGCAGCAATTTGAAGAGCTAATGAAATTCAGCATCCACCCAGGCTGCTAAGTATGCTGAATTGTGAAAGGTTCAGAGCTTAGTTTTGTCCTGCCAAACTGTCCCTCTCTGCCTCCAAGAGCAGCTTCTGGCACTGATGGCACAGCCCAGGTCCTGGCAATCCCTTTGTGGGGAAGAACAGCTGCTCTGTATGACCACCAGTGGTACAAACGCAAGCAGCTGTTCTTGGTCACTGAATGCAGAGTGGAAGAGTGCCACTCAAGCCTGTTACCAGCTCAGAAACAACCGTGCCATGACCAAGAAAACACTGAACATCCAAAATGGGCATGGGCTGAATTTCCATCAGAAGCACAGCCATATTCTGCCCACTGCAGGGAGCACTGGTAAACTTCTCACCATGTGGCAGCTCTTCCATTATGGACTGCAGTGAGCCGGTCTGTAATTTTCTGCCTTTGCCATGGCTCACTCCCGTCAGTCCGGTCTTGTTGCACCATCGAGGGATGTACCTCAGCTTCCTGCCCTGTGCTGCGGTGCCAGCTCACTAGATGGTGTGTAATCATGCTGTGCCAGGCCCAAGGAAGCAAATCAGGAACATGCTGGGAAGAGGAAGTAGAAATAAGATGGTTTAGCTCAAGGAGGAGAAGGTTAGAGCAGGAGCAATGCCTTCAGGTCAAGATCAGGTGCAGGAGCAGAGCTGGTTGAGGAAAGCCTTCATAGCTCCCAGTGACCGTATCATGCCAAGTTTAAACCAAGCTTCTTGTGCCCTCACTTCCTCGTGTATTAAAATGCACCAGGAAGATAAATAGTTACTTCATTGCCATCTGGTTTTATTCTGCTAGATAATGTAATCAAGGCTATTCTATACACGAGAAATATTGCTTAACTAAATATCATCCAAAACACAACCTACGGATTTTTTGAAAGTCACCATTATTTGTTGACATTTGAGACTGAAGCAGCTGGACCAAGACAGCGCAGGTTACAAACCAGGCATTTCTCTGCGTTTTCACGACTGCTTGAAAACATCCATGGAATTTCATTTTTTTCCTAAAAGGAAAAAAAATAAGAAAAAAAGTAGCTGCTGAGATAGAAATTTCTCTTCTGCATTTTCTTAGAGAAGCTGCAGTTTGGATTTAGGGATGATTTATTTTCCAGATTTCAGGAAACTAAAAAAAAAAAAGAAGAAGAAATGAAATATTTGTGTTTGGATAAAACCTTGCTTTGTTTTAATGTAATATCTCCTACCTGCAAAAATGAGGCATAAATGCTGCAAATACTTTTTGTATTGGCTGAAATTTTCATTAGGAACTAACAAGCACATAAAGGAACACGCTCTCAGTCAAGTTCAGTGACTTGCCCAAAGCCACAAGGACAAAACAGCAAAGCAAATCACCAAGCACTGAGACCCAAACCCCACGCTCTGCTCTGGCCAGTGGGTCTGGCAGATCCCAGTTAGCAGCAAGGACATGAGATCCACCAAAGATAAGTGGGCCCAGCTGAGTGTCTGACTCTGCTAAGTCTGCCTCAGAGTGGTTATGTGGGTGGTGCAGAATTTGTCAAACAAGATGTTCACAAAGATCTCCCCGAGCACAGCCGAGAAAAAAATGAAGACAACAGTACCATAAAGCGACACATAATTCAGCTGAAGTGAAACACACTCAAACAACAGCGGAGAATAACTCATTCCCCTTAGGCAAAACTCATCCAAAAAGCTAATAATGAAAACTGGAGGACTCCAAACCATTATTTTTACTTTGCAGGCCAGCAGCAGGGATAGCTTATGTGGGTAGCAGCAGTCCAGAGTTTTATTCTGGTTTCCACCACTAACTCCCTGACTGATCTTGCAGTGTCACTGTCCTGGGCCTCAGTTTACTGATCAGTGGGATGTGGGTGTAGATCGATTACAGAATATCTAAGTCATACATGCAAAACATTTAGGATGCATATGGGTGGGTCTGGATGCTGAGGCACATGCTTCTGTACCTGTTGTCCAGCCAGATCCTTGAAACTGTAAAGTAACTCACACTCTTCACGCTTCTGCAAGAAAAAAGAGAGAATACACCTGCAAATATATGGGATGCAGAGCTCAGGTTTGCTGGTGTCAGTGGTTATGACTCAGAAATCATGGGAAAGAGGTCAAGGCCTTAACAGTGGCCCATTTCAACATGCACTCTGCTCTGTAGTTTGGGAATGGAATACAAATGCTACTCTTTCTTGGAAGGTCATTGAATTGAGCTGAACTGACCCAACCAGTTACTTTAGGCTTGTGGAAAAACCGTGGACAGCAATATTTATGATGATTACCCTGACAGGCTGAATAATTGCTTTGCAGCTAAAATGCTAAAACTAATGGAGCTGGGTTTTCAAAAGTGTTTCATCAGAGCTTCCTAAACAAAATAATTGTGGGAAGTGACTGGAAAATGGAGCTGGTGGCTGGAGTTGTGTTAATATATATGTGTGTATATATATGCACAGATACTTCTATATATATGTATAAAGCAGTGCAGGTCAGGAAAGAGAATAAAGCAATCTCTTTAGACTGAAGGATCCTTCCTGAATGTGTCTATTGCTACTACTGTCATTAGAGTTATTATTTCAGTGGTAGCAATCATATAAATAAACACATTTTCAGGGACCAAAAATGTAAAAGTCAGATGAGTAATCCATGGGATAGAGTACTCAGTGTAGTCTGTAGAATGAAACTACAGCTTTTAATTTATACTTTAAGAGTTAATGAATAGTAAAATTAATACCATCGAGTGTTTGGGTCTCAAGTAAGAAGCTGTGCTTTTCAGTCACTTACCTCACTGGTTATGGCCCACTCAATGCTACTGCGCTCTTTAACCTCAGCACTTCTCACATCCAATACACTAAAAGTTTGTATTGGAGAATTAAGAAGATGAACTATTTCAGTGAGTCATCTTCTAAACATTTCTGGTGTTAGGATAAAACCTTGAAAGGATCATTTTTATACACTCATGCTGTAAAGGAATCCCTGCTTAGGAGTTACCAGGTTATCTTTGCTTCATCTGCTAAGAGAGTTTCAACTCCTCTTGGTTCTCAACCAAGCTGAGACATTTAAAAAATAGACCGTGTTGGGCTGATTTGAAACTGATTCATGAAGTTGAATTCTTTGGTTAGTGGATCTTCAAGGTGTTTAGATGCTGAAGTTTCTAAATTGCCATGTTCTCATAGACACCACAACTGCCCGTGCAATAGTGGAAAATGTGCGTGCGAGTGCTGAGATGTGGAAACCCCTTCTACAGCAGGTGCGTGACAAATGCACGTGTCCATTGACATGAACACCTTCATGAAAATGTGACCCTCCAGGCCCAGCCAGTTTGTATAATCAAGAGCCATCTTCATCCTCAGGTACCTCTTTAATGCAATGGTTAAGAATTTACCACAGGCTCTTATTAATGCAAACCCCAAGCTCAATCCTGTTCGACCACACCACGCTGCAGCAGCCCTCCAAGGAGCACTTCTTTCTCATAAAGGGATTTCCTTCAGTGCTGCTTCACAGACCACTCTTTGCTGTGCTTTAGAGCCACCCCTCTCAGCAGCTGCAGCAGCAGATTTGTAATCACTGCTCAGGAAATAACCATTGTCTGAGTTTTGGGACAAGCACCACTTTTGTGCACTCATGAATGCCACAAAACCACTAAGCAGTCAAGTTAAACATAGATATTCTGAGCACACATGTGAGCCAGACTCAATGTATTTTTGGGGTTATTTTTGCAGGTTTTAGATCTGAGAGTAACCTAGGTTACTAAAGTCTGCTATGCCAAACTCTGCTCTGGTCCTTGGCTTTGAATGTCATGCCCAGCTTCCTGGGCACTTGCAGGACACAGAGGAGAAATATTCCTCTCATAGATTTGGCAGGAACCTGTTTTATCAAAGCCAACAGAGGTGGGGGGATAAAGGTAGAGCTTTCCAAATTTGGGTCCAGAGGGACCCAGCAAATCTGCTGTGCTCTCAGAGATGGAAATACAGAAACTTCCATGGGTGGTGAGTAAATGGGACAAGAGCTCAAGATGACTTCATCCTTTTTTCCCATTATTACCAGGTATTCTGTAATAGCACTTGCAGGCTGTAACTAAGACTGGGACCTGCTGTGCTTGCACTTGTATGGACAAGCAAGTAGACATTGCTCTTGCCCCAAAAGGTTTAGACAGAGACCTTGAAAGCAAGAAGATTTCAGGCTTAAGGACAGTATGACAGACAAAAGGCAGCAAAAGAGGGTAGTGAAATGACTTGCTCAGTGTCAGGAATACTTTGGAAGTCTTCTTCTGCCTGTTCTGCCAGTTTAGACACTCATGGGCTGGCTCAAACACCACAGCAAAGTGGAAGTCAGTGGAATTAGAAGCAGAAGCTCCTGTGATCACTCATAGACCACAGAGCTCCTAGATATCACCTACAGTTCCTACAGTTCTTTATCATTCACAATTTTAGGACTTATTTTTCTTTGTGCCTCTCTGATTTCCCGCTACTGCCCCTGTGAAGAAATCAGACATTTGGAAAATTGTAATCTAAGTAGCAATGGTTACTCCACATCCTGGAAGTCATTTTGATGTATCTGCATATTTTTTCTCCCTGTCTCTATCATGACACCTGAGAGCATTTGCAAATCAGTTTAAAACATCATCCCATATCAGATATGAATAACTATGAGTTCCTTCTCACCCATCCCCATCCTCGCTGGAGGCTTCCACTTCCCAAGGCAGATTTCTCAGGAGGAATCTGAGTGGATAGCCAGCCCTGCTGGATGCTTTGAAGGGCAATACAGATTAACTTTGCCAAATCATTAGGGAAAGCAAGGTATTGCTTAAGCTGAAGGTCCTGATTAGGAAATGCCTTCCTCCACAAAGGTACACGCCAACCCCACCCGCACACAGCGAGTTCAGATCACTCAGATGCAAGATTGCAGCTGATCTCAACATCTGCAGAGATGAAAGGAGCTGCAGCATCCAAACCATGCTGGGCTTCATTTAAGGAGATCCAAACCGGGAATTTGGATTTCATTGCAACTGGAAACAAACTGGTAACCAGTCCAGCCTGCCGAGCAATGCAGCAATTAATAATGCTCCCATAAGCTCCCTGCTAGGTTATTCCAGCAGCATGCTTTGCAGCTTGCTAAGGTTTCTTTCAGGAAACTTACGCAGCATCAGCTTGACACAGTCCCAATCCAGAGTCCTGGGGAAAATAAATTAAACCACTGGGCTGCCACTAACAGGTAACACCTCCTGAGTTGCAAACATGTGCTTCAACCAGAAAAAAATCTTCAGGTGCTGTAGAGTGGAGGGGCACACAGAAGAAGCCTTGGAAAACCTTCCATGGGACTCATTTGCCTCTGCCATCACCGCCACCATCTTCCTACGCATCATCTATGCACCCAGAGCAAGGGGGATTCTCAACTTCCCACTGACTGAACTGCTGGCTGCTAATCACTGTAGACATTATTTCACTTCAAGTACTCTGAAGTTAAACTCCACCTTATAAAATACTTTGTCCTTTTAGTGCTCAGTGCACTTCTGGAACCACCTCAGTGCCTGGCCACCTCAACACATTCTCCAGACTTTTCATGCCGTGACATCCCTTGACATTCCCTATAACATGTGACCCACATAAATGCATCTTGCTTGCAGACTCCAGGACACTGTGTTCCTTCTCATCCTGAAATTCTTGACTCGGTGCATTCTGAAGCTGGCAGCTAATTCAGGTTCCCAGTTCTGAGGGGTGCTGAGAAATGAAGGGCCAAAATACAGAGGTACCTCACTGCAGGAGACCGAGGGGGTTCCCCTGACTGCAAATTTCTTAACAGAAAAATGTCTGGTTTTCTGGGCAGGCCATCAGGAGAGGCAAAGAAAAAACAGTTCTTCTTCTCATCCCACTCACTTCTGCGAAGGAATTTGGTCTGTACTTTTTGAGGTCCTGAAGGATTTAGAAACCTTTCTCGTTATTATATTTTGGACTGAGAATATCCCTTGGTTCTTCTCTATTTCTTTCAACAGAATTCTTCCTGTTTACATAAATTAAGGATCTGGCCCCTGGTTTCCAACTCAACCAAGGAGGACTCAAGTACAATGAGACAGATTGTCCTCGCAGGATTTCGAGCTGTGTAGAGAATCCAAAGTGCCAGAAACCTTGTGGGAAGGACTGTTTGCAGGGAAATTCCACTCCATAGTTTCCATACGTGTCATATAAGTAATGTCACCCCAGACTATAAACCTTCTGAAACCAGCCTGCTGCATTCAATACTTCTGGTTTAATCTTTATATATATATATATATATATATATATATATATATGTTTTCCCCTCTTCTGCTTTAAACTGCCTCACTTGAAATTAAATTGTGACACTTATGACACCAACATTTCTCATTTCTGCTGGAAGCCTGGAAGGACGGGATTCATCTGAAGCTGGTGGAAAAGGTGCCACTGAAACCTGTCGTAGCTGGGCATGTGGTGTGGTACAGCCCAGTGACTTGTGAGGTGTTCTGAGGGCATCTTTTGGAGCTAAACTCTGACACTTTAACTGGTTGAGAGCAGCAGGAAGCTGGAGACCAAGATTCATTTCTGGATCTGTCCTCGCTGCAGACTCTGAGCAGTTGGTGGTGATTTTGATCAGATGAATTCCTCCTATCAGGAAGGAAGGCAACGTATGCCGGTACTTTAATTTCATTTCAATTTGCTTTAGCAGAGATTTATAATTATTATAAGGAACGATTTTATAATGTAATTCAGTGTTGTCAGAGTAGGTTAGCTTTATGACCTGCTTTAAAAAATAAATGCGGCTTTAATTAAAACAAAACCAAAGAGAGAAGTACAGTCTTGTACCAACATGTTGCTGTCAGCACCCTGCTAACTGTCTGAATTGAGCTGCAAGCCTCTGCTCAGAGGCTCCTGTGCCAAAAACAAAGCTCGTGGCACACTTAAAGGAACCGCTGGCTTATTTTTAATTTATAGCTCAGCTTGGTATTGCTGGAGGTTTTATAACAATCGTGATGACTGTAAAAAGTGAGACACTAAAGAACAGCCACATTTGGTAGCTGACAACTCCTACAGAAGCGAGGCTGGATGCAGCAGTAAACCCGACCCTCTTTTGCTCAGCAGCTCTGCATTTCCATTACCTGACACGGAGTCTCTTTTTGTTTAACCCAGCACGAGATCAGAACCCCAGTCATTAAATTTAGCCTTCCAAGCTGCCATCTTTCATGAGGTACGACAATTTTGCTTCTACATAATGGATGTCACAGAGCTCATCTTCAGTACATGCTCACTCTACTTGTAATTTTCTGTATTTGCATTGCCTGACATGAGACAATATTAATGCTGTATCACACTGAAGGCTCTCTGACATCAGCAAATAGAGCCACCACGCAAACCAGAGCCTCTCCAGCACCACACACAGCCCCCTCTTCATCCTTGTGTCTCCTTCACAAGGTCAGTGATATTAGGCTCACATATTAAAACATTTTAGTATCACTTCGTCAGAGTTCTTCACTTCTTAGTGTTCATCACACATCAGGATCTGGAGAGCTGTTGCATGGCTGACACCAAATGGCTTGGTTATGTGGTCATATGATATTTCGGAGGGTAAAATTTCACTCTCTAGATGTCAATGGAGATTTTGATTTCACTAATTTTAGTTTTAACATTAATAATTCTATTGATTTCCTTCTTATTGGCTTCAGAGTTAGAGAATTATCTAGATCATAAACTACATTTTGGGATAGGGATTTATTTTTGAATTTTCTTTACTCTGTCTAGAGAAAATGATTCAGAAATTGGATGAAAATGCAAACAGGCAGCAGCTTCGAGGAGAAGAGCAGGAGGCAGAACCAAACAGGTGAGGGACAGATTGCAACCTCTGCCTCCCACCCCTCTGTGCAATATCTTATCTGGGTGCTGAGATCCATATGAGAGTCCACTACCGCGGATTTGCCAACAGGGGGTCTCAAGGAAGGGGCTGCTGTAGCTGTCAATACTAATTGAGGCCACATGTGGGGATGTAAAGCCAAATATTTGAGGGATAATTTATAGCAAATGCAAGATCTTCTCTAGTGTGCATTAAAAAAAAAAGCCTTCAACAAAATACATGGGTGAAAAGAGTGAAAAAGAGGTAACACTGTAAGATGGAGTTCTTAAGAAGCTATTCTGGGGAAAAACTGTACTTTTCAGAAAAGCTTTGTTTTCAGCTGAGATTGTCTAGTCTGGCATTAGGACAGACAGCATCAGATATCATAAAGCTTCTTTTAAAATTGCTTTTACTAATTGCCTCAAATTTTTCTTGCAAGATGGATGCACTGAAGTCTCCTGTCTTGATGTGAGCTGGGTAATGTTCACTTCTGTGCCAGATCCAAGCCAGATTTGAAAAGTCTCACATCCTAAATGTTTTGTTCCATTAGAGAGCTGGTAAATCACTCCTTCTAAACATTTTAATACATTTCTAGTCTTGACAATTTATGAGTCATCAAGTCGGTGAATACCCTAAAAACCTTTCCAGAAAAAAAACATTTGTAAAATGTTTTTGTTACCATTTTCCCCTCTGGTTAGTGCATACCTGGTCCTAGGGCCAGGATTTAAAAACTGTGTCTTTTTTCAATCTTGGTCAGTTTTAATGGCCAAATTTTTGCGAGAGCTCAGCATACAGCGTTTGACTCTCTTGAGCTGCTCATGGCTTTGGACACCCTTGGACAGGTGCCACGTTTCTGCTCTGTGTTATTCTGTCAAGCACTGATTCACAACTTCATTTCTGGCAGTATCATGCAGTAAATAACACTGATCATTAGCAGCTGTACGTGCCACCTGAGGCGCTAAAACGAGTCAGGAGAGATACAGAGTGGGTTCTAAGAGCTCTAATAACTCCTGAAACATTTCTCAAACACTTTTTATCGCCACACACCTATGATAGGTTTGGAGTTGTGAAACGCTGCCAGGATCAATTTGGGATGTCCTTGCCCTGCAATGAGGGAGAAGTCTCTGTGTGAGTACAGGCTTGCAGGCAGCACATGTCACCTGTGCCACAGCAGTGGGCCTGGTGCTCCTCTCACCCTCATTAGCCTGTTAAAATATAAAACCCAAAAAAACCCACATTGCATATCACAGGAGTCTTTGCCTGGCTTTGCTCTGCTTTGCTCTGGGAGACAGACAAGTGCCTAAACCATGAGATATTAAACTTCATCACGTACCAGGCTTGTTAACGTTCCCTTGGGCTAGCAGGAATATTGTTTGTAGTCATGGACACGGGTCCTGGTCCTGCTGTTTGAGTAACAGGTGAGACTCAGCTCCCCAGATAAGACTATTTTCCCTTTTGTCACACATATAAACCCATTTTCCCTTCCTCCTACCTTGGGTTTTAGTGTATTTAAGAGCTCAGTGATGCTGGATTGGCCTTAATTAAACTGATTAGCTTAATATAACATGTGTAATAGGTAAATAACTGTTTTCTCACTTGGTGTCCTGTAGCAGAATAACTCAATAGCAATAAAATGCTTTCACTCTTGGTTCACAGACCTGTCCAATTGTCCCAGTGGTTCAGGGAGCAAAGAACAAAATAAACTCAGTTTTGTTCTGGACCTTGTCTGGCATACACAATAAAAGAGAATCCTTAGACCCCACATGAGAACTGGTGCAAAAAATCAGTTTGAAGCTCAGTCTGATTATTTATTTATGCTGGATTCAATTTTATGTAAACAAACAAAAAATGGTGGCTTTATTTCCAAAGGTGCAGGGAGTCTTCCTCTCATTGCAGTCAGTCATAGTTACATGGACTCAGCAGTGAGCAGGATGGGAATGATGCTGGGATAAGAAGAGGAAAGAAGCCTTTTGGTGTCCTAGAAACATTGTTTCTCCTTTTTTTTTTTTTTTTTTTTTTTTTTTTTTTTTTTGTTTTTGGTTTGGTTTGGCTTTTTTCAAAAGCAAAAGTAATTGGTACGCCAACATTCAAAAATCTCAGCCAGCTGAACTCCTTTCAGTTAAATAAAATCAATTTTACAATCTCTTTGTGTTTGGAAAGACAAAAGGAAGAAAACAAAGTGCTTAGACTTTTCCTGTCTAAATTTAAGTGAAACAAAATGTCCTCCTATTACTCCATTAGACTTAACATGAGGTATTGAAGAAATTACCCCTCCCCTGCTGCCTCCAGAGCTCTGTCTACGATGAAACACAGGGAAAACGAGTGCTAACACAAGTAGACTTTGTACTGTGTGAATGACTTCTCCTGTATTAGCGAAGCAGACTGCTAATATGATATGATGGGACATTACTAATGCAACAGAGTGGAGCTAATGCAAACAAAATATGTTGGAGTGCCTGGTTGAGCTGAATAGAGAATTTGTTTGTCTGGGACCCAGATTCCGAAAATCTAAGCAAATGCCTCAGAAATAAATCTTACAGACAATTCAATAAATACACCGAGCCCATCAGATGCACCAAGGTGCTTGTGGGTGCTGGAGGTACAGAGAGGTCCATGAACCTCATTCCCACACTGACTTTTGAAGGGAGTTGGGTGCTCAAGTGTCCTTGGCACTTTGGAAAATCTCTTCTTGTATAAATAATATATGATGACAATTTGCATTGACATAACAACTAAGTGTGTGTGATTATCAGTAAAGGCTCTAAAACTGCTGTTCAGGGCTTGGGTAGTGCTGCTGTCATTGAACCAAAGCTGTGTCTCCATCAGGAATCGCAGTGACAGGACAAGGGGGAACGGCTTCAGGCTGAAAGGGAATAGGTTTAGATCGTATGTGAGTAAGAAATCCTTCCTGGTGAGGGTGGGGAGGCCCTGGCACAGGGTGCCCAGAGAAGCTGTGGCTGCCCCTGGATCCCTGGAAGTGTCCAAGGCCAGGCTGGACAGGGCTTGGAGCAACCTGGGATAGTGGAAGGTGTCCCTGCCCATGGCAGGGGGTGGAACAAGATGGTCTTTAAGGTACCTCCCAACCCAAACTATTCTGTGATTCTGCAGCAAGTTCAACTCTGAGAAATAAGTAGTTATAATGCACTTTAAAATCTTAACAGTGACTTTTTTTGCCTCCTTGCCCTCCTCCCACTCTCAGCTGTTAATGAGGATATTGTCTGCTGTAAATGGATAGGTTTGAGCAAATGAGAGAACCCTATCCCCAGTTTCAGCTGAGGGTAGTATCTCCCACAGCAAAGGGTCTGCTTGGGCTTTGATGCATTTCCCTCCAAAGGCCATCTATTAAATGGAACCCTTGTGTTCCTCTCTCCCAACCTCGAGGGCCCTGCGCTGCACTGGGAGCTGCTTTGCAGCCAGGAGCAACCAGTCACAATTTGTTATTAAAACTGCAGCTCCCCACTGCTTGCTGCTGCTGACTACCACGAGGCTGGAGTCTGCTCAAGAAACGCAGAGAAAGCAGAAACTGAGAATATTCCCAAGCTCACCTTTTAATGAAGGCATATGGCATTCAGGATATTGTTATTCATGTAGTAATTGGCAACGGCGTACACTTATTTATGGCACCGCTCATCATGCTTAGGAAATTTTGGAATTGCTCCATTTTAATGGGCAATAAACACTCACCTAAAGTTAAAATATATAGCAAATACAAAGAAACATGAATAATTCTTTATAATTACACGCATGTATTTATGTACGCACACGCACGCGTAGCCATCAGGCAAGGCAATTTTTTCTTTTAATAATTATTACTGAAGTAGAGCAAACTGTGCCTAAATTGTTCTAAATCCAGATTAGTAAATTTAATCAAGTCAAGTGAAAAACATATGCAAAGTCCTGAGACTTTTCCTGATTATTTGGGGCTGCAGAAAAGGGGTGTAAGGAACAAGATAAATTGTCTGCAATTATCTGCAGAACTTGATTCCAACATTTGTGGTAAGGCTGGGGCTTGACAAAAAGCCTCACTTTATACAGGAAAAAAGCACCACTTTGTAGTCCTCTTTCTATTCAAATATTAGAAAGAGGTGGAGGGGTTTTAATTTTTTTCTTAATGTAATAAGTACCTGGAATTTTCTCTGATGACTACAGAGAGATGTGAGTGTGTGGTCTATATTCATATTAAGGAAAATTATAATCTGGAATTGTAGAATTAAACTTCTGCTGCTATACCTGTGAGCTATCCATATGGATATTTGAGCTCCATTTTTATTTCAGAATCTTTTTAAAATTAATTTGACTTATTTAAACTAGAAAATAAAGGAGTTCATGCAAAAGTAAAAGTTTCATATGGAAATATAGGGAACAAGAGTTGTTTAAACCCACAGATTCAGATTTCTGCTATTGATAAGTTTCATCACTTTGAGAGCAGACTCACTGAAAAGAAAGAGCTTGCTTAGAGGAGGGCATAAAAAAGTTTGTATGTGCCAGCATTGGAGTCTGTGTCTGTAAGGACTAAAAGGATGCATTTTTTAACCCACTGAAATAAAAAAGTATATTTTTTTGTTTCAAACTCCCCAAAACTCACCCAGTAGTTCACACTACTGGGATATTTAGGATGTATTTTCAGGAGGGTGCTCAGCTGAACACTCAGAGTACCCATGTTCCGTGTACAGGAGTTAAAGACCTCAGTGCAGATTTGGATAATGATCTGCAGCCACAGGCCTTGTGATTCCCACACTTAGTGTTCAAAAATGGGTGTCCGAGACTTTTCTTTCTTTCTCACACACTCAGAAATTGGAGTACCTTAGTCCCAGCTTAATATTTGAAAAATAATGCTTTCAGAGACCATTCCAGTGGGGCTGGATTTCATATTTCTGCATTAGAACCACAACTCCCCTCTATCTCTCTGCTTCAACATCTGGTGTTGCAGGTCGGATACTCTGGCTCACAGCATCTGGGCTGAGAAATGTTCTCTCTCCTCGGAGTCCCAGATACTTCACAAAAACCCTTCAGAAACCATTTATCACACTCAGCGCTGAAACGTTCAGTAAAATTTACAGTGAACCACTTTCTTCTCCTGCCTGCACTGTTGCCCCAGACTCTTCCCAGCAGAGCAGTTGTTAACAATTTGGTTAATTGCTGGTGCTTTGCTGATGTTTGCTGTTCTGAATCCAGCACAGTGAACCCCATTCATACCAATTTGGAAATTACCTTAACCTATTGTTCAAAACTAAAAAAGGATTTGTTTTGAAGATTTAGAATCTCTCAAACAATTATTTCTTCTGGTAACTGACTCTCAGGATCCATACTGATGCTTCTTCATTAGCAGAAAGAGGAAAAGAAGAGCTTTATCAATAATATGCTGGCTGGCATCTCAGAAGATGTGCTGCAGTTCCTGGCTCTGTCACGAATCTCAGTCATGATCTCAAGACAAGTTCTGTCATCTCCCCATGGGACTGAAGTGATGTTACTTCATTTCCTGCTTTTTAAGATGTTGTATTCATCTAGATTGGAAACCCTTCTTGAGAGCTTTGTAGGATTGGATGGAACCTGCCACAGTGTACCCTCATTAACCTCACCGAATTAGATGATGCAATAATACTCACGACTGTAATTAATGGAGGTAACAAAGAGATAGCAAGCAAAGGGGTGATCTTGCAACCTCAGACTGAAAGCACGCATTTCAGAAATCTTGTGAAGCAACTTGTGCCCCAGAGTTTACTGCCTGAGCTTTTTCAAACAGCAGTATTTCAATTGTTTGGCTAAAGCTGGAGAAATACCCAAACTGTTGGGTGCTGACGGGAAACCTCCAAACTTTCTGAGGTTTCTCTGTCATTGACATAAACCATGGTCTGTGGCTTTCAACAATAACATTTGTGCTGATTTTAGCAATTCAAATCCAGATGCAGCAACTGAGCTTGTCAAAACAGAGGAGCCACAGACCACTTCTCTCTATGTGAATGTGCTGTCGTTTTTGGTAACTGATTATCTACAAAATCACGGACAACCAAACACCCATCTGGTTTCTCTGATCTGGAGGAGAAACATCAGTACCATGACAGTCTACAGGGGATATAAATAATCTGGAAGCCTTTGCTCTGGCGTATTTTCCTTGCATATCTAGCTGGACTGACTTCAACATGTAGCTGAGTGTGCTTTTACAGGTTTTATTGACATAAATTCTCTGCTGGAAAAGGACATCACTCCTAAAAATTAAACCTGCCAGAGGGTAAATGAGCATCTTCCAAAAATGCCCATAGGACAGCAATTCGTAGAGCAGTGGCAAATGCAGTGTTTTAAAGACATGCAGCTTTTTAGGCTCACTTAGATGCAACACTTGCTTCTCCAAGGTGAGACACCTACTGCCTCTGCAGGGATTGTGTGTAGACCACCGTCAGCACCTTCTGGCAGGTGCCAGAGATGCCCAGCAAAGCAGCAGAGCCCTAATCCTCTTTGTCCAAGGTTCAGGAATCAGCAGCAGGTCTGTTTGGAAGGGCTGAGTAGACAGTGCATCTCATCGGCACCTCTGAGATTGCCCCCAGTCTTCGGATGCGAGATGATATTGGGGCCTGCAAGGGAAAGTATAACAATAATTGACTTAACTGAAGCTTTGATTCAACTTTATGAGCATGAGAGAGGCAATTCACACTCCTTACCCAGAAGCTACGCTGACACCGGGGAGTTGGAAGGAGATATTCAATTATAAGCATCACTTCGCAAGGGAAAATTCTACCTGGAGTGAGAGATGAAATGGGAAATTTCAGTGGGAGCTGTGTTTTCTTCGGGGGAGTTCAAAGGAGAGTTTGTTTTGGTAGCCAAGCTCCTAATGGAAAGATAACTTCATCCTTAAATCTCAAGTGATTTCTGCCAATTCATAACAATTTACACCTACAGGGCATCAGCAAATTAAGTCCAACTACATCACTGTCATGGGAAGAAGTATTGGGTACAGTGGAGCATGGAAGGACTGACTTATGGAGTGACATATGTTAAGAAAAAGAAATAAAATTCAGGAGTCCCAACTCCCAGTTGCCTGCTGTAATCACTGTACCTTGTTTTTTAATACTCTTCCATTGCTGGAAATAAACGAATTATTTACATTCTGCCTGACCATTTTTCTCTTTCCTTTTTTACCATTTTATGCCTCGGCTTTAATTCATCCCCAGTATTTTTTCCATTTGAGTTTCTAGCAATAACATGATTAAATTTCATGTCTGCTTCCGTTTTTATTTCCATCTTTCACCAAAAAGATATAAAGTGAAATGAATCCAAATGAGAGAGCTTTTCTCTTCAAACCGCTCTCGGTATCATCGTTTCCTTAATTAAGTAATTGAAGCTCTCCCAACACGCACAACGTCATTTAATCCACTGTGGTCTCTCACATACCCTCGTACTTAGACTGGTTCCTGCAGGAGACTGTTTTTTCCAGTCCATCAGTCTCTTCTGCATCTTTCTCATAACCTCTCAGGCCTGTTCCTCCTGGTACCCCATGGTGCACACGGAGCAGGGCTTTAAAGAAGGAAATAACATTAAGACAAGGTTACTTTTTTATCATTCTTACGGGTTCCTATCCCAGGTCTTGCATGGGACCAATCTTGATAGGCCTGACATCACCATATTTCTGTTGAACAGAGAAATTCCTTGCATTAGTTTTGTGTATGTGTCCTCAGTTCCTTCCTTTGAAATTTGAATGCTTTCTTTTGAAAAAAAAATTATATTTTTAATTAATATTTTTACATTATTAATTATTAATTTCCTCCTTTTACACCTTGGGCTGTCCAAATCTCTTTTGGCATCTCTTTGCTGAGCAGTTGCTGCCTTCCCTGGGTTCTGGAATGTTGTTTTCTGAGCCAGAATTGTTTCCAGAGCAGAAATACATTTTTAAAGGATGAGCAATACACAGGCCATGCTAAAACTTGATAGAGCCTCAATACATCCACTATTGTACAGCCATGGCCATAGTTGTTGGGAATTACAGATATTTTTTTTACTGTTTAAAATTTCTCGATGGAAAATTGAGATTCTCTTTCACTATATTTTTCAGGAAAAGCATCCCCTCAAGAGTCTAGATGATTTTTTTTCCCTGAGGCTGAAGGGAAGGAAGAGCAGCTAATGCTCTGTGTTCCTTCTCTTCCAGGGACATTGCATCCATGTCCTCTGCTCCCACTCCACTTGCATCCTTGCACTGCCAATGCTGGTTAGGGGTGAGGAGATGAAGCCAGTAATTGTTCTCTTCCCTGTGAACTTAGGATGATAAAGAAGTTCCTGTTTCAACTGTTTTCAAGCTTGGGAAGAGGTGTAAAGTAGCCCGGGAGAAGGCAGGGAATGGGACTGAAGTAAGGATATGGTGTAATGGAGCTAAGCAATGGCTGGAACGGATTTGCATTAGAATTCCCTGCATGGGTGAGAGTTGGGTAAGAAAGGAAATGAGTGAACTCAGACTTGGGGTTTGGGGAGGAACGGCTAGAGAGGGCTGTATTTGTATGGAGGAGATGTTAGATGCAAGAGCACTTACTAGGGTTTCAGGCTTAAAGTCTCACACCAAATGGCACAATAGGATTTTTCAGACCCCTTAATCTCAGAGCCTTGACACACAGATCCTGAAGCCTAACACCCAAACTCATTTTTCTGCCAACATCCTCACTGCTTCTTCCTGAAGTCTTCATTCTCCCAAACAGACCTAGCTCTGGCTGTATATCTGAATTTTTTTTGTTCCATAATTTCATCAGATTATAGTCGTGACAACAGAAGGTGGGGAGTGGATCCAGATCCACTTAGAAGAACTAATTCCTGATGTAATCCGTGAATGTGGGGGTTGTGACATTAGCAGGAATTTGTTCTACTCTTTTCTTGCTGAGAGTTTTGCAGGGTGGATTTGTGTGATGTTTTGTAGGCTGAGCATCCCTAAACCCGACCTGTGACAGTTCAGCTCATGACACATCTGCTGAGTGAGTGCCCTCCCAGCTTATGGCCACTAAAGCAGAGGAATTTCACCATCGATCTGGAGAAGCACTTGAGACAATGGTAGTAACAGGGCAATAAAGATTGCAATATATCATGGACTCGGCTGCTGGCTTGTATAGATCAGAGCTGCATTAAGACCATTACAGCCTGCCTGTGACTGATCTAAAGAGAGAAAGCCAGCTCTAGGAAGGCAAAGAGCTGCTGATAAGGAAACAAAACTAAACTAACTAATGAAAATTTAAAAAAAAATTCAACATGACAAAATTTCTTTTGCCAGCCTGCACAAATGTCTTTGAGCTCCCATTCTGCTCTCTGATCAGGGAGTCTGGGATTAATCCCTTGATGCACAGCCAGAAAAAGGAAACCTTTGCTGCACTCTGAACTGAAAAAAGTAAGTGGAGGAGTAAATCTCACCAGCCTAAATCTACCTACATTTACTGCTATGGAAATACAGCTGAAGATTGGCCCAGCAGGTATTTAGATTTCCAGGGCACATGTTTGTCCCCTGGGCATTTTCTTCTTTCCATGTCCCTGCAGATCACCTGCATTGTCTGGAGCTTTTCCTGTATAACAGATCCATCGATAACCTGTAAAGGAGCCAAAGTAGGAGCAAAAGTGATTGCAAAAACCCAGTCACACATGGTGACTCCTTATCACTGAGTCTGAGAACAAATTCCTTTCTCTGGCCCCTGATCTTTCATTGCCTGTTAAGAAATTTGCTGACATTGTCACCTTCTTATGGAAGTAAAAGCTGGAATTTGACATTTTGTGGAGAAAAAAAATCTCCCTGAATAGAGAAAAAAGAAGACGGACTTTCACCCGTGTGTCCCCATGGTCTCCCAAGTCACTTCCATTTGCTACGGGTTTGCCAGGACCCACTGGATCCTTTTAACGGGGATACACTTCAGCAGCTCCACGCAGTGCATTGAGCCAGGTGTGCTGAGCCACTGAAAGGCATTTTTATCAGCGGGCGAGGGCTGCGAGTCAAACTGGGGGAGCCTTAATCCTCCTAAGTAGAGCGAAACCTCCCTGCAGATAAAAGACTTGCCTGACTTGTTCCAGAGGGAGTTGGTGACACGGCTGCACCCTCGCCCCCTTCTCCCTTAGGAAAATATGGCCCTGAGGGCAGAGTGGGGAGGGACGATCAAAGGCAAGTGCAGTTTGGCTGCCTGCTGCCAGCAGCAGAGAGGCCAACCCGTCATTACTGGGGAGCAGCGCTATTAGAGGTGAATGGGAAGGGAAGGGAAGCACACTTGGGATCTTTGGCAGATGCAGGAATTGGGGCTCTGCCACTGTGTAGGAGTGATTCGGGCTTGGGAGGGGACCTTGTTTCTTCCCACTCCTTTGGCAAGGTAAAACCCAGGTGTGTCCCTGGGAATCCCTAGGTTTTTAACTCACTTAGGAGTAATAATGAGTGGATGGTGGTTTCCACCTGCACAACTTGCAGGTAACTCTTGGACTTCCCACTGCATTTTGCCTCTACAAAGCCCCTCACTCCTCCTCTTTATCTCCCCCTGCCCAGAATGCAAAAAGCAAATGTCCTCTTCAAGAGCTTCTGCCATATTCTTTTTTCCCCCTGGCTCTGGAGTATAGGGAGGGAGGAGGGCAAAAGGGCAAAATTCCTCGAAGTTTTAAAGCAGACCTAGGAAAGTGAAATGATTCTCCAAAAAAAATGCATGTAGCAGTGCTGGAGTGGGAGCAGGCTGGGCAAGTTCTGCACTTTCTCCTCTGAGTAAGTGTGGCTTCCTTGGGACAGGGTCCAGCTAATTATCAGCTTGCAGGAGTTTTGGAGGGTGAGCAAACAGCTTTAGTGGGACACTGGAGGGTGTTGGTAAAAGTACATTTTTCATCTGGCTTTTTAAGACAAGCTGAATGGAGATTTATCTGTTAAAGAGCTTGCCTGCATGAACTTGAAGACTAAACTTCCAACACTTTCACATTACCTGTTCTCCTGCTGCAGAGCTGGCAACCTACAGGTTTCCAGCACAGATTTATGTTGTCAGTCCCAAGTATCGGACACAGGGAGCCCACAGGGAGCCAAAGGGAAGCTATGCAGCAAAAAAGGATTGTTTAATTAGTGCTGCTGCAGCCCACTGGGACAGGGAAGGCTGGATAGAGGTGGGAAGGGTGCAGGGAGGGGGTCTGCCTTCACCCTGGGGAGGAATCTGCCCCTGGGACAGACTTATTGATGGTGGTTGGATTTTGAAGATGAAATTGTTGGGCAAAGACCATGCCTAGCCCTGGGTGGCCCTACTGTTCTCTAGAAACGGGGCACAGTGCAGCGCCCACTGCCAAGACCAAATGATCCGGGAGCAGACGGCTCCCTGCTCTCCCCTCTAACAGTCTGTGTCATGCATTTCCCAGGAGAAAATCCAGTTTTTCCGGGTGCAGCTGAGCAGGACATTGGGCCATGGTTTCTCTGCTACTCTTTTAGGTAGCCCAGCATTCCTGCTGCTTCCAGCCTGGAGCCAGTCTTTTATGTGGATGCAAGGAGTGGGATTGAGTAATGACCTTTTGGGAAGCCCTCTGGTGTCTCTAGCAATCCAGACCACAGCCAGGAACAACCAGGCTTTTGCTTTGTAAAAATCCATCATCTGCCCATTAGCATTTTAGCCATCCCTTGGGCTGTCTGGATTTATCCACCTTCTACACAGGAAACGGGATAATTTTTGATTTTTGAACCCTCAGACTGGAAGCTACAAACAGGGAATTTCCAAGGAGGCAAGCGGTTATCAATAATAAATAAAAACAACCTCTTACATGTATGGAGCACCTCTCATAGAAAGAAATAGATCCCAAGGTGTTATACAGACATGTTTCTGCTTTTAGGAATCACTCTCATATGGATTTACAGCACAGGGACATTTTATGCTGTACCAAAGAAAAATCACATTATCCGTCACTGAAAGCAGCTGTCTCATGGGCTGAATGAAACTGATATTTTCCAGAATTAGCAGCTAATAGTGGTTACGACTTATTTTGCATATTTTTATGAATATGATTCAATCTCGCCTAATACTTGGAAAGCCTGGTTTTCTGTTTGTCGTGATGAGCTCTATGTCTAAAACTTGGGTTGAGCCCAGATTCCACTTTTATTAAAGCACTCCAACAGGCACAACCTTTGAGCCTTCCCTGGTGAGAACAATATTTGCTTTCTGATAGGCTGGATTTCCATACCTTTTCCTTCTGCGTGTGCGCGCGCGTGTGTCACGATGAGAAGTTTTAAAACAAACGGAGTTATCCCCAGCTGCTAAGTTCCGACATGCACTTTAAACAAGTAAACCCAGGGATGTGGCAGGATGTGAAGGAAAGGAGAGCAAAACTGGCTTACGTGTTGCACTGATCACAGAATTATCATCTGCTATCACACAGTTTGCCATTAGACCCAGCTGCTGCCAGCCTGACCGGTGCATTTCTTCAAGCTAAGCTAACAAAGCACTTATTTGTTATCCAGGGAACTACCTCTAATAGACTTCCAGTGAAATAATATTTGCTTTCCAACCCTACTTTGAATCCCACTCACTTTGTTAAAAAGATTGCCTCTGGCTGTCTCCGCTGGTCTAATCTAATAGTTTCTAGTTTGTACAAGCAAAGCGCTTTCAGCCAACTATATAAATAACTTAAAGAGAAGAAGACACTTTTACAGCGCTCTGTGCCGGGTGCTATAGAACATGACAGATTAGTAAATGACGCCTCAGTGGAGCTCATCTGGGAACCTCTGTCAGTTGAATATGAGCAATTACAATATTGTATTTGGGCTGAAAGGGTTGTCTGTCTTCTTACAAAAAGGCTAACAAGAAAAATAATTCCTGTCTTGCTTCTCCTGTGCATGAAACTGATCTAAGTGGCTCTCACCCCTTTTCCCCTCCCTCCCGTTGCCGGCGCAGCAGCAGGAGGGGAGCGGGGGGGAGAGGCAAGCAAGGAGAGAAAAGAGAGTTATTTTCTTTCTGTTTTCACTTTTGGTTTGAATTGAGAATGAAGAAAGAATAATATTAGGAGACGGGGCTCCCTGAGGTTTGAGAGGGGACGTTATATCATTATATCAAAGCGCACTCCCTGCCTCCCACCCCTGCCCCAGCAGTCCCGAGTGCTGCCTAAAGAGCGAGTGCCCCGAGCCCCTCGGAGCTGCTGCATTTATCCCAGCTCACCTGCTAAGCTCACCAAGGGCCTAGAGTTTCAAAGAGTTGCCCAAGGTTTACCCGTGCCATTCCCGCTGTTGAATGTTTTTTAAATAGAAATGCTGAGGCTGAGCACCATGCAACAGAGGATGTACCATCCACGCTGTGATTTCCAAAGGAAAAATTTTCACATCCCGTTGAAACTTCCTTGAGGCTCTTTTGAAATTGCCTGTAGGACTGGAGGTTCAATACCACATGGGCTCCTCTAGGATCAGTGAGGTTACGCCAAGGAATCTGTCTTTGTGATCATTTGATGAAGGATTTTGCAAACACCTACAGGCAAAGCATTTTTCTATTTTTGTTCTTTTTTATTATCACTTTTATTTTTTTCCCCTGATGAACCACCCCAATACCAGGAATTTATTTTGTTTACATCTGTCTTTTTCTCACCATAACCTGTTACTGTGGCTCTTTCTAGACCTGTGAGTAACTGCATGCAACTTCCAGCCCGTGAATGTGCACCCAGCATAAAATTGTGCTCTTAATTAGGTACTCCTGCTACAGAGAGGAAAACTGTCATTCCACCTCCATCCTGCTACTAAAGCACTGTGTGCCATGTGCTGTACCACCCTGAGGGTGACTATGGACTGTATCTGCAGGTATATGGGGAGGTTTGGAACAGGATGGAGCCACAGAGCCACTCACTGCTGTGTCAAACAGGCCCTGGCACTCCTGGCATGGAAATTGCTTTCTGAAGTCCAGTAGCTTCTCTGGGAGAAAACAGTTGTGACTAGAAATGACCAAGAAACTGCCATTTGCTGAGAGCAAGCCATGATCCCTGGGAGGAGAAAATAAGGTCAAAACACCCCATTTCACTTGGGATAATGCCAAGAATAATGTAATCTAAAACCTGGACAAAACTCCATCTAGAACAAAACTAAAAAAAGCCATTCAGATCTAAAATCTGCCTTTGGTTATGCCCATGCAGCTACACCTGAAGGCAGTGCTGACTGTGTGCTGGCAGCACCGGGCAGAATGTGACCCCCAGATTTCCCCCCACTGGGTAACCATGCTGTACCAATGCTGAAAATATCTCTGAAAACAGGTACATGAAACTAAGGTTATCTCAGTTTTCATCCTGAAATGTGTATGATGCCACAGGTCCCATTCACGGCTCATGGGGAAGCTGCAGAGGCTCACGGACTCACTGCAAGCCCTGTGAGATGAGAGATGCAGCCATCACCTCCTGGTGCTTAGGAGGTGTTTAACAGGATTTTGGTATCTGATTTCCTCCTCATTTGTTTTATCCCAGCTGATTTAATCACAGATTATCTTTTGCCAGATAGGAAGTACCTGTGAAATGAAACAACAGTGCTGAGTGTAACGTTACCTCACGAAAAATACAGCCACATGGAGAATTAGAGAACATGACAGGAGAGATGGATGGAATGGATGGACCAGCACTTCTGAATCAAAGGGCCTGGGCTGCAGTCACAGACTGGGCCACCAAGTTCGTGTTTGATCTTGGACATGATCTTTCATCTCTCTTTGGTCTCTTTAAACTGTGAACTCCATGGGACAGGGCTTGTCACTCTGGCTGTGTACTATGCAGAACATGGAAAGTATTTGTTTTTAGATTGCATCTGTCTTTGCATTTAAAAATGCAAACCTCTTCCTTTTACATGAAAAAGCACAAAATAATTTTCAGAACACGGCCACTCACATCTTCAGTTTTAAAAACCAGATCTGGTAAGTCTTCATGTTTTCAAAATGCTGATTTCCATGTTGACTGCCTTTATTTCAGCCTTGGACATCATATACTCAAATGTAGGTGAATGTAGTTTTTTAAAACTCTGAAAAGCACATTTTATAAAGGAAACTTTGTGGGAAGTCTCCTGTGGGAAGTAAAAAAGGCAGAATTTGGCAGCCTTGGCAGACTGAGGATTGTGCTGAAGGGATCAATCTGTTTCAGACTGGATGCCTTACACATTTGCAGTTACTGGAGGGGAGCAGTGGCAGCAGCAGAGGGACTGCCAGGGCTAAACAAGGACAGTGCAATGTCCAATGAGTTCACGAGTGCAGTGCCAGCAGTGCCACAAGCAAGGGCAGGGGCAGCACCTGAATATCGTGGGCATATTTTTCCCATGAAACCTTCATAAAATGAGTGGTTAGATCCACAAACTGCTACAGGGTTGAGCAAAGCCAGGTCTCCTACCCATCACGCAGGAATTATCTCATAGCTGTACCTAGTCAAGGCCAGCCATTTGCCTGCCCAAAGCTCAGCCCATGCACCTCTCCTTGGAGGACCAGCCATGGAGCAATTCAGCCTCCAAGACCTGCATTTCTCAAACTCAGGGTGGGATGAAAATCAGCATCTATATATCTTTCACATCCTTAATTGCAAAGTTGTTAACCTTGCATTTAGTGCTCGAATGCTCTTGTGATGGGCACTGGAGATAAACCTCTGAGAGCCAGACATTGAAATAACATTGTGAACATTTTTTTTTAACCCAGAGAGCTATTATTGACAGGGTGTCAGCTGTTGATGAAGGGCCCTGAAATATTTTATGGGATGTGACAGCTAATAAAACAGGTTGTTGTTTTTAATTGTTTGGCAGGTTGCAGTGAATTGTGAACAGATGTGAACTGGGTGCAGAGGAGTCTGTAGCTTTCCCTGAATTTCTTCCACCTTTCACTGCCACCACAAACACCGAACATTAAAAATATTCATCTCCTTGTTTTCACCCTGTGCCTTGCTGCTTTGGTCATATTTGAAAATCACACGATGCAACCAAAAGTGCTCTGCAAAATGCCTGGGTCCCAATCAGCCAAGGCAGGGTGGGCTGATTTCAGTACGGGGGATATGAAACGGCCATAATTTTCCACATAAAGTTTTGCAAATGATCCTGTCACAGCAGATCTGCCACTTGCACAGATGGTATGACTCTGCTGCACTGAGGAACACTCAAAAATGTCCTGAGACCTGCGTCCTCCTGAGGCTGCCCAAGCTCAGAATTACCTGCACTGCACTGCGGATGTGCAGGCTCAGGGCGGGGTGAGGGGAGACCTGCGGGTTTGCATCCTGCTGTGCAAAGCTTCCAGAGCTGCTCTGGGGACAGAACTTACCCTTGGTTTCAGCCGGGTGCCCTGGCTCCTCCAGCCTGCTGCATAATTAGCTCCTGACACTTTCCATAGCTCAGTGTGCTTTTGGGAGGCTCCAAAGAGCCTCTCTTTAAGAGACCCAGAGGGACTGTACAGGGCTTGCGTTGCCTGAAATGAAAGATGTCTTATCAGGTTACACCTTTTAGCTCCTATCTGTATAAGCATGCTGATAAGTGGTGCTTTTTCTTCCTCCATCTCCCCACTCCCTTTCTCTCTAATATAATCTTTGCCAGATCTAGTCAAAGCAGAATGGCTACAGGGGATTCATTAACCCTAGTTTGGAGCTAGCCACCACACCACCACCAAATCATAAAAATAAAGATTTGAAGCACCCAGGTTTATTATTCATATACTTTAAGTCCAGCCTTTTCTTCCTGCTCTCAAGGTACATTCCCCCTCCCTGTGCTGGGACCCCTCCAATCACTCCATCCTCTCCCCTTGATGTTCTGTTAGACAGTTATCAGTTCCTGAGGGAGACTTGGGATAAAATGACACTCCTCCCATGTGCTGAGAGCTGCCAGGGTTGTGTACCCTGGCACAAGTACAACAGAAACTAAGCCTTGGCCTCCAGCAATGTAACACCCAGATAAACAAGTCTGCCAGAAAGAGGCCGGGCTGAGGCTCTGCGCTCGCAGCGCTCCAGGAGAGGCTGATCCAAACACTCCAGAGCTGCAGATAGCTGCAAGACAGGGTGTATCCAGGAAACCCAGGCTGCTCCGTGCTGTTACATCCCTCCTGGCAGCAGCCCAGTGCATCCCCCACAGCTACCCTGCCCACACCACGCTTGCCAACAACGCGGGGCAAAAGACACCGGCAGTGCCTGGGCAGGGGAATCCTTCTGCTTTGTGGCTTCAGTGGATTTGACCATGAGAATGTGATCAGTGAGGGGAGAGGGGAGCCACTGGCTTGCCCAAAGCCTTGGCTGAAGGTGCACCCATGGCTGGTTGAACCCTGCAGATGGTGGGGACAGACCCCAGCTGGGCCCAAAGTTCAGGAGCAAGACGGAAGGAACAGAAAAAAAGCCTGTTCTCTCCTCTACAACCTGAGATTCTTTCTGTCTTAGAGCTGGGCTCCAGAAGCACTGCCTGCCTCCTGCCACAAGACCTCTCTTCTGCTCCTGGGCACTGACAGCAGGAAGGAAAGCCCTTCCTGCGAGGGGAGACAGTGGAAGAGATTTGGGCTGGCAGAGGATCCTCCAGAGGAGGGACGGGCTCTTTGTGTACAAGTCAAGGAGATGGCCTGCCTCTGGGCACTCCCTCAGCCCCTGTCTCCTGACTTACATACTGTAAATCAAATACTTTTTGAGGAGAATAATGATCTCTAGATGTCAGAGCACTGGACCCCTGCGTGCTTCTACCAATGAGAGCAGGCAGGGCCAGAAGAAGATGCCCCCCATCTTCTCCCCATCCTTCTCTGAGCTGTTCAAGTTGTTCTCCTTTCGCTTTTCCAAGGCCTTTGGAAAGACTTGCAAGGATCAAGTGCACAAGGAATGAAGATCAAAGTCCCCCAGCAGTGACAGGCACTCTCCACCCCCAGTCCTCCCCAGGTCTGCAGCAGCTCCTTCAGGGGTGGTGTAGCTTGTTCAGGGAGGGGAGGCTGGGCGGGGCTGCACCACAATCCCACCTTCCACCTGCACAGAGCAGCCACTGCAGCTCCGGCCACAGAGCTGCTGGCACCTTACCCACAGCCCACACGTGGCTGCTGCTGTCCCCTGTGCCTTACACTTCATTAGGGTTTCCATGCATTAGAGGCCAATGAGGACAGGCTGCTCTGGGCACCCTCTCCTGCGTTTTGCACGCTAAAGGGAGCTGCAGAGAGCCAGGACGTGCCACGAGCTCCAGCAGTGCCATCAGCCACCCTCGTCCACCCAGCACACCAGCTGTGGGGAGCAGTGGAGACCCGGGAGGGTGGCTCCATTAGTATCAAGGCACTTTTTGAAACTGGGGTTATCCTCTCCTGCCGTCAGATCTGACCTGCTTTATGGAAAGCCACGAGCAGCAATGAGCTTGCAAGGCTCAGTGTGTAGATAACCTCGACTGAGGAGTGTACAGAGCAGAGGTGTTTGCTGGCTAAACTGGACTGCCTTCAGTGAGCAGAGAAAGGGCACCCACTTAAAAATATTCAGTTTAGAGGCATATGCACAAACCAGCAAAGACCAGTCTTGTTTGCAGAGGAGACAGTGGCAGCCTCAACACACTGAGAAATACGTGCCATGGGGTGCCTTGTACATCACATGTATTCAAGGGAATCACATTGCAGCAGTGACGGAACTCTGTTCACAGACCCCATTACAGAGAGCTGCATTTTCCTTCTGAAGCCTGTCACCAATACCAGGTAGCAAAACCACCAAGCCAGTTTTTCTATGAAGCTTGTTCTTCTGTCTTCAGACTGGAGGGGCCTACGTTGAGAAGGGCACTTTAAATTGGAAAGAATGATACACACCAGCTTGACTTCATTTGGGGGGATTTAAAACTGATGAACGACTCTGGAAAAAAATTTCTGCAAACCTAGGCTCTGATTTCATCAGCTGAGGGACAGAACTCTGCTGCAGACTCTGGCTGGAGCAGTCACATGCTGCAGATATGAGATGGAGGCGAGCTGCTGTGAAACTGAGGGATAATTGGTACCTAATAAGTTTAAGTGCTATCAGTGGTATTGTTAAATATAGTTAAATGCAGTTTATCCACCTCTAATTCAGTATTGATCCACTTCTACTGTACACCAAGGAGGCCAAGTGTGCTTGATTTTCAGTGCATCACTTCGGCATCGCTGACTGCCCTGGAACCTGTGGGACCTTTTGGAAACCGTGGTTGACCTCAGCAATCCCCACTCAAGATTAGCTTAATGCAAGTCCAGTGATAACTGCTGTTTCATTAGTAAAGCTCCAGCTCCCTGAGTCATTAAACCCTGTGAAGAACTCTTTTCCTCCCCATTCCTTTAAACATTTATAACCTCCATCATGACACTGAAAAAGGCACAAAAGTCTGAGCTCTGAAATCTCAGGACCTAAAATTCAAATTAAAAAAAGCTTTGCCAATTATTATTCTCTAAGCCCACGTGCTTGCAGTGAAACCCATTGCCTTTTTCAGCCTGACTCAGGCTGCCCAGTTGCCTGGAGCTGGCTGTTCTCCTTCCTGCTCCTTTCCCAGTGCTCCTGTTGGCTCCTGGATGCGGAGTGAAGACGTGTGGAAGGGGAGACAGGGGTGCAGAGGCTGAGCTGCACTGCTCCTAGCACTGCGTGCAGCCCTGGATGAGGCAGGGTAAAGCTGGACCGGGCAGTGCAGGTGATTGCTCGCTGCAGGTGGTTTGCATTCCCCACTGCCAGGACTCTCTTGGGGAGACTCAGGAGCAGAGAAGAGCCAGCTTTGTGTTAGCAGCGCGCTGAGATGTGCCCTGTGCACTTTGAAGCATCAGCCCTGCTAACACCCCCCGTGCAGACTGCTGGGGGACCTGTCTGACTGCTCATGATGCAGAGATCTCCTCCCAGGACGGCATCACGGTCATGGCTTCATCATACCCTTGCACCTTCCTGGCTTCCCTTTGAAAGCTGTGTACCAAACCAGGGCAGAGGGAGAGCAGCAAAAGTGCAAGGGATCCATCCTGCAGCATGCCAAGCCCCCTCCTCTCCCCACTGGCTCCCACTCCCAGCAGCTCACAGGATCAGGCCCTTTCTTATGAACTGTCAAGTCATTATCGTCTTTCCCTGTTTGGCATTTAACGCCTCTTGGCAAAAGATTAATGAATTGACTGCCTTTCAACAGGTTTTATGAAGCAAGACAAGAGCATGCCAGCACAGACAGAATATTAAAGGGAATAGGCAGGGAAGCCTCTCCTGCTTGGTGTGTGTCTGTGCAGCCCGTGCCTGTGTGCAGGCACGAAGGGCTCCCAGGGAACTGTTGGCTCCCAGCGCCAAGCAAGGGGGAAAATTGCAATAAAAGCAACATGTGGCCTTTAGCTTACTGCTTTACCTCAGATGAACCTTCATTACAACTGCTCCCAGACTTCTGATTTCACACTAAACCCCCCCCCACACGCCATGAAGTTGATTGTTGTACACGTTCACATGATGGAAACATATGATTTAGGGATTGGGGGATTTAAAGCACCGTTTATATCTCTGTGGTTATTTCACCCCAGGGAAAGGGCCCTCCCAGCCAGGCTGTCAGCATTTGGGTGCACAGGTTTGCTCTGTCACCTGCTTCAGAGGGCAGAGCTGTCTGGACAGGAGAGGGGGGAGAGAGGAGTGAGAGGTGCCCTCATGATTCATACAGGGATCACTCAGCCAAAGGGTTCTGGTGACTTCAAAAAACTTCCAGAGCACAGACCTCCCCAAAAGAGATTTCACGCCATGCAACATGTCCTTCAATATTTTTTTATAGTTTTAAAAATATATGGATTGAGTGTTGATTTAGGTCCTTAAAACAAATGAACCATTTTATTCAAGTAATATCTGTGTTACCAATGACTGAAACTACTGCAGTGATTATTTGCACATGAGAGTAAAGTAATGGAATTTCAGGCCTGATGAGATCGAGCCAAAATGCTCCTAAGTGTTAGAGAAATTTCAGTCCTGGACCTACTTTGAACTCCATGACTCACATCCCAGACCTAGATTTTCAATCCTCTGTAGTAATTGAAAATATGTGGCACAGAACATCTGTTTCAGGGAAGTTTAAAGACAGAAAGCCATAGCCCATTGTTCTGATGTTAGAAGGTCCTGACAGGGCAAAGCACTGAGAGGTGCAAGGAATTTCTGATTCCCATGGATGTGAATGCTAAATAAATTTGGTCAGCATCACACAGGTTTATTAACAATAGGTTAGATTTACTAACAATATCTGAGCCATGTGATTGTTTATTGTTGGAATAGAAGTTAATAGTGCTGATCCCCAGCTGGAGTTTGATGGACTAGATCCATGGGAAACTAAGGATGAGACTCTCTACAGTATCTCTAAAGCTGCGCAGGATTTGTAAACCTCTGTAGATCCTCGGCCTACACCTGAAAGACCTGCTCAAATAAGCAAGAAAAGCAGGTCACAGTGGGGAGCTTCTTTGGAAAGCACCTGAGAGAGCCCATGGGTCAGAAAAGGCCACAGCCACTGCTCTAAGGGGGTACCGAAAGGTAGGAACCGTGATGGCACTTGAAATGCCCATATGAGTGAGCCGTGGAAGGCCAGGTCAGTGTGCTGAGGATTCCTGGGGGGACACACAGCCCTGCTCCTCTCACATCAGTTACCCCAGGGCTGGTGCTGGGGGCCGAGCAACGCTGCCCTTCTCCAGCTGCAGCACAGGCAGAGCCTTTGCAGCCACACAGGGGGTCTGTGAACTTGGAATTAACCTCAGGGCTCCTCTCTGGCACAGGCAGACAAGAGAGAATGTCAGAGATCTCATGCCATGTGCTTCTGCTTCCTTAACAGCCCGTGTGGAGATTTATGGCACATGGCATGCTAAGCAGGGAGACATTCCCGCTCACGTTTACTGCACAGGAAGTTATCCCACAGTACCACTCCTGCCAGCAGCATAGATGACTGGAAGACTGGAGAAGGTCCTTTTCAGGTGACAACACTCTGTGGTAAAAATTAGAGGCATCCTACTTCTTCTGGTATTAATAATAAAATGTGCCACTGTGGGTTGGAGCCTGACTTGCAGGAGTCGCTCCTCTCTGGCTGTGCTCCTGAAACAGCTGTGGGGCACTGAATCCAGGATAAACACAGCGAGCACTGGGGATCCTCCTTGGCAGTTTTACAGGGATGTTTTACGTCAATGTAGAAGCTAAAAGACATTTTAGACATGGGCTGGGATGAGGCAGTGTCATCATGTGAGGGTCCCTCCCTTCCATCAGACAGGTACGGGAATGCAGGCTGCCACAGGGATATTCAAATGATGCAGGCACACACAAACCATCATGTTCCCTTGCACAGAGTTCATCTGACAATCGTTTTGCAAGCGGCTCCCTTTGATACGACATCGTGACCAGCATGTTCTGACTAGAACAGTGACATCGCTCCACACCTTGAACCACCCACATGTATATCAAAACAGCCTCAGCAGATGCGAGATCCCTGTATAGGCAGGAGTTTCCCAGGAGAAAAGAAAACCAAACCTGACTGAACCTAGTTAGGGAGCTTGCAACACTGTGTTTTCTATTGTAGCTTTGATATTTTCTGCCACTACTGCTGTGGCCATGAAGTGAAGCCTTTGAAGGCAAAGAAATAATGAGTACAGGACAGCCTAGGCAGGGATTGTGACCAACTTCCACCTGCAAGAAGAAGAAAGGACATGAGTTACAGCTTTTGTAATGTCCCATTTTTCCAGGGACTGATTCTCCACACTCACCATAAACCCAGTTTTTTTACATAGATGCATTTAAGGCTGCATTAGTGCAGTCTTCGGGCTGTTTTCATGCTCAGACACCAGCACCGGGGTACACACACCCACAGAGAGACTTTTGAGAACTGGAATTAGTCTTTTGTCTTCTACAGTTTTGAGTTCAGAGAGCTTTTCATGCTCAGAAATAGGAGACATAATGCAGATTTAATAGCAGCTTGGGGTTTATTTAATTAATTAATTATTTATTTATTTTCCATCATTATGCTTCCTTGAGGCTCTTTAGCAGAAGGCCTGGCACTCACAGCTTGCACACGCCAGCAGGTGCTGGTGACCACATCGCTCTGTAACATCAAAGCACACTTTCAATACCCAGGAAGGTTGGATTCTCTGCTCAGGGTGAAAATTTGCAGGTATTTATTTGCATGTAAAATCCTCTCTGTGCATTTTGTGTGGGCAAATGATGGGGCAAACCAACTGCTCCCCATTGTCTGCCTTCAAAAATACTCACTCAGCGAGCCGTCGTTGACTCTGCATGAAGTGGGTGTGAGCACAGCTGCTGCCACAGCTGTCCAGTAGATGTTGAGGTCCCAGCCAGTGCCCTGTGCTCCCTGCCACTGTCCCACTCTGTGCCTGACCTCTGGGGCTGCTGGGTGCTCACGCCACTGAGAACACACAGGAGGTGTCACTGCACAACAAGTGAAATGGGAATTCACTTGCCAAGCAGAAGCAGAGGGGCAGAGAGGTAATTCCCCAGTTTACACGTGCACACTATCTGTGTTAGTGCTTTAAAAGCACAGTTTAAGGGCATGTGTGATCTCTGCTGCAGAATGAGTGGCTGTTCTCAGCCAGGCAGGCTCAGCAGACCTGTGCAGGTGACAGATTTCCGTGCCATTGCTCTGACAGACAAACCAGCAGTGTCAATACAGCTCACAGACTCTGCGTGGAGCTGCTCTGTGCCCTGGCTCACACCCATCCACACCAGGCTCACTGAGATCCTCACAGTGCTCACATTCACAGCCTCATTTATACTGAAGTGGGATGTCTCTTACTGTCTGTAGTTTCCATCCCTACCAAACCCCCATCTGACACCCCCTGGGCGTGACCACACCCCCAACCCCCCATCACTGTAGCATTAACACGTATGAGATAACAACAACTGTCATCAGATATTGCCCCAATGGCCTGTTTTGTCTTTGGAAGGGTGGTGGTCACCAGCTGCCCCAGTTAAGAGGCAGGAAGCCATCCCACGCAAAGGGAATTTCATCCTCAGCCACACAGCTCCATGGATCACCCTCAAAGAGAAAGGCTCCTTGCTGTTCAACATGATGCTGGAAAAGAAGGGATGCTCATCATTGGAAGTCTCCATGGGTTTGCATTATCTCAACTCACTCAACTCCCTGCTGAAACATGAATGGCCATCTGAAGGATGCTGTAAAACCTTTGTGCAAAGCAAGATCTGAGCCAATTTCTAAAGTTTCTGAGAAACCAAACTAACTCCAGGGTGGGGAGGGGATCGTAGCCAAAGGACTTGTTGGACTGTTTTCAAGAGTGTTCCTTGAAAACACAAGGGCCAGGAGTGTATACCTCTGTGTGTGTGTGTGTACATATCTACACCTCTTTCCTTCCCTTCCAACAGCTTTTCCTGCTCATCCTCTCCCTTAATTGAGATTTTTTAGCTCTGACAGTGGATCACAGCAGTAATTATTTTCTTGATCTCTTGCCACACACTCTCTTTCATCTAAACTATTTCACCCACTCACTTTTGTGCAACTAAACGAGACACAGCAAACACGTGAGTGATGAATTCATGCAGCAGAGGGAATAGGAAAACTCAAATTGGGGCAGGAGGGCAGTCTCCAGCCTTGCAGGACTCCATGGAAAGTGCCTTTGGGACTTTACATAGTTTCTTCTCCAACTGTATTTTCTTTGCCTCCGTTCTAAAGCCTGTTTCCAACCGTCATCATTACAGAAGTCCTCATGGCACTTAGAAGTGAACCTAGATACTCTGTTTGAATTACTGGAAGGACATCCAAAGAACTCCTGACCTCTGGAGCTTGATATAGACCTCTCCTGGTATTTTGCTTACTTCTTTAACCTGAGTAATCTGTCCAAAATAACTGCCACTGATTCATTTCTGTTTCCAGAAAAACACAGGTTGGGTTCTTTCTGGTGGAAAAATATTTTGTCAGAAATATTTTGACTTTATTTCCAAACTGCGAAGTGCTTGCTAGTTCCTTTCTGTAATTATCATGCATTTTTTACGTGTCAGAGAGAACATTGAAATGAAAGGGATGCGCTGCTCTTGGCAAACCTGATCTCCTTTCCCCATTGTTTCTTTTCCATAGCTTAGGGAGGAATATATCATTTTGTGCAAGAAGGGAAAATTCCTGCTATTTTGGGTGCTGTGAATGCTGGGAGTTCAATGACATGCAGTCACTGCGCTTGCCAATACAACGGGACACCAGCTCCGCTGTGCTTTTGGCTCAGTCCTGTGCTTTCTAGGAACCATTTCACAGCACCACCACCACTGATGAGGAGCACGAGGGAAGGGGCAGAATCCTCCTGTTGCAACACCCCATCCCGGCTTCTCACACCTGCACTGAGCCGACTTTTGAGAGCAGAGAAACAACACTCACAGCTTGAGGGAGTGCAGTGCCAGCTCAGAGCGAGGGAGCACAGCCCTCCTTCACGCGGGGGGTGTTGCAGAGATCCAATCTGGGCTGCGCTGCGGCTCCTGGCTCTGCTCCTGCACGCTGGAGTTGGCACCGTGGCCTCCAGCTCCTGACACCTGTGCGTGCCAACACTTGTGCGGCTTCTGGGAGCAGCTCAGCACCTGCAGCGTGCTCAGACATCGCCACCCGCCCTCTCAAAAGCCCTCTGGGGGGCTGCTCGAGTTGTTAGAGGTTTTTCTTCCTCCCTTGCACTTTGTGTGTCCCCCGTGAGTGGCAATGACAGAAGGCAGAATGGGGTTCGAGCCTTTGATGTTCGCCGCGTCTGCTTTTCGGCTGTGGCTTTCTTGAACGTGGCTGATAACAACACAAACTCCAGCTCTGCAAAGCTGCTACCAGGCCTCCCAAGCAGCAGCTCTATGGAAATGTGGGAACTTTTCACCAGCAGTAGTTCCTTCACTGGCAGTCACTGAATACTGCCTGCAATGAGAAAGCAACAGGTCAGCTGGTGTTAGGCTGATGTCTGTTATCATCTTCCTCTGTATCTGAAGGTATTTTTGTTATCTGGGAAAAAAATCCCTCACCTCAATAATAAAAAAAAAAATGCCTGACAGTTTAGAGGCTGAAGATACACTCAGCTTCCTACAGATATGGTTAAAAGTATCACTCAGGAATTGTCACTCTTGACATTCTTCTAGGCAATTTTTTAGTTTCCTTTATTTTGTTCAGTAATAAGCTTGTCCATATGGACACCACAAGAAGATTAAGCCTGGGAACTTAAGGATTCTCAGGGAATGCTGTGGGATGGAATTTAAGGTAGGCTGTTCAAGCCACAATTGTTAGTGAACCCAGAATGCTTCAAATTGTCCCTAATATCATAAATTGACTTTTATAGAACCATAAACATCAGGTCAGACAGTGCTGGCAGGCGTGCCAGTGGCAGTGCTGATGATCTGCCAGGCATGAGAGCTTCTAGAAACTGCATCCTGCAAAATGACTGAGACTGGGATAGCAAAACCAGGTGAGGATCCAGACTCACAACCAGCATCACCTTTGCACTGGCATGCTGGCCTGGCTAAAGGAAATTAATTATCCTTCAGTGGTGTTACACTACAACTAAACAGGTTACTAAGGTAAAAGGGAAACTAGCTTTACTATTAAACAGCCTTTTTGTGATGCTAGACCTATTCTTTACATTAGTATTATCTTTCTAGGATAGTAAACCGTCTTCCTGAACAACACAAACCCAACAGTACCAAGACTGAGCAAAAATAACAGGTGAGAGGTGATAGTTATTTCACCCTGCGTGGTTCCCCGACTTCCAGGTCCAGCTTCTTGGTACCAGACCGGGTGTCAAACTCCCCAGCCTACATGGAGGAAATCAGAAAAGTAAGAGACTGTTTCTCAAGCTGCAGAAAAGATGTTTGTAGGGTTTCTAAAAAAAATACTAAAACTTTATATATGGAGTTTCTTGGGATGAATTAAACTGATTTCGGTGTCACAGTAGCCCAGGCAAACTTTTGGAAAACCGGTCATTGAAAAAAATCAACATCTGCCCTACATACTGAGGTGCAAAAGCAGGCAGGAGGACTTACCCTGCTGAAAAAAGTCATTTTCCCTGAGTGCATGCGCTTAGCCTGGGCTGGAGCCATCTGTTCCGAGGAGTGTGTCGCCTTGCAGCGAGCCAGTGTGTGTACACAGGAGTGTGTGCTCGCTGCTCCCTGACCCAGAATCATGCTGTTATATAAACCCCAGGATTATCAATAACCTCACGTTACAAACCAGCTCCTGTTCAACTCATTAAAGGATTGTGTCTCTGCCTGTTCTGACTCATTTAGCCTCTTTGGCATTCTTTCTGTTAATGAAGATAGCAACTCATTACTCCGCACAAGCTGAAACACCCATAGGTTAACTCAGTTTTCCCTTTTGAAATGATTCTTTTACAAGGATATTGCAGCGGTTCCTCCTGCCCTGGCAAAGCAGGTGCCAGGCCAGCCAGCAGCTGGATAATCTGACCTCAAATACATGATCTGAAATCATGGCTGGATGTATCTGAAGCACCCAGACCCAGGTAATCCAGCAAACTTTCACCACTCTTGTCTCAGGCTCGGGTCCCAGCTTTTATCACGTACGACGTTACATCACCTCCTTGCAATGCAACATATAATCAAAAACCCAAAAGCTGACTCTCTCTAGGGCACTGGGAAGAACCAGTTTTTAGGGAGAAGCTGAGATGAGACCTTGTTTCTACAAGCTTTTGCCATAATTAATTAACTTGTCAGTAAGTAGGTTCGTAGCACTGTCCTTTTTTCCTTCAACCAGCTCTACAATTTGACCAGGATGATGGGATCAGAAAAAAATTCTTCCTTGGAAATCCTAGAATTTGTTGTCCTGGTTCTTCTGGGCCTCAGCTCTTGTGCAGTCTGCTGCCTTGCTCTTCTTCCCTCCCAGCAACTCATCCCACACAATCCACTGCAACTGCTCAAGGTCTGCTTTACAGACTGGAGGCCTCCTTCACTTCTGATTTTTTTTTCTCTTAATAGGCTTTGTGGGATTTGACTCTAAACCCAAAAAATCAGCCAAACTTGAAGGTGTAAAATTCCTCAGTGTTGGCCAGCGCTGGGAGTTTAAATCCCAGGGTAGCCAGGAGAGAGTTAAAGGTGCTCCCAGTCTGAAAGTGATGGCTCTGTATGGTCAGTGCCACCTGAAAACATACCAGAGACACTTTTGAGGAAAAGCCTTTTACTGGCTGAATGAATGATTGCTCAAAAAAAAAAAAAAAAAAAAAAAAAAAAAAAAAAAAAAAAAAAAAAAATATTCCAGGTTACTTTGCACCAACCCAAGTCCTTCAGAAATCACCTTAAGTGAGAGGGCAATGTGATTGGAACTTAAGCAAAACAAAACAAAGAGGGGAAAAAAAAAAAGAAACTAAGAAAAGAAGAAGAGAAGAAAGCAGAAGAAATTACAATTAAGGGGCAGCTAATTTTATTTTTTTAAGCAAAGCTACAGGACTACAGACAAAACTAAGGAAAATTATGTAGCTCTTCCTGTGGAAAAGTTATGAAATTCCAATTGAGAGTGTGTTCTGATCCATCTGAGGTTGGCATTTTAATGGGGCTGGTTTCTCCAAGGCAGCCCATTACAACCCCATTCAATAGTTCTAACCATTGTGGAAAAATGCCATGTGCCAACAGCTATTTTCCACAATTTTCTTCAGAAAATCTGAAAGAAATGCAGAAAATTGATTTGCAGCCCTGGCAGAGAGATAGAGAAACAGTAGCACAAGGCTGCAGGCCAGTAATTTATGTTTCGAATGTCACTGAGTGCTTTGCCTATAATTTCAGGGGAGAATGATAATAATTAAAAGCACAAAGTCTCCAGTCGTTTCTTACAAGGGAAAAAGCTGAATGTAGTAAGTGTGGGGATTTCTTTAAGTGCTTAACTTTTCCAGTGCAGTTTCAAAAATTAAATGTAGTAATAATATCTGTCCTCCAGAGTTATCCCAATGAGCTTTCCAACGTCGAGAGGGGAAGCACTTCAGCTACCATGCACATGCTGACTCTGCTTGGATGAAACGTGGGGCTGTTTGACACGTCCCCACGACCCCTGCAGCCCACAGATGGGGACCAGCACCACATGCTCCCCTGGGACATGCAGAAACTGCCAGTGGTGTCACTGGGAGGGCAGGGAGGGCTCAGCATGTCCCTGCCGAGCACTCTGAAGGGTGGGGAAGAGACACCTGAGCCAGACGTCACAGAATCAGGGAACGGCTTGAGTTGGAAGGGATCTTAAAGATCACCTCATTCCACCCCCCTGCCATGGGCAGGGACACCTTCCACTAAACCAGGGTGCTCCAAGCCCTGTCCAGCCTGGCCTTGGACACTGCCAGGGATCCAGGGACAGCCACAGCTTCTCTGGGCACCCTGTGCCAGGGCCTCAGCACCCTCTGAGTAAAGACTGCCTGATGAAGGTCCAGCACCATGAGTAGCCATGGGAATGCTCTAACTTGTGTCAGGACTTGCTCATTTGGATTTAGCCTGGGATCCCTTGTACAGTGCCCCACCAAATGAGCTGTTCCTGAGGAAGCAGCCTGAGGCAAATCTGAGCACAGAGCCAAGAATGCCAGGCAGGTTATCAGAGCAACCAGCTCTGCTTGTGGCTTCAGGTTCTTGGGGTGTCCAAGGTGACCTCTATAGACACCAGTGGCTCCACTTTGGTGCCTGCAGTGGTTTCTGGAGTGTATGGTCACTGTGCAGGGGTTCCATAGCGGGTATTTATTTGGGTCTGCACCAAGCCCAGGCCTCACCCGGGCTGGTTCTGCAGTGCCTGGGCTGTTACTGCCAGGTTCCAGTCAAACTAAAGGTGCAGGGTACTCTCTGCAGGTAAACCCAGTCCTCTAACACTCTCCCTGGCTGCAGGGGACACACCACCAAACCGCAAACTATCATCTCCCACAGCCGGCTTTCCACAGGGGTATCCCATGGGAATCTCTGAGGATGACTGCTCACCCTGCAAATACAATGTGCTTTCCTTACCAGTGGGAGCAGAACCCCAAAGAGCTGCTGATATTGCAAAGGACACACAAGAGCAGCAGGAGAATTTCCACTTCTTTGGTAAAGTCAGCAGGAATTACATATAAGCACCTAAGAGCAAACTTTTTCTGTTCTGCAAACAGGGATCATCATCTCCTCTAAAAGTTATTAAATTTGCCAGTGGCTTTAATCTACACAGAAAAGTAGGCACTTGAAACTTTTCACATCCGTTCTGACAACCATAGGGACATTTCTCAAGGCATTTATGACATTCATTGAGGAAAAATTAGACCTAGAAGTAGTACTTTACATACTTAAGACAACTAAAGGAATGGTCGCATTTCAGTAGGTGTTGTTAAAAGTACAGCAAAACCTAAACACCATATTTATGAAAACAATAAAATCAATAAATAGAAGAGAGATCAAAGAAAAATTCTGGACTGAGGAGATATTTCCATTTTTTTCAAGAATGTGCCCACTACATTAATACTATATTATTACTATATTTTGCCTGGATTTTTTCAAACAAAGTAAATCACGGAATCTTTTTGGATGCAGGCAGTGTCATTGCAGAGATAAATGGCTCTCAGATATTAGTTTCTGACTGGCTAAGCACTGGCCCTTTGACCATTGACCATTTGTCCACAAATCATAATATTTACTGAAATACAAAGGAGATGTATGTACTGCTACATACAGTCATCTTTTTTTTTCAGCAGAAAATCCTCCTGGCAGTATCTTATATTGATTATGAACAACATTTGAATTAGGACAAATATAGTAAATTTGTTTATCAGTGCTGCCTCCAAATGCTCTTTCATGCCCCAGGATATAAATATTCATCAAAAATAAGGAAATAAATAAATAAATACATAAATTAAATAAATACATAAATAAATCTTTTCTATTAGGTAAAATATTAAGTATGTCTTTTATAGGAGGAACTTTTTGGAAAACTGTTTGACTGTGAATGACATAATCTATGCCTGCCTGAGTTTGAAGACAGCCCGAAGAAAGGTGTAAATACCTAAATCTTGTATTCATCTCGGTCAGGTATTAACTCATTTTGCTTCCTAGCAACACACGTCAGAAGGCAGAGGGTGATCTCACAATTTCCTCTGCCAGCTTGTTAGAAATTCCCACTGGAAACATTCAGGAGGAAAATTATCCCTCAGAGATACCACACTTTGAAGTTCCCAGCAGCTCCCCTGGATACATTTAGCCTTGTGGAGGGGTACCAGCAGCAAAAACCCCCAGAGGAATGCAAATTCCGTGGAACAGGTTCCCTGAACTTCCCTGCTGGACAGTGTGCTCTGCTGGACACAGCAATCCCTTCTCAAGCCATAAATACCTTGCAAAAAGTAGCTGATCCTACCTTGGGCAGGGCTTTTGCCCATTGTTGGAATGGGAATGCTGAGAAGTGGCCTTTAGTTCCAGTTTATGGCTGCACCAACAAAATGAACACTTTGCTGATTTAACTGAGGGCAGAACCTGACCCTCAGTCCTCGTTAGCTCCACTCCATGTCAGAGACACTTCAACCACCAGACCTGTGTTCCAAACCTTATTGTGGTATGTTATCATATAACAAATATGTGATTAATGATAACTGAGCACCACTTAATGAAAGGTTTTCTTGCTTTTTCTATTTATATTACTGCACGTAATCTGAACCTCTGATAATTAAATGTTACATAAAATATTCCAATACTAGCGATCCTGGGAGCATCTTTTTGAACACTTGGCAACCTTGTAATGGTTTGTCATTAATGAGTATGCCCTAATGTGACATTCCACTTCAGCAGCCTCTCTGAGAAGGTCTTTTTTTTTTTTTTTATTTCCCATTGCAGCAAGGAGCTGAAGGCTGAGTTATCCAGCAGAAGAAGCAGGTGTTGCAGCGCTGCTCCCTGTGGAGGTTATTTCAATACCCAGACGTCATTAGCACTGAGCTACAGGACGTTGTAGTGCAGTAAATGCGTCACGTTGCACTGGCTGCCGTGGTCCTCTGGTGCATCCTGCCATGGATCATCCTGGGATCCTGTCAGCAAAGGTTGTTTGAAAGGGAGGGACTGGTTCCCGTGAGCAGGAACTGCAGAGCCATGAGGAAGATTGCAATCTATTTCCTCCCCCTTTTACAGATGCGATCTTCCTTGCTCACACTTGGCACTGAAATAAAGGAAAGATACTGGGAATTCAGGGATTGTGGAATATTTTGGGTTGGAAGGGACTTTTGAAGGTCATCTCATCCAACCTCCCTCAATAAGCAGGGACAGTCAGGGGGTCCAGTTTAGTATAATTGTCTAAACATGAATATTAGCTCAAAAAATAACATTGTAAATAATACTGAGCTATTGCAATGCCCCTGATGGTGCACCAGTGTTACAGTGTTTTCACCAGGAAAGGGTTTTGTGTTGCACTGGGGTTGATTCATGATCCCATTTCTGAACAGGTACCATCTTGCCAGGGAGGAGATGGATGGGACATGGATGTAGCTGTGTGTGCAACCTCTTGCTTGCCATGTTGGAGAGGCTCTACTCATTCTGGGGATCTGCAAGTCCCTTCAGCTCATCTTCCCAGGAAAGCCTACCCCAGTTTTACAAGAGAGCTGCCTGCTTTAGAATGATTGGATAATTCAGGTTTGAGAGGACCTCAGGAGGGCCTGTTAGGTCAGACCAGGTTATTGAGGGCTTTATCCACTCTTGCCTAGCTGGGATAAACAGAGAATTCTCTACACTAAATGAAGCTGGGATTTTGCATCAAGTCTGAACTGATTTAGCAAAATCTGATGTCAGCAACATGAGGAACTGGGCAGTCTTACTGTGCATGGTGGGGTAGGAACCTATTGCTAATACAGCAAGGACAAAAACACAGACCTCTGGCACATGGAAATAAAACCAGGTAGAAACAGGTACTGAATGAAACAGTTCAGAGCAAGATGCTGCTTGAGCTCCATAACTCCAAACCCCAAGTGAGAGAAGGGCCCTGCAGACACCCAGCCAGCTGATGGAGCCCTCTGAAGTCACTCCAGCCAACATCTGCTTCAGCAGGAGCAGAACTTGCCTCACTGTTGTTAGCACAAGCCACAGTTTACACAGCAGGAAGTGCTTCCATTTCAGAGTGAGCTTTGCATTTGAATGCCTCTCCTTTGGAATTGAAGAGGATAATTTTATCTAAACCGAATTTCCCACTCCTAACAATTTTACCCAGCTGGTCTCAGGTGCCAAGTGGATCTTCACTGGTGGCTCCGCCTGTGTATTCACAGGACATACCTTTTTTAATTCTTTAGCAATTCCTTTGTAACTGGAGGATGGGAATGCAAGGCTGGCTGAATGAAGGGAAGCTTGACCCCGGTGTCTTAATAAAATAAAATCCTCTGGGGTTGGCCCAGAGGTTATGCTTGCATTGCCATGGGGGAGACCTGGATTAATTCCTGACCTGGTCCTTTGCTCTGAGGCCCGGCAGCAGCAGTGCAGGGTGTTGCAGAGGTTTTGGCCAGCAATAGTCAGCAATGACCTTTCTGACTGATTGCAGGGCAGTGTGGATGAGCCCCTGGGGTACCCAGCCCTCCTCAGCTGGGCAGCATCGCCAGAGGGGAGTGGGACAGTTGACAGCCCAGGTCAAGGAAGGGGACTCAGGGCTCTTCTGGGGGCAGAGGACTTGTCCTCAGGTTTAAAAATGTGAAAAAAAAAGCAGAGAGGGACACACCCCGCTGCCACAGCTAGGCAAGATGTGGGATATTCAACAACATATTATTTGCTGGAAAGAAAATGTAGTTTTTTATTTAAAATGTGGCTCTCAGTGAAAACCACATTTATAAAATTTCAAACAATGTATGTTTTGTGGTTGTTGGGACTGAGCACAGCACTCCTCACGGAGCTTTAAATCATTTCATATGAATGCAAAAGCGCTCGCTGCTTTGCTGAATCGAGAGATCTCCAAAAGAGCCTGAATGTGAAAAGAAAAGTAACAGCTGAAAATTCCAACCAGCGGGCTCGAGTTTTCCAAGGCCTGTTTGCTTTGGCCTGCCTCTGCCATTCCTTTCTTTCTTTCTTTAGAAGTGTGAAACTGGTTGGTCGCTGGTATTTGTTCTGTGGTCTGCACTAACTGTTCCATCTGTGTAAACTCCGGCTTGCCAGCCTGGGAGTTTAACAACACTTTCCCTTCAGTTGGAAGGAAAATGAAAGTCCCGTTAAGTGGCACTTTGAAGCCTTGCAAAACACACTGGCCTGGGTTTGAACACAGAGCGGGAAGGTCCTGCCCAGGGCTGCTCCTGGCCATCAGCACAGGACCCGTCACAGCCCGGAGCCAGCGGGGCAACCCCAGGGCACCTCGTGGCACACTCAGCCTGCAGGAGCAAAGGAACAAGGAGGGACACACAGCCAAGTCAGCTCTATTTTTATTAGGGGTCTCTCTTTGTCACTGGTTACCAAGACTCTGATCTAGGGAAGTATTCAGGCTCTAAAATCATCTCTTAGGCTGCCAAATAGGAGTTAAATGCCCAAATATCTCATTGGGCCTGGTTTCCAGTGTGTGTCAGACATTAGACTTGCAGATTTTCTTTTCTTTGATGTCCAGTTTAGTCCTAAAGTGAGCCCAGTTCCCCTCTGAACAACCAGTTCAGCTGTGCCCAACACGGCCAAATCTTTGCCTTGATTTGCAGGACTGAAGGCATTTCTATGGTGCTGTTGTCATTCCAGGTCACTACTATAACTGATATTTTATCTGTGGGTTGCCAAGCTGTGATTTAAATTTGAGTCCAGCTTCCAGACAACCTCTGTATCATGGATCTAGTCCTGGGGAGTGTAGGCTGAGGAGCAAGCAGCTCCAGTACCCTTTGATGGAGGAGGGACTGGCTCTGCCATGTGTCAGATTGACCTTGGTGAAGGGCTGACCCCACCCTGGCAGGACTCTGAGCCCAGCTCTGATGGCACCTCTCCATTCCTAGGCCAGCTCCAATCTAGAGTTAAGCCTGGCTCAGTTCTTTTCCAAATATAAAATATAAAAAAACCCCTGATTAAATCCACTTTCAGCCTTTTATTTACACAGAAAAGACAACTGAAATGCTGTTTTGCCTCCTATTTCCACACTGGTTTTCTTCTGCCCCATGATGTATATTTGTCCTTCTCAGGGCTCAGCCCTCCCTAGATTGTACTCCAGAGGCCCGGGCATAAGGCTGCCTTTTTCCCTTCCTCTTTTTTCATGTTGGTTTTTTTTGTTTCCTGACTGTGTGCTTAGCAAGGGTATATTTTTAAAGCTGTGTAGGGGTTTTAGCTGCCTGAATTCTGTGACGGCTAACAGAGAAGCTGTGCTGTTATTACACAAATAATACTTTGAAAATGTGTAGTAAAATTCAGGATCAGTTACTATCAACATAGGAGAGGAGATATATCAGCTCAGAAGAAATCATTGCCGCTGAGAAAGCAGAATTAATCAGTTTCTTCTAAAATAATGTTTCTGAACATTCATATGAACTCCCAGCAGCTGTTGAGTTCAATCCTGTTTCCTCCTAATCAAAATATACACTGTTGGTTTTTTTCACAGAAAATTTAGAGGAGGAGAGAGAGGATTGCAAGTGTTTTAAAGAAAACTACAAATGACACTGGAAGTAAATGTGTTTTTGAAGATGACTTTCAATAAACAACCAGCTTACCGAAAAAAGCTTTTCCTGAAATTCAAACCAAAAAAACATCACTGAAGATTTTTCAGATTTGTCTTTCCCCTGCTGCCTTTTTCTGTCTAAAACCTGATTCTTTTCAAATACATTTTACTTCAGCTGCGACATCTTATTTCGGCTGAAAATAAACTTCTATTGAAAAATCCAAGCAGCTTTTCTCTGCAAGGATTTGGAGATTTCACTTCAAGAAATGTTCACAAAATATTCCATCACGTAGCCTTTGCTGTAGGTAACCAGAGATATTTGTTCTCTGAAGAAAACTCCATTGCATAATGCAGACACCTCTTCATTTTTTCTGCACTAGAGCTCGAACGCCTGTACCTGCCAACCTACTTCAGCCAAAGAAAGGTCAGTTGTACATTTGCATAAAATCGAATGCATTTGCATAAATCGAGCTGCAGCTTTATATATTACATTGATCTGGAATGCACATTGTGTTTTTCATGGCAACAGGCGACGAGAGGCAGCACCAGCCAGTTATGAGAGTGTCTGTCTTGGGCCCAGCCCCGCACTGAAGCGAGCAGAGATCAATCCTGAGTCCACCTGAATGCTCACAGGTGTCAGTGAGACCACAGCACACAGTCAGTTCTGCTTCTGCTCAGCTCATCAGAGTGGGAGAGACTATTTATCCCCCATTTTTTCATCTGTTGTGCTTCCCTGAAGTCATGAAATCAAACCTGTAGGTATCAGAGGTCCATGTAAGCTGAAAATTCAGATTAAACTATCCAAAATTAGTCTTTGCCTAGATTATCAATAAATTGATGTACCCAAGATTTTTACATAATTAGTTTTAGTTCATTTGAGTTTATTCAAGGTAGGAGGGTCCTGATATATTTGGATCCAAATTTTGTTTGATTTGATGAAAATGGCAGAGAAAATCTAGACTCTCCTGACTTTTAGGAACTTAAGACTTCACATTATTTTCAAATTCCAGGAAATATCTAATAAAACCGCTGTGGCTGGCACTGTTCAAATTGCCAACATATTCAAAAGAAATTCAGAAGTGCCAAAGTGATGACGTGACAGGAGAGCTTCTGCTCCTGCTCTGAGTCCACAGTGGCATCAAGTCCTGTCCTGGAAAGTCAAGGGGCCAGGCCACCTGCTCTCCATGCTGACCTCTGGCAAAGCTTTCTCTTAAGAAACCACCTGAGCAGCTCCAGACTGGCCTGTCAGATAAGTTGTCTCATTCCTTCTACCCTTGAATCCACCTAAGTAGGAGATCTACAGGAGGATGGATCTCAAAACCAGACTTCTGCCAGGGAATTTTTTGTTTGTTTGTTTGGAGAGGAATAATTTTGTATCACAACCAAAAATTGCTTTCAAACACTGCACCTTGCCTGTGTAAGTCAGGCAGGCAGGATTATCCCTTTGCAGAAAAGCCCTTTTTAAGCTACTCAGAGAACTGAGGTGGTGCCTGAGCCTGTCACCAGCACAGGGGCTGGCAGAGGGCATGGCCAGCAGTGTGAAAGGCTTTGATTTACCTGTATGCTGACCAGTCAGCTCTGCTATTCTGAGCAGAAATCAGATTGTTTATCCAACCCCTTTGCTCTGATCTGCACTTTTGGGGTTCGTGCTCACAAGCAAAACACACAGCAGCCAGGTCAGCAGCCTCAGACAGCAAAGGTCACCAAGCCTGGGCACTAAAATACAGCACAAAAAGGTGTCCAGCTGAGCCCCATACTGACCTCAGCACACCCCTCATTATTGCAGTGGTTATATTTAATGAAGAGTGCAAGGTGGGATCCCTAGGCAGCTGACCAGAATCAGGAGACACCACATAATGATAAGTGGAATTGCCTAAAAATCAGCACATTTTTACTGAGGGAAGAGGCCTTGCTTCCTTGTTATTGCCCCTCACCTTACTTTTGCCCCTGCTTTCTTTTTAGACTCATTTTAAGATAAAAACCAGCTGTTGTTCATTCTGGCATGTGCATATACCTTTTCACAGCAGTTACCAACATAAAGGCCCCTCTTTCAAAGTCAGCAGACAAACATTTTCGGGCCTCATCTCAGTGGCAGTGGCAGGTAGGAAGTTGTCCCTCGTGCCTGGGTGCAGTGGGACAGGGACAAGCTGGGCTGCCCCTCCCTCCTGCCTCCCCTTGAGCCCCCGCTGCTCTGTAGGGTCTCTGCTCTGAGCGGCTGCGCCAGGCACGGCTTGATGGAAGGATTGCCACAAGTGCAGGACTGTGATGGTGCTGATGGGACAAAGGAAGGCAAAAGCATCCCTTGGCCTGGGCACAGGAGCTGGTTGTTACCTGCAGCTGCGATGGGCTTCAGAGAATACTCTGTGGTGAACAGCTCAGCTTGCAGAGCTGTGGAGCATGAGCTTCTCTGCAGGAGGGGAGCAGGGACCGTGTGTGCCGAGATCTGAGCTGCCACTCATCCTGGAGAAAATCAGAAACTCTGTCAGGTCCATGGAGAACTTGGCTCTAGAAATGCTGCTCCTGCATGGAACAGTTCTTGACATCTAACCCATCCACCACAAATTAAGCAATAACGCTGTTAGAAGGTGATGTCTTTGATGCTATCACCCAGGCTAACTTCTGCTCCAGTATTCAACAGGAGTTTTTGGAAAGGCAAGACAATGACTTGGGAATTGCAGCTGGCCTGAGCATAGCACACTGAATTTTTTATCAACACTAGTTGAGAATGTGAACATTTAAACCAATCAAGTGTATTTATTTTACTATAATCTCTTAATAGCAACAATGACCTCAGTGAGGGGACTTTTCGGAGCACTACAGCTTAGCTGGGGTTAACAGTCCCCTGGATGCTGATCTCTCCAGGGCAGTGATGAAGACGTGGAACCTTCTAAAAGGATTCATTACTGGCTGCTGAAGTCTCCATGAAACAGCCCCATAAGGCCTGGGCATGGTTTTTAATAAATCAGCTCTGGCCCCCATCACCCCAGGCGTTGCCTCCTGGCCAAAACTGCTTCCCTCTGGCATTTTTAGCAGCATGGCTGTTCTCATTGCAGATTTGTTTCCTCTGTGGTTTTGTAGCCTGCTGCCTTCCATGCTGGTAGGGCCAACATAAGGGGAAGTAGCTGGGGAAATGCCCCTCCTGTTCCTGAGCCAAAAGCAGAGGAGAACTCTGCCTTCTATCTTTAGCTGGGGGGAAGCAGCATTCCCTCGTGCTTCCCTTTCCTGCCCCTCTGTGCAGCCAGGGCTCCCCGGATGTTCCATCTGCTCCAGCTGGATGGTGGGAGGAGCTGGTGGCTGTTACTCAGCCTGGACCCACTCAGTGCCTCTCCTCCTGAGTGCCTGCCCCTGCCCAGCTGAGCCTCAGGGCCTTTGCACCAAGGACACACCAAAGAATCAGGTCAGGGGCAGAGCACATGAGATTTAATTTGAAAAAAAATCTTCCTTTGCACAGCGATTGAAAACAAGAGGCCATTTAAAAAGTGTTACCAAGACTTTGAAAGTGTCGAGAATGTTTTGGAAGCTCTGCTGCCTATGGTGTATTTCTTGAATCACTGTGTGATGTTTCAGCTTCTGGCTAGATAATAATCAGACAGGTATCCCATAATGCAGAAACATCAAGTCATTATCAGACCCTGGAATAAAAAAAGTAAAATCAAACTAAATACAAGATAAACCAATATCCTGTGAACAAGTGATTTGTCTGATACCATTCTACTGAAGGCATCTGCACTGAGTTCCAGTGGCAGCAGATGAAAGGCAGGACACAGACAGGACTTCTTTTAGCTTGTGCTAAAGTTGCTTTTAACTACAATTAGAAAGTCAATTAGTCATTTCAGCACTAATGAAACAACGAATGATTGATGTTTAATGGTTCTGGCAGGAAATACAGCCTGGTAAATACAACTGACCAGAAAAAGGCAATTCAAAGTTACAAGACATCAAAAGTTTAGGGTTTTGTGTGTGTGTATATGTGTATGTGAATGCAAATTTGCAAAATCAAAGTGTTTCAATTTGGGGGTGCAAATGAACATCTTTAACCAGACAGAGTTCGTACTCCCAGTCATTCTGGTGTAACCTATAATATGCTCAGGCTGGAAAATGTGTTTCCAGATCCCAGCCTGGACGGGGAGAACTTCATTGCCTAGGTCAGGTGTCAGTTGACTATTTCAGCTCATGTCCAGTGTGCTTCAGGCAGAAGCAGAGGTGAAGAAAGCAAAAATCCAGTATATATTATATATAACACACAATATATTATGCACTATTTGTACTAAGTATATATGTATTTCTCCATAAATACAGACACATATAGATGTATATATATTTCCAGGTGCTCCTGCCTTGAAGAGGCGATAGATCAATGCATTATCCTGTTCTCTTTCCTGTGGCTTCTATTGCTCTCCCTGGGTTTAAAATCAATATTGATGTTGTGATGCCTTGGCCTACAAATCTAATCCCAGGTGGGATTAGAAATTCTCTCTGTAGCAGGAAGAGAATCCTAGGAGAGGATCCAGACTGAATCCAACTGCTGAGATAGAGAGAGGTTTCTGAGCTTTGTCCAAACAGAGAATCTCAAATTTCAGTCCTTGGAGTAGACCAGCTTTTCCCTCACCATGGCCCAACAGCACAGAGCTGTGTGGCTGCTGGGCACTCCAGCAGGAGCAGTGGCAGATGCCCAAAGCTGATGCAACACACAAGAATCAGGGAAAATGCTGCAGAGCAAACTACTTGAGCAAAACCTCTTTAATGTAGTTACACTGTCCACACACAAACTTACTGCTAGAGCAGAGCTGCTTGTGTGTTATAGTTACGTCATAGAGGCTTGATTAAGCAAGAGAAATTTCCTTAGTTTTCCTGTAATCCTCGTGAAACCTGATTGCAGCAAACAAGATGAAGGTTCTGGGAAAGGTCAGTGCATGGTGGCAGCTGCAGCGCTGCAGGTGCAGGGGGACTGGACATGGTAAATTCTCCCTCCCCACCCAGCCGGAGCTGTGCTCCGTTGGCCATGGAGCTGCTCCAGGGCTTTTCCTGGGAGGATTGCAGGGGTGTCAGGATCAGAGGCTGGTACCTCTGGGCCTGGGCACACATGCACCCACTGCCTGAAAAAGCTTGACTATTCATTTTAACCATATTCAATGCTTCCCATCTGACGGTTTTAATGTGCTTTAAAGGTGTGCTCATGGTGCTTGACCCTCTCCGAGGCAAACACTTGCTTGAGGTCTCTGCTCCAGCCAGCTGAGAGCTCTGTGACCGTGTGGGCACCACCTCTGCCCACACCGTGCTCTTTCCATCCCTCCTGTGCCCGGTGTCTCCTTTCTCTGAGCAATTACATGGAAAGCTGCAATTTGATTGTGGAAGAACAGCAGCGCACCGAGCAATTGGCCAGACTGAAACATTTACCTAAGGCCACTTGTTTATAGCATCCTCGCACTATCCACGAGATCTTTTTCTTGTTTTAATCCAGGCATGTGAGGGCTGCATCTTGAAGTTGTTACAGGCTTAAGGTGCCCTGTGAGCAACCACCTTCCTTCCTCTGGGACCTGTGAGCTGGGTTTGTCTCACACTGTGTTTGGTCTGTCTCTAGAGAGGCTGCTGTAAAATGATTGCTGAACCCATCTCCAGTTCACTCCTGCTAATTAAACACCTCTGGTTCAGCGCTTGCTTGCTCCTTCATTTTCCCCCTCCCCCTCCTTTTTTTTTTGGCTAGTTCCAAGAAGATATTATTTTTAGCACAGGAGGGTTAAAGGGGAAGGGAATTGTGCCAGAATCAGGTTGTTAGGAGATGGGGAGAGAGGAAAAAAATGCTGGGGGTGGGGGGAGATCTGCAGTGATTAAAATTCCATCTAATAATAAGACAGAAAGCTGCGGTGCACGGGCCCAGCCTAAATTAAGCTCCTGAATTAGAAGTGCTTTCCAAAATTCCTCTCTAGACTATTTAATTAGGCGACAGGTATTTCCACGGTCACACGGTGGTTCCGCTTGGCAATAAGTAAAGACTCTGACAATTCTTACCCGAGAATCCAACGAAGAAAGCAAAACAAAACTTCCAGCAGGACACAGAGCAGCGTGTGGTGGGATTGGCCCGGCTCCCCTCCTCCCCATCCCACCCTGCCCAGCTCTGGTAATAGATGGTGCATGAGCACAGTCCTGATTAGGGGGCCAGGGGGTTAATCTGCAGCTTGCTCTCAGACAAAGCCCATCTCCAGGCCCTGGGTGCCACAGCCCATCCATAATCCTGGCGTTTGCTCTTACGCAGCGCCGGTGCAGGACTGACGTGTGCGGCCCTCAGTCCTGGCACAAACCATGCCGTCCATCCACGTCAGCTCTGCTTTTTCCTTGTGCTGTTCCCCCTCAACCCCTCCTCGCCACCCCTCTCTGGAGCAGTGATTAAGGATGCAGGATCCCCAGCCCCTCCCCAGCAGCACAGAGCACTGTGGAGAGGGGATGCTGCTGTCTCAGGCAGCTTGGAGCAAGGGAGAAAGAGGAACTTGAATATTTTTCCTCCTCCAAACCATCGCACCTTATATTCACCATTTATGATAATTAAATCAAAATAATTTTAAAAACAGTATAGTGAATTATTTCATTTTATGGTATCAATGCTCTTTGTGGCCCATGAAAGCAAGGATTATTTTCTTCCCTCCAAAAAATCATAAAATTATTGAATGGTTTGGGTTGAAAGGGACCTTAAAGATCATCTCATTCCAACTGCCTGCCATGGGCAGAGACAGCTTCCACCAGACCAAGGTTACTCCAAGCCCTGCCCAACCTATCCATGAGCACTTCCAGGGATGATGCATCCACAGCTTCTCTGGGCAAGTCTACCCAGACATTGCTATGCTGAAGAATTCAGAGTACCAAAACAAAGGACATGCACTTTACCTGAAAAGTGTCTTTATTTAACACACTGCCTTTATTTAACACACAAGTGTAAAATGTAGGCCATGCACTGACAGCAAAAACGGGAATTTCCAGAATTCCCAAGAAAATATTCCTTCTTTCAGCACTATTTTTCTCATCGTTCTTTCTACTGGCTTGTCTTGTATAAATCTTCCTTAATTCGTCTCCCAAATATTTGATGCTGCTTTAACATTTTCTTGGAAATGCTACATGTGTGAAAATATTCTTAGATTTCCTTGGGGTGAAAGCCAGAGAAATTAAAAACAAGGCTTATCAATAAAGCATCAGTCGTAGGCACCAAGCTCCTGTGGAATATCTGTTTTTGTGACATCCTTTGAGGGATTTCAGCAGTCCCTCTTGGAGGGTCATGTCTTCACCAGCAGGCGTCCCAGGATCAAGGGCTGGATGGACAGATCGGCTGGACAACCTGAATTCAAATTAAGGACCCAGAAGAAGTGAAAATTTGGAAAATTCTTAAGGATTTTTAGTGTGTCAGAGTTCACTCAGTGCTCACAGGAAAAGAGCTTTTTACTCACATGGGTGTTCCAACCTTCAGCAAACACAGTCTCTGGTAGCGACCAGCTATTGCCAGGAAGAATTGCCTAATTCTTCAGGAAATGGCATGAGTTTGCATTCCTTGAACCTCTGAGCAGTCCTCTGCCTTTTTATTGAGTGGGTGTCTGAGTGCCCAGGTCAGGAGGATGCTGGGGACAAAGCATCAATTTTTGCACCATGCTGGAAGGGAAGGGAGTATTTCAATTCATCCTTGTTTGTAGAGAACTTTGAAATTATTCCAAAGTATCTGTGTTCTCATTTAACATGAAATAATGATTTAATTTAATCTGAAGAGATTCTTCTAACTGCAAGAGTTCTTACCCCATGTTAGTTAAATATCCATTGATTTCTAAAACAAAGGAAACCATTTGTGCTTATTGAGGTTTTACTGAGATATTCAATATGACATAGTTCTATTGTATGGTTTAGTCCTCTACAAATTTACCTTTAATAAAGAACAGCTAATATGTAGAGAGATTAATTAAGAAAATACAATCAGATAGCAAAAGAATCATTGTAAATGACAAAAAAGGTGAATTGATGGTTGGTTTGTTTGGTTTTTTCCCTTTGGCCAATATATAGTTGGATATACTAAAATAAGAATAAATATTTTTAATCAAACTAGATTTCAGTTTAGTCCACAAAGGAGACATTGATGTCTCAGGTACTTATACAGCTAAGGCATTTTAAAGTACTGTTTGGAACATCTATGAAGTCTGAGAGTCAAGGCTGGAAAGCAATAGCCCAGAAATTCTCTTTAATATGGACTTGATGTTGTGTGCTTTAAAATAATTGCCTGAAAAAGAAGAAAAAAAAAAAGAAAAAAAAGGGGAAGAAAAGAAAAAAAAGAACCTCTCAGCTCTCACTTACCTGAATAACAGCTTCAAAATTTGTCCCCCACATTCATCACATGCACTGCTCTTTATCCCAGTGTTGGGGTTCCCATGGTGCTGCCAATCTGGAAAGTCAAATATTAAGGCATGTAAAAAACAATGAATCCTACCCATTAATTGTTTCTTTTTTTTCATTTGGTTCCTGCCTAGCACAACATCTTCCACCTGAGAAAGCCATTAGCACTGGGAAGACAGGCACTGAATAAGCATTTTGCTGGAAATGGGACATGTTTGCTTTCTTTGGAAGGTGAAAGTAGTGGAAGAAGTAGAATGTGACAATAGGGTGAAACTGCAAAAAAATGGGGGTGGGAGGCACATTTTTAGAAGAGAAAGCATGTTTCTTACCGCTCAGAATTCCACTTGGATTTCCGTGCATGTGCACACTCCTACACCTGAACAGCTGCTTTGAAATACCCCTGTCCTGGTAATAACACTATGGATTCACAGCTTCTGAGCTTTTTGCCATATGACACCATCATATTGTTTGTGCTGCTAAATTTGGCTTTAATGTAAAGCTAAAGAACAGCCCTGCAGGGAGCAGAAAGCCCCCGAGGCTCCCCCGTGCAGGCAGGGCTGTGCGGCCGGTCCCACACGGCTCTGCAGGGCCCCTCAGGGCTGCTCTTCCACACTTTCCCCCCGTATTTCAATCTGATTCCAGTCCTGCATTTCAGATTAGGCCAGAGCAGCCTCTGCTTGGGCCTTGGTGACGCTGCATGAGATGAAATGACGCTGCAGACTTGGCTCAGGTGTCAGTTTGGTTTGCACGATCTGCACTCACACCTTTTCCCGGTGTCACGCCATGCAAATATTTGAGGTAATTGACTTTCACTTGCACAGAACCAGGTAAACGATGAACTACAAGTGGCTGCATTCAAAAGTCACTTGGGTTATCCTCTTTTTGGAAGAGTGTCAGGAGGTAGAAGCCTGGAATAAATTGGATTTTGGGCAGGACCTGGGCAGGGTGGATTTGGGGATCTGTCTTGTTATGTTGTGACCAGGCCCAAAGAAAGAACTGGAAGGAAGCCTGGGAGATTGTCTGGGCCACGGGTTGACCACAAAGTGGCGTTAATTCAGTGGATGTCTTTCCTGACAAATGGTGATTTAACCCTTTCACAGCAGTCTCTGGCACTGGGGAATCAGCAGCTGCACTTTTCCATGCACCGGGGAGAAGGAATGCTCCGTCCCTCCCATGACCTCCACTTGTCCATGCTTTCTGAACTAGACACAGACTTCAAGGACCTGGGGGAATGGTTTTGGTGTAAAATTCATCAGCTCAGAATAAGCAATGAGATGACATTTAGTCTCTCCTTTAGTCGCAATTCTTGTGTGTGTTTTCGTTTCCATCAGGCTGCAGAAAGTTTGCTGCTGGCTCGTAGTAACAGCAAAGCAGAATCCTTTCCACTGTGGCTGAGAACATGCTGGTTGGACAGCAAAAAGGTAAATCCAAGATTTGGCTGTATCCTGTATGTTCCCTCTCTTTCTCTCAGTTTCCATTCTGCAATTTTGAAAGATTTGGAACTAGTTAGGATATACAAAGATTAAAAGGCCCTTCTGTCTCTCTGCTGTAGGCCACTGTCTGAGATAGGGAAGGAAAGAAAGTTAAATATAAACTCCACACACAGCCAGCAAATCTCAGGAAGGCTGCTTTTTCCTCTAGGATGCTCCAAGTTTGTAACTCCCTTAACCTGTTTATCAGATCCTATTCCCTTAGTGTCTGTACCACTGAAAAATTCTGATTTTCTTCCTGACTTGCAAGATCTATAGCTGTCACTTGTAGAGGAGAAATGATGCTGTGTGATCCATGTGACCAAGTCATTAGCTAAATCAGACCATATTTTGCATACTGAACAGCATGTCCTCACAGAGAATTATTTGTAATCAGTCAATATTATTTATTTTTAAAAGTGCAAAAGATACCATTGAGTAAATTTGAATAAGAAATAAATTTGGAGAAATTGTAATCAGCCTGTGAACACTTTGCAAGCAAGGAGAAAAAGAAACAGGCTGAATTAATTGATTAAATTACTTGCAAGTGCCTCTGTCTGTGCTGATCCTCTTCTCAGTGCCCTCAGTATTTTGGGTGCTTACCTCAAGCCTGACCTGAATCAAACTCTGCTTTTCCAATCAGAGCTCTTTCTTCAGTGGGGATTGCCAGTCATACTCCACTGAGTGATGGGTTTGCATTGTCAGCAAACGATCATTAAAGGAGCAGGCTGATAACATAAATTTCATTGTCACTTGTACACCAAGGCTAGTCTTTAGATGCAGTAGGGACTGATGTATCTGCTCTTTGCCTTGCTTTTCTTTTTGGCTTCCCACCCTCGAGACGGTGATACAGGTTTCAGGAAGGAGTTTTCCACGCTCAGTAAGCCTCTTGTTTTCCACCTACTGAAGAAGAGCCAGTAACATCTGATCAGCTGTAGCTTCACATCCAAGGGTGATCCTGCTATGCAGGGAGATTCTTGAGGATAATAACAGATGGGGGCTTCCATCTGAGCCAGAATAGCACTAAGGGTTGGAAGACTTGTTGATCTCAGCATGGAACCTCCTACACTGCAAAGCACTCACCAAGATGCTCACCAGACTGAAGTGTACGTGCCAGAGGCCTCATCCACTCAAATAGCTTCCTGATCTTTCCATGTTTCTAAGCTCAGCTTAACTGCCAGGAATCCCCAGGAAGGAAGGAAGGAAGGAAGGAGGGAAAGTAGAACATCCTCTTGCTCCTCAATACCCCCTCATATTACAACTCAGCCCTCTGCTTTGATGCTTTGCTCTAAGAAATCCTTGGCCCACAGCTAGAAAGTATCAGGAGACAGTCACAGCACTCACTCTCCTTTATATCTCTGCTGGATAGGGAGGCTCTGGAGCTTTCCAGTTCCTGCCTTTTGCAAGTGGAAGATGAAATTTCCAGCATGAGAGGGCCTGGCCACTGCAGCAAGAAGCTGAACTGTGCAGAAGCCTGTGCTAGCACAGCAGTCTGTACTACGACACTCTCTTTGATCCATGGATCCTGAGGACACAGCATGAGTTTGGATAACTGCATATTGGATGGGGGAGGTAGGAGGGACTGTATGGGGGAAAATAAAATGTTGAAAGAAGTTTGATGCTGGCAATTCTGAGCCCAACATCTGCACACAGAGGGCAGCAGCAATATTGCTGTAAAGGAACAAAACAACATCTGGCATGGCTTTGACCCAGCCGTGGGGTACACTGCTGGGCAAAGGGAAGAGGGTGAATCTGGAATTTCAAATACAAAACAAAGAGTGAGGCCAGTTCACACTCATGGGGTGCACTGCAAGTGCTGTTCTACTCACCTCCTTCTGCCCACGGTGCGGGTGGGGGAGAGGAGCAGCGAGCCTGCTGCAACCTGCAGGAATGGTTTGATTTGGTTCGTTGAGCCAGTGAACCTCAGAAAAAGTGAATTATGGGCAGTTTTGTGTAAACCACTTCAGGTGAAGAAGGAGGTGGTTGTGATTGATGCCAAGAATTTACTGAGCTGAGGTGAAAAGTGTTTGCGTATTTCAATGTAGCGTGACATATAAGCCCTTCCAGTTACAAGGTACTACCCAGCACAAGGGTTGCTTTCTCGTAATGCTAACTAGTGATGATGAAAGTTTCTGCCTGATGTAAAGTTTTTTACTTGAATTTTTCATCCTCTTTCCCATCAGGGCTCTGTTCCTCATTCTTGGAATGCAAAAATGGCGGTAAGAAGCCATAGTCTTTCTTCATCTGGGTGTAGGCTTGGGATTTCCTGCAAAACACTGTTCAGCATGGCTTTTCCAAGTCATGCACCTCCCAAAACTATCTGCACTTACCCCTAAGCACTGTAGCAGTCCCACAGATTTGTACAGCTGTGCTTCCCAAGTCCTTTCCCAGCTCTGAGCCACAGGCAGAGGTAAGTCCCCTTCAGTCAGGACAACACTCGGGAGTTCCTGATTGTATTCTTCCACTGAGAGGGAAACTAGCAGAGCTTGGTGGAAAAACGTGCCCAGAAAAGGAACCTGCCTTTTTTTCTTATTGTGGATACAAGAAACATGTGGATTTGTTTTATCAGCACAACACAAAAACAGCTGACACTGAGGCTTTGACCACCCAGACCAAGGGGCAGAGGATATCTGTGCAAAGGAGCAACAGCAGAGCTGTGAGCCACGTTAGCAGAGCGTGCTACAGCACACACGTCCTTAAAAGCAGGTTGCAATTTTTCAAATAGCAAGTTTTCCTTCTAGCATGCAATATGAAGGCTAAACACCATAAAACAGAAAGTTAAAAATCAGTAAAGATTAAAATATAGAACTACCTCATGGGCGTCCCTACACAAGGCATTCTGGTTAACAGTGGCGCAGTAATGAATCCAGTGTGATATACACCGAATTCTCAAATTCATAGACTTCTGTTAACCCATGGGAGAGACAAATGTTCCAACATGCTTTAGCAATGAGTCTGAAAGATGAAATTCAGCTCCGGCCAGGAGCGCAGAAGACAAATTCCCCTGGATGCCAAGCTTCCTCAGCAGGTGCATCTCCTAGCACCCTTTTTAGATGTACCTAAAAAAAAAAAAAAAAAGAGGCAAAATATTTCTCCCTCTCAAACAAAAAGTGCTTTGCCTTTGATGCAAATAGAGATTCACTTCCTCAAACATGCTGGGTTTACACTCCTCTTGAAAATAATTGAACTTTCACAAGACACAGATTCACAAGTTTTGCTTGGTGGTCTCCTAAAGACATGCAAAGTATTAAACACAACTGAGAATTACAATTCTCCCATCAGCTTCCCAGCTTAAGCTAGGAGAAGCTCAAGTTGTAAAATGAGTTATTTTCTGACAGGTAACATCTATGAACACTGGTAGATTTTTTAGTCTTTGAACTATTATTAAAATATTAATATCTGATATTACTTTGTTACTGCTCTGGAAACATATTGGTGTTTCAGAGACATGACAAACTATATTTGCCTGTGTAACAGTGCTAGAAAATATAAAGACTTTTTTTTTAAGTCTTTTTGTTCAAGCTCCTTCCATTTTCATTTTGCCACCATTCTTCTGGTTACTTTAGTAAATATAAATGCAGTTGGCATTTGCCAAGCTCTGCTTATGTTGCTGTAGAGAACAACAAAGTCATGTTGTTTCCTGAAGGGACTGAGCCAGTGGGCAGAAAGAAACTTCATCATTGTTTGTTTGAGGATGCTGTCTCAGGGAAGGCAGGTCTAGTTGGTTGAGAAATTTGCTTCAGGGTATGTAAATGGATAGGCACAAATTGGGTTCCAGTGTACCTCCAGACCTTTTGGCCCTTCTGCCTGCCTCACTGATAGCTGAATATTAATTTTCACTGTGGTGATGCTGCTCTGAGCAGTCATGAACACTTGTACACCTGCACAAGCCAGAATCTAACAATGAACAAAGCCTGTGAGTACAGAACATTAAAACGTGGATTTTTACTCCTCCACAGTGGCATCTGTAGTAGTCATGCACAAAATTAAACGTGTCATAAATTAAGACACCTATTGGATATCAATGCCTCTCTTAAAAGTGTATCTGTCCCCAAAAGGGGAAAATCTACTTATTTGATCTCGTACGATATTTCCATTGGACTCTGTGGAGCAGCACTGGTGGAACTCATGCATATGATTAAAATCAGCTTTCCTGGCGAAGTATTTAATATGAATAGTGTTTCTAAAACCACAGTTATCCTTAAGGAAAGGGGGAAAAGAAGCATTCTACCATAGCAATCAAGGTGAAAGAACTTTTTCTTCATATTTGAGGAGGAAATTTTGAATACATGAATGTGTGAATGCAGGACAAGAGCCCCTCACAGACTTACCAGAGCTAGAGGTCATGCCATAAGCTATTGGAAAGGTTATTTTTTCTAGAGATGTAATATGGTTTTGAATTTGACCTATGACTTCTAAGTTGCTACCCATGACCCCAAATAATCCAACTTCAGCTTCTTGAAGGCCATTAGGAGTAGAAGGTCATGCCATGTGCTTCCACATTTACAAAGTAAAGTGTTAGGCCAAATTATAGGCTACTCAGGAAATCTGTAGAAAATAAGCTGTTGAACAAAGCATTTCTTTATGTGTCCCACCTAGTAAGATGTGATTTCAGATTAACCTGTGGTTGAACAAGCCTCTAGCAGAGTCTGCTTCCTTATTTTTTGCCAAAGGGAAGAGAGATGCTAATTAGCTACTAAATGTTGTTATAATTTTAAATATTCAGATATTTTTTAATAAGAAAAAACTGTTACTGTCATCCGTGCTGATACAAATACCCAGGTTTTTGTTTTTTCTCTGTTATTTAGGAAATGTTGAGATTCACTTTTTCCGAACTTTTACTGCAGATACATAAAATGGAAATGTCTAAACACCTCCATATGAGTCAGTTGTGTAAGTTCTCCTACAGACTATGGTTAACGGTTAACAGTTCTGAAGAACAATTCGTTTGTCTTGATGTGCTTGACAAAAATTGGTCATTAATCATGATTTACAAATCCCTGCTTCTCTCCATTGACTCAGCCATAAATGAATCATGGATGACTGGATCACACCGTTGCCCACACTAGAGCTGTCTGGAATCAGGTGAGATGAAGACGTCCCTAGATTTCTAAAGAGGTCCAGGGACCTTCCAAGGGAAGTCTGGGACAGATTTTTAAATTTTTAAATGGAAGATTTTTAAATGCTCACTTTTGCTGTCCTCTGTTAATTGTCTGTATTGTGATTCTCTTCAGCAGTTTATCTGTAGAGACATGTTAGGCTCTTTTCAGCTTTTGCTGCCTTTGTGATCTAATAATTTTCATAATAATTTTCTTCCTAAGGAATGCTGAAGAATATCTGCCTTGAACACTCATGGTAAATTACTGTAGCAGACAAACAGAAGTATTTGCTATTTTCCAAGTGGGTTTCATCCAGGAGAGACTGAACCATATTGTTGGGAGTGACTGAAGCACAAAAAAATAACCCAGTCCTTCAGAACGGACTTAACAATTTTTTATTCTGTTAAATGAAAAGTTGGAAAACTAAAACGTCTTTTCTGAAAACAAAGTTCCCCTACAGGTCTCAGAAATATGCTCCAAAAATTGCTAAGTTTTCAAAATCTTAAACATCATAGCCTTTGAATTCTGTGTTCTGTTCACTGGGATTTATCAAACTTATTTTGTTTTTTTTCCACATTCTCCATTCTTTTAACTCCTCTTATCCCACTTCCCAAAAGCCCACATACTTAGATTAATAAAGGCAATGATTACTTCCATCTATTTCTCCTCCAGGCAAGACGCTTCAAATGTACCACGTTTTTGGAAACTCTGTTGTCTCAGAAGCAAAGCGGCACGTGAGGGCTGAAACATGCCTGTCCCTCCACGTGACTTCTGAATAACTGAGGCATGTGAACAGAGATGTGAAACTTTGAGGAAAGGGGAAAGAGGGGGGCAGTTAAATGCTGAAGGAGTGGGTCATGTTGCCTCATTCTCGCTCTCTTGTTACCGTCTGATGACTCAGCATCACAAGGGGAACCGTGACTCTGCAGTTCTTGTAAGCCCTGTCTAGTAATTCCTTCAACATATTGAGTTGAGGTGGAGTTTTCTTCAAAAGCAGCGAAAACTGGTTTGACATCTGTCTTTGAATCCTGCTTCTGAGCTGCCCACTGTTAGTGTTGCTCTCCTACAATGTGGAGTGAAATGTAGAATATAACAAAATGTGATGCCTTTTTTTCTGGATTCTCTTGGGAGAAAATAAAAGGAAAACAAAAACCCCTACAAAAATTAATTCTTTACCTCAATGACTTTGCAATGTAAGGCAAATGTAATAATCCATACCATGCTGAGGAATAGCTTTGTGCTGTGTTGCCAGAAACTTTTTCCATAGAGAAAAGAATGAACTTTCCTGGGGAAGTCAAGACAGTTTAAATACACGGTGCAGCTCTCACATGACAACTGGTACAACTTCTCAAAACGCCTGCTAATGCCAAGAGCAGAGTCAGCAGAAAGGGTGTACAACCAGAACACCCTCAGCCCCAAAGTTGAACAACCTCTGAAATGCAGTTCTCAAGCGTGCCTTAGGAATTTTTTTATTGCGCTGTTAATTTTGATCATTGCCAGCAATACGATCTGTAGGATGTGCCTGATACAGAGCTTGGAAATGTTGCAGGCTTCCGTTGAGAGGTGGCTTGGAGAATGTGCTCCTGCAGATGCATTGCAGGCAGCACTGCTGTCCAGCAAAATATCTCTGCAGGGACGTTTTCGAGTCATCTGAAGTCAAAAGGTTCAATGACGGGACATCCCCTAAAGCTGAGCCAAGTAATGTACTGTAAGCTGCTCTATCAGCTCCTGATATTATTCTTTTATTTTCTTGCTGCTTGACTTTCTCTGAAGGATGTGGCTTTTTCCTGTGCAAAACTTCTTCTTTCACCCCACCATATGAACCCCTCCAGGAAGGTACATCCGTTCTCTTGTAAGACATGTTCTTCTCTTCTAGGCTGCTGACTCACCAAACTAGGAAATGAAGGTGGTCCCTTCCTAGAAGAAGAGTACATCTGAGCTACTGTGCTTTATCTAAAAGAAAGAATAAGTGGGATTCTTTTATTTCTGATGAAAATGAGAAAGAAGCCCCCTCAAGCAGTATTGCAGTGAAATAGAAAGAGAAGGTTCTTCTACCTTAATCCCTTAGGTGTTTTTGAGGTCAGTCTCCATTCACTATCAGATTTCCCTTCAGAAGGTGTCCTGTCTTGCCTCGATTGTTAGATAAAATAGGATGTCTAGTAGTTGTTTCCTATTTCTGCAGATGTGCCTTCACTATTCAAGGCCTCGTTTTCAATTTGAGCCCAAGTCCCTGAGGGATAAGAACAAAGTTGGAAGCTCGTAGAAATTATTTTGCTTAACTACTCTTTTGCTTCTGCTGTGAGTGGATGGGCAGCAGTAAGAAAATAAGGAGTTTCAGCTGTGCCAGAGTGCAATACTTCCACAACTCCAGCTTCTATTAGTGCTAAACCAGTGGGACACACCAGCATGAACCCAGCAAGGTGTCCCTGGCTGTGGTGGTGCCGTTTGGGGCAACACTGGGGATTCAGAGCCACACACAGATCACCTCTGCTGTGAGGAGGGATCCAGCTGTTAAAACCTTAAACAAGCAGAGGAATCTGAGGGCTCTGTTGGGGAATAAAGAGAATAGTGGGAAAATGCCAAGAGATTATTAGCTCAGCCAAAGATTACGCATTTGCACTAGTAATTAAAGTATTTTGCATTGGATGCAGGCTTTGGCAAGTGCCACCAACAAAAGATTTCACACATGCATGCATGAGTACAAGTCCACAAGAGCTTTCTTTCTGTCTGCCTCTCTCTCTCACACACACACACACACTCACACACAGGCAAACAGAAAGAATGAAATAAGCCATTAAGAAATATTTCCGCATAATGCAATTATTACAGCTGTATAATTGAATGGGGAAACCATTGATCTGTAGTAGAAAGGAAATTGCTCTTTTCATTGTGTTCCTATGAATATGTGAACATTAATCTCAATCTATAATCAACGTTCATTTCAAATCTGATTGCGTGCCACTAAACACCCGTAGCTATGCTAACATTATGTTAATACGGTTCAACATCATAGCTCCCAGCTTCACAGCACAAATATTTTTCTTTGGCAATCAATAGTAATTTCAGCTGAGTGGATGGAAGTCACGTTTTAATGGTAATCTTTCCTCCAAGCCTCCAAGTGGAAACTCGACTGGTACCTTAACACGGCCACAGTGCATTGCATGTAATCAGATAAATTAACCTAAAAGAGAGAGAGAGAAAACACAGATCAGGAATAAAAAGCGGCGCCAAGAAGCTCTACATTTTCCTGATGGATTAAAGTGCTCATTATCATGAGAGAGAGAGTGGATTTCAAGAGGGGAACTGAATTCCCTTGGCTTTGAGCCGTGGCTGGAGAGGCAGCGGGTCACAGAACACTCGGCGCAGCCGGGGACGCCTCCGAGGAGGGGGAAGCAAAGCAATTCAGCCAGGGCTGAGCTGGACTCTGCTGCCGAGAGCCTGGCTGGCCTCGGGGCACCAGGGTTTGTCCAGGAATAAGGAGTCTCAGTTTTAATGCTGCAATGCACTGCAGGCTTCCTGTGAGACCTTGGGTAAATGGCTTATTCTACTCGTGCTTCGCTTCCCTGGTTCTGAAAAAGGACATAATAGTGCTCTGCTGTCCCTGGGGATGCTGTGAAGATTTGGGGGTGATCAGTTCCTGGGAATGGGAGCTACAGAGCTGTGATGCCTTAGTTAGATCTCTCTTGGCTTTGCTGTTTCGTAGAGGTAAAGCTGCTACTGTGTTGTATCAAACTGCTTTATTTCCTTAATGGCATCTATTTTTAGGTATTTCCAAAGCCTTTTTGTTTTTTTCCCTGCATTTGGGGGGCCAAGCTGCTGGACTGAGTTCCTTAAAATCTTGCTTCTTTCTAAAGTAAAAAAAAAAAAGTGATCACTGTAAAGTCTAGAAAGAAAGTACCAGGTACAGACCAGTGCCACCTTCACAGTTATCAGGACATCTATAAATTCTTACCTCCATAAAGGTGTTCAGACATAGGAACATTAGGACAGGAAAACATCTGCACTGATTAAGTCCAAGGCTTGCTTAGCCCCATATCCTCTCCTTTAAAGTGGCTGGATAGCAGGAGTTTGAGGGAGCATGGGAGAACTGATCAGACATATGGAGATGCTTCCCCAAAGAACTCTCCCAGGATCTGATGACTCAGGTGCTTCTTGAGCTATAAATGTTATCTTCATCTACAATAAAGTGTTTCATTTCTTTACTGCATTTATTCTTTTTTTCCTTTTAATTGTTGAGCATGTATTTCTAAGAAACCTCAAGGGGTAATTTTTGTCCAAGAGGTTTTTCCAACCCCTCTTTGAACACTTTCAAGCCCTTTGCACCTTCAGCTTCCTCTAGCAAGAACTTCCTCAGATCTTCTGTGTGCAGAAGTGAATTGTTTTGGATTCTACTGATCTTAAACAAGACTTTTCAATAGCAAATCTAGACTGTAGGTTGCCTTGGTAGTACCTATTTTGCGTCATTTTATTTTTATTTCCTACCTTGAGGCAGCTTTTAAAGAACCTGACATGTAAATCTGTAATCCTTAAATCTGCTTCTTCTTGGAAGTCAGGTCCCTCCTATGCTCCTTAGCGGATTGAGGTGTCTTGACTTGTGTACCCCGAAAGAGTCTCCAAACAGTGAGTCACTTAAAAAATCTTCTCTCAGTTATTTTACTTAGTGCTGGATAAATTCCCAGTGTCCCATTAATCCAGGGTTGCTGCAAAGCTGTTCTCCATGGGAGACAGTCTTCTCTGCTGTTAGTCCAGGGTCCTGGCCATGGTCTAGCAGAGGTCCTTGGGACTTTGCTCCAATCCCAAGCACCTCCCTGTTTTAGTAGACTTGTTTTAGGGGAACAGGGACTTCCTGAATGGCTATCATGTCTAATTTTGCAGATTGTTTTATGAGCCTTTTCTCTTTTCCAGTTCCCTCAAAGGTAGGGGCTTTTAGCAACCTGCTCAGATTCACCAGGGAGGAAGCCAAAAGCAGAAAGACAAGATCTGAAGTGTCTGCAGCTTGCACATGAACAGGCTCCTTTCGTCAGAACGCACCAATTTTATAGGCTTTAGGGGCCAAAGCAGAAATCCCTCAAACTATTTCATCTTTGCAACTTAACCATGTTGAATTTTCACTCTGTGTAACACCAGAAATTCTGAGTAGTGTCACTTTTACCTGTTGGGATTCTCCATAAGAAATGTGTAACCACTTGGTAAATTTCTGTTGCCACCCAGGCTGTTTTGGTTCAATAATGATTTCCAGTGTCTGGGTCGGAAGTGTGTTGGAATATGGAACTTAAATCTATCTTGGCTAACTTGGATATATCTAAGGTAGGCCCTTAAAAACAGTGTTATTTCAAAATTAACAGAACATACCTGTGTGTGTGTGAGGAGTGAGGTTACAGCGAAAAGCAGTCCCTTCCCTCCTCTAAGCTGAGCCAGTTTCAGCTGGCCTCTGGCTTTCCCCAAGATCAGGAAGTCGAAAATGTGACTGAGCCAACCCTCTCCCTTCTCTTGTTTGATTCCTGTGCCCAAGCCACTGTGGATCTGACCCCAGGACCTCCTGGCTCTAAAAATGGATTTTGTACTGCCCCAGTGGCTCCTGTAAAGCGCAGAATTGGAAATGTGGTGTTTGTAGTTGTAATGATTTGCAGAAGAGGTGGGCCTTTGGAAATAGGGAAAATTGGCTGCCATCACCTCAGTGGCTTCTTAACGTGGTCCAAAGAAAAGGAGGACCATTTTCTCCTATTTGCTGCAGATTATTCAAGCCTTCTAGCAAATGAGCTAAATTCCCACTGGTGTAAACTGGATTAGCTCCACTGGAGTCAATGGAGCTGAGCTGGTTCACAAGTTGGCTTAGGATTTCTCCTGTTATCTTTGAACACGGCGAGAGTAAAAATTGTAGCATTACAATTAAAGTCCCTCCTATGCTGTGGATGATAATCCATGCCTTGCCCTGTCCCCATGGAGCTGAGTTGTCTCAGGATTATGAGCCTTAGATGTTTAGAGCAATTTTGACTGGATCAGAGGTTATAGCCTCTGCTTTTTAACATTCTGCTTTTATTTTCAGGCTATGAAGTGTAATAGTTCACCATTTTGGTTTAAGTATCACAATAAAAGTCAGTGAGATGGAACAGGCAATAAGCAGCCGTTTTACATCAGTGCTGCCGAGATGGAGTGCTTAGGTCTTCATTAACCTACAGAGGAAGGAGCTACAGAAAAGACACTTGAAATAAAATACCAGGGATGAGGCTCAGATCTCTTCTGGATCTGCACAGGCAGACACTTTGGAAGGCTGGTCTCTGGTGGGAATGTCTCTTCATGTCTCTGCTCTCATGCAATAAATAGGAGGGTAGGGAAGCGCTGCACTGGTGTGTCAGGAACTGGAGTGCCTGGGCTGTGTCACTGCTGGTGGACATCAGGAGCTGAAAGCCAGGCAGGCTGTACTGCAGGGACTTCATAACTCAGGGATGGCATTTCTGCATTTGCAGCATCTCTTAGGCTCTTTATTAGAATTCTGAGACTGCTGGGTCTCTTCTGACACATGGTATTCTGATAATAGTCCATGTTTCTGCATGTAGTCCAAGAGAAGGTGGGGCATACAGCTGTTGGTGGAAAGAGTTCAGATTTCCCTCGGGCCTCCCTCAGATCAGAGAGGGAAATCTGGCCTCAGAGCATCTCCGTGGCCTCCTCTGGATTCACTCCAGCAGGTCCATATCTGTCTTGCACTTCACCTGCTCTCTGCTGGGGCATAATTGAAGATGACTTTTGTGAGACTTCAGACTCTTTTGATGAAGGAGAAATAACACTTTCCCTGCAGCCCAGAAACAGGAGAGCTCAGATAAAGGTATTGCTGCTTTCCCTCTTGCTGAACTGAGCCTTCTCCCTGGTCCCAAAAGAGCAGGACCCCAGCCCTGCTTTACACAACACTTTTCTGCTGCTCCTGTAAAAGATCTCCTTGAGAATGCCTCTATTTACTCTTCAGTATAATGAAGATTATTTCCCTTGCCTGGGGGTAGAAGTAGAAATGCTGAGAATTTACTGTCCTTATTTATAGTTTAAAAGAGATTTTGCTGTGCCATGAGTGTATCTCTGCCTTGTCCTGGGTTTTGCCATGTCAGAGGACTTCCAACATCGTCTGCAATCTCTGCAGGATCTCTGTTCTCTGGGCTTCTGTTTGAAACCCAGCACAACTGTGACAAACTTTCAAAGAAAACAGCCACTCCCTGTGTTTTTGATTCACGTTTCCTCATTTTCATCCTAAATTTGCTCCTTTTCCAGGCAAGTTAAACACTTCCTCCTGAATGCTGAATAAAGAACGATAATATGTGTTTGGGGGTTTTTTTGCTAATGTAAAGCTAGGAAGAAAAAATACACAAGGAAAACATCTGTCTTAAAATCAACAGATATACCTGTCTAGTTCACTTATTCTGCTGCAGGAAAACACAATAAAATGAACCAGGTGCAAGGTGAAAGACAAGGCTTAGAGTCTGTTCTGTTTTCACCTTTGTTAGAGGCTTCTTGACTTGCTTGCTTAGTGGAGAATTTCAGAGATATTTATTTACCTGTCATCTAAAGTCCTCATATTCTGCCATGTTGCATGAAAATGGCTGGTTACAAGGAATTTTGCTTCCAACTGGAGTTAGAGGTAGTAATGTCCCGGAGTACACCAGCTTTGCCAGTCTGCATTGCCAAGTGGAGGTTTGCAGCGAGGTGGAAATGAAATGAAGCAATATTTTCACATCATTGTAGGTGAACCCGGGCCACTCACCCACAGGTGGATATTCAAATCATGGCCTCAAGTCCCTCGTCTTATCAAGGGCAGAAAAGTACTTTATTTGCATGAGAAAAGCAATGTGTTAATGATAAGGAAGAGCCAGGATAAATACTTTAAAGATTATGAGGCCTTTGGATGCTACCAGGGTGAATATAATGTAACTAACTGAGATAAATGGGTGGTTGGGAATAAGTAATAAAATAAATAAAAGTAGATAAGTAAGGGCTTCACAAAGCTCTGCTGTTTCTTCAGAGAACAATGAGCTTTCCTGATGTCCTAAGATTAGTAGGATGCGTGTGATTTTAGTGGCTACCAAAATTCGTGCTAGAAAGTGAACAAATCACAAAGGTTTTACCTAATTTTTATTTGTGTTTTTAGGTCTGAATTCCTGAGTGTCCTTGCCCTGAGAGACAAGGACATGCTAAAGCCGTGCTGAAGTCTGCACGGTTTTGAGCACAGACTAAATGAAGCACTTTCAACAACCCAGCCAGTGACTCAGTGTAAATCTTATACACTGCTTGGAGATAACATCTAAAATAAAAGTGCTTTTTTCCTCTTTTTCTCCACTGCTGCTGTTGTCCTATGAGAAAGGGCTCTCTGTGTATTTAAACATTGATGAACTCTTAAGTAAAGAATCAAAACAAAGAGAAAAAAATAGTCCCCAGGAGTGTGGGAGCAGCGAGGGCTTCTCTGCCTTTGTCCTGATTCTTTTTCCCCTTCAAACTGCTGTAAATCTTCAGGATCTCTCTCCTTGTCCACCAACTCTGCTAGAGGCAAATGAGCAGGGACAGGCACAAATATTCAACCCTAGAGAGGGAGAATGCTAAAATAGTCCCTCACTATTCCAACCCCCCATTTAATCTCTTCCCTCTCTGGGCAGCCACACCAGTGCTGAGATGTGTCAGCACGTGCAGGGGTTTATCTGATTCCATTTTAGATCTCTGCTATTTGCTTGCAAGACTTAAGCAAGTGCAAATTTTACAATGGCATGATCAAAGATGAATGGAAACCTCCTCCTATTCCCATCTCAATTTTCTGAATAGCAGCATCTCTTTCTATCTGTCAGGCTCTGGAAAAGGGACACAGCCTCTCTCAGAATCATTTCTTTTCCCCTAGTTTTCAATTCCAATAATTAAGAAAAAAAGGATAAAATCCATAAGAAGTGGATTATGCAACACCATCCAGTTTGTGCCTGGGAGTCCTTCTGTGGAGGTGACAACACATCACATTCCCAGGGAGCTGGGAAGCATCACTGGGATGTCGCCTTTATCCCACCCAGGGATGTGGCTGAGATTTCCCTGTGTTCCTCTCTGCTCCCAGGGACATTGGCTGTACAGACCTGAGGCAAACACAGTGCAGCAATGACATATCTGCTGCAAACCACATTTGTAACTACAGAATTTCAATGTAAATAGAAACAAACAGCAACTGAAGGAACATTTTAAATCAAGAACTGAGACTCCAGAGGACTTGGACTATGTTGCTTTGTTGTTTGCTTTTGTGACAAGGTTACTCTCTTTGTGTCGAAGGGAATTTTATCATTGCCTTTTACAGAAGTGTAAGTTCAAACAATATTAAGATGTTGTTCTCTTTCACCCTATTTGTCTTTTCTATACAAAGTACAACAAGAGGCAGTATGTCACGTAAGGGCAAAAGGGCTTAAGAATTGGTATCCATCATATCAGGCATCTACAGGCCATGAAGATATCACATAGATGTGTATTTAGCTAAAAGTTCTGAAGTTGGTTCAATTTTTGGCATTTAGCACCTGGGGCCCTGGTGGTTGTGCCTCAGTGGTGGATTTGAACGCAGAGCAGGCCGGTATGCAGTGATATAGGAATGAAAAATCCCTTATGAGCTGCTGAGTACATGGTGTATATTTTAATCACCAGTAAGAAGGTCTGCACGGTGAGCACCGCCAGAATATCCTTTTATTTGTCTGTGAGAGATCTGCTGTGCCTTTAACCGAGTGTGACAGTTCCTTAACCGCCGTGCCCCTCACCAGAGGTTCATTTTCTTCCCCTGGGACATCACTCAGAGTAATTGTCCCCAGTAATAATCAATAAATCCAAATTATCTTGAATAAAGCCAGATTTATTTAACACAGTGTAACAAATAGAAAACCAGAAAGAAAATCCATGTAAATACAATTTAAAGAGAACAGGCTCATCTGAGGCTATGGGCTACACAGTGAGCACTCCAGCTGGCCAAGATATTTTACAACACTGTGTAGAGACCAGTGCATTAACACTTTAGATTAAGGAAAGTAGATTTTTGGCTTGGGAAGACTGAAGGCTGCACAGGATGCTCTTTTCTAAAAGACCCTCTCTTAAATAAAAATTTCTTAGCTCTCCACCATGTTAACCTGCTGAGTAAATGAGAAATACTAAAGATGGAGGCATTTTTTTATATGGAATGTCTTTTTTTTTTTTTTTTGGAAAATGCCACTCTGGAACTTCTCATGGAAATGCCTTAAATATTTTTCATTTTCTTCCCTCAGATGGGAGGCCATCAGAATATTCTCTAGAATCACCTAGTGACCCTACAGCCTTTGGATTCTAATGGCACTGGGATCAAATTCATGCAAAACAAATTTTTACATCAGATTTCTTTCCCGTAGCTTAGAAATCAAATGCCATTCCCGGTTCTTTCATCAGCTGTTTTTTATTTCCCTGTTCCTAGAAGTCAAGTTCTCAGAGGCCAAGATTTCAAAATGCCATTTTCCTGGGACAGCTGGGTTCCAGTACTACTTCTCAGTTTCTGTGGTGGCAGAAGTTTCTCCTAGAGCAACACTGCTGAGGCTCTTTCTCCAGCTAATTAAAATTTACACCTCAAAATTATCTCTGCTATTTGGTTCTTGCCTCAGTCCCTGAACACACATTCATGGTGGTGCAAGGGAGATTCCTCTTCCCCTGGACCACTCCTTCAGCTGATCTTCCCCCTGAATGCCCTTTATTATTTGATTCACTGTGCAGTGAGAGCCTGCACCATTCAGCAACTTATAAGGGATTTCAGCTGAGATGAATTTGTAATTTTGTTCTTTCAAGGACTGCGTATTTAGAGGACAATTTTCAAGCTTCCCATGCAAGATGATTGTGCTGTGATGCCACCCTTGAAGTAGCCTCTGTTGGCATCCCAGACACCAATTACTATAAACCAGTCTTTGAAAATTTGATGGCGACTTGGTTAAAGTGGAGGCTTCCAACTTTGGTGGTTTAAATGTGACTTTTTGTTGTTGTTGTTATAATTCAACATAGTTTTCAAGCAAGTAATTTCATGAACTTTGGGAAGCTGATTTAATTTTATGTGTTCATGCCTCCACACTGAGATTCCATGAGAATTCAGCACTAAGGTATCAGGGCTTGCTGCAGCCTTTCCCTTTCCTCTGAAAGCCTTTAGGACCTTCATAACTTTGAGAATGGTTCCTCTGCCAAATACAGTTAAAATTAGACAACTCTTTCAAAAGTTTGGTGTGCTTATGCACATGCCCAGAGCATAAGTGTGCAAAGCTGATTCCCTCGGAGAGCAGAGATAAAAGGAAATTGGCCACTATAATTGAAATTGATAAAAGTATTCAACATTTTTAAACAGAGGAATTCAAGACTACTCTTATCACATTCTTGCTTTTTTGCAAAAAATCGTAGTGACCCGCATCCTCATATTTGTTTATGTCACTGAATGCAAGATTGTGATAAGTGAAAAAGTATGCAGTGTACCCCAAAATAACTGCGGATGTAGGTAATTGCCCCTCTGAAAACCTTGTTTGACCAGATTATTGTGCAGTGCTCAATGTGTGTATTTAGAATTTGTGGGCAGCTTTCAGCATGCACACAATTCTCTTCAGACACATTCCTTCTCACGCCTGACCTCCGTTTTACATGATTTTAAGCTGTTTTCCTCCTAACGTGAAGCTATTCCCAGTGCATTTCAACAACATATTTAGCATGCCATTAATTTTTTTCCCCTTCAAATCTCATTCCATCTGATAGCCTGGCAGCTCTGACTATAACCAGTTTCCTTTTCATTACCAGTCCTTTAAAAGGGAGGAAGAAGACATCTTCAGGGTTTTGTTAACTTTCTTCATTCCCACTGTGAATTTCCTGCTTTGTCAAAAAAACCGCGGAGATTGTTGTTCGCAGTACGCATCCCACTGCCAGAGAGAGAAATAATAAAACCATAATGCTCAAATTGAATCAACTGCTGTCACTGTGTTGCAGATAATTGAGCATATTTTTAGAGTCCTCCTCTGTGGAAGTTTTTTGGGTTTTTTTTTTCTGTTAAGTCATCCTCTGTGCAGGTGTTTTTTATTTGGGGGGATGTGCTTTTTTCTTTGCTTGGTTTCTGCAGCACCAAGGGCACAAATGTTACCAGAATTCTAACACAGCCTTACCGCTTTTCTTGGGGTTTAACAAGTTGCTATGAGGAAGGTGTGGTCTCATCTTTACCCCCATATTCTGCTAAGTGGCAGTATCAGCAGAGCCTTAACAATTCGTGTAACAATTGTGAAACAATTTTTTCTTGTTTTTGTTCCCCAAGAAGAGGTGCAGTTTGGCTTCTTGGCTCCCTTCTTATCTTTTCACAGAGTAGCCCTTGGAAGTGGAGTCAGGAATGAAGTCTCATCATACTTGGCACAGGAGAGGTTGATTCATTAAAATCAACCTTGTCTGAGTGAAAGGGTGAATTTGAGTTTAAATTTTTAATTTTTAGGTGTTTCCCAAGGATTTGTTTTAATTGCCAAGACCTCTATTATGTCTTAATTTTCAAATAAAAATATTCTGAATTTTGTTCCAATGTGATTCTTTGCATTTTCAGAATTGCCTTTCATTTTCAGTAGAAGACTTTACATGACCATTGGCCAGACCCTGCATTAGGGCAGACTTCCGTTTGCAAAAGTACTTGAAGAGAGTTGTTTTTATATTATCGTCCTAGTTTTGGATAGGAAAGTATTTCAAAGTACAAAATCTGATGGCATGGAAAACACTTTCTTTCCACTTCACTTTTTTAAATAACTGCCTCTGTTGAAATACTATTCTGCTTCTTTTACTTTTTCCTAGTGCCCATCAATAATTCATTACATTATTAGGAAATGGATAAAGCTGGAATAAATCATTTAATACAGTATTTTCCAAATTCATATCGATGTGAGTTTGAGTGTGTGGGATACAAGAAGGTGATTACCATTTCCAGCAAGCAAAAGAAGCAGATGAACAGTACAAAATACTCAGTAAATGCAGTACCTTTGGCAATGCAGCTTTCTGGCTCCCTGGACATGGCACAACTCAAATCACTAAAAACTACGAACACACAGACCCAAGCACTGTCTGATGTGGCTGTGCATGACCAGGCTGTGAATTACTAAAGGATTTAAACACTGTCCAGGGCTGATAGTTGCTTTTTTCCTGAAATTTAAAGTGCAGCCTCTGATGTTGTACATCGTCATCCAAAGCAAGAGGGTTTCTGCCCCTCACACCTTTCAGCTCCCATATATGGAGCAGACTTTTTAATAGAGCTCCTGTCTGTATCACCAGTGTGGAGCTACATTTGTGTAAGTCCCGTAGTCAGCAATGTCAATCAGCTGAATAAAAGTGTGCATGTGCTGAAATGCTTTGCTGACGGGGAAATGCAGGCTGCAACAGCTTTCAACCTGCAGGGACCCAAACTGGGACCTGAACGTGGAAACCACTATAACATACTCTCTCCCTGATAATTTCCCCACCTTTCAGTCTTCATGAAGAAAGGCTGCAAAGCCTCCCAAACACTCAGACTCTGCCCAGAAAGCTGATCAGACCTCAGCCAGTGCTCACGGATATCACAGGAGCAGGGAGCAGCACGTGGTACCTTCCTGGTCATTTAGGAATTGCAGAAGGAGCTAAGCTGAGACTGGCTACTGAACTTGAGGTCAAGTTTAATTGCTCTAAAGTAGTGCCATGGGAAGGAAGGGTTTAGTTAGTTTCTCCAATGGAGCTTTCAGAAAAGCAGCCACTGACTCAGCTTATTTAAAACTGCCTTAGGAACAAGTGGTCCATAGGGCAGAGATGCCCACTCTGAAACACTTTGGCCATGGATGACCATTCCTGCTTGATTCACAGGAATGTGAAACAGGTAGTTGTTTGACAAACCAGAATGCATTCATTCCATGCTCTTTCTCCAGCTCATAAGCCATGCTAATGGTATTAATAAGGATTAATGGAGGCTTGAGAGAGTTAGGAAAGCATCCTCTATGTCAGCCCTTCAGCAAAGCCATGTCTTAAGATTTATTATATTTACAAACACTTCTCACAAAAAAAAAAAAAAAAAAAAAAAAAAAAACAAAAAAAAAAAAACCCAAAAAATTAGAAAGAGCCCAAAACCCCTCCTGCAAGCTCAGAGCTGGTGGCAGAAGAGTTGTTCAGCTGCAGGGAGGTGGAGGACCCTGAAGCCAAGCAGAGAAGAGAAGGGCAGCTGTGGGAGGGGAGGAGCTGGCAGGGCCGGCTCAGCCCCGGTGCCAGCGCCGTGCTCCGATGTGAGATCCAGCTGGCAAAGGGGAGCTGCAGAAACGCTGCTCTCTTGCTCAGCAGATCTGCTCTTAATTACCTGCCTGTAAATCAGGATTCATTTAATAAGTCTGTGGAGCTGGACAGTGTGTAGGCTGCACTACCTGGGAGCTGAATTTCTCCGCCCTGGGTATGTGCAGGTTTCAGCTGCTACTGCGAACATCTTTTCTCACAAATTCTACATTTTACTTCACAATCCAGAAATGAAACTGTCTTAAAACATAAAGTTGAGTTCAGATAATGTTTTGTACCACAAAGAAGAGGTTTTCAGCTGCAGCAGCAGGGCAAAGACACCAGCGCCCAGCTGCAGCAGGGGCCAAATGCTGCCCTGAAGTCCCCAGTGCTGAGGTACCAAAATGAGCAGGAATGAAATAGTGTAGTACTCTGTGTATATAAGAAATAAGAATGAGGAGAGCTTTTCTGAATGAAAGAAAAACAAACCCCAAACCTGATAAACAAATGTTTTTAAAGGCCCTTGACACAGGTCAGTTCTAGACATTAACAGTCCCTGGCAAAATTGGATTAGATGAGACAAGCCAGAGGTGCCGATTCCAGCTGAAACTCAAGTGCTGAGAGCTTTGGGTACCTTGTGCTGCTTTTACATTGTTTTTCAGAGTTGTAGGATGACATATTTTATTTCAGAAGATCTGATTGTCAAGGCCCTTTTCGGTGACATTAGAAATGTTTTCAGATCAGAAAACTACTTCCTTCTCCTTTACTTTCTGAACCCATTCAACTTTTGACTGCAGAGTTTATCCAACTTTAGGCCACTGTATCCTTCCAGCAGCAGCCCTTTGGCTTCTGTAAAGGATGAGTGACTGGCTGTCCATCACAAAAAAATTAGTCTTTTCCACCACTGTCTTCATTTCTAATTTACATCCACTTTCAATTGCATTCCTAATTTTTGTCTCTTGAGAAGGAAGCTTTTCATATATCCATTGTTAAGTAGAAACACCAGGAATTTCCAGAATAAGGAGGGAAAGGGAGAAGAAAGAAAAAAGCAACCTTCTTTTCCTTCTTCTTTTTTTTTAATGTCTTTTTTTTGTACTCCAGCCAGATGGAATTAGGGCAATTGTTCACTTGCAAGTACTATGGAGATTAATGAGGTCCAGAGGCAGAGCCATGAGAAAATAGAAATGTAAAAAAGTGAAGTTTCCAAAAATACAGGCTCCACGATACCATAGGGATGGATCAGATTGAATGTTTCATCTCATAGCCTGACTGGGCAGGCTGCCTCATGTTCTTAGCTTATTAAAAACCTGAACCCTTTCTTCACCCTCTCAGGCCAACCCCGGTGAAAACAGGGCTGATGCTCATGACTTGCATATCTGTGGCCAAAGACTCGGCCAAATGTTTAAGAAGACATTTAAACTCGGCTAAATGTTTTAGACTGTTCTATTTGCATTTCTTTGGTGAACTCACTTTGAATTTAGAGTGTTTTCCACACAAATGTGTTGTTTTCCGAGTTCTGTGAGAGAGGGAGGGAGCACTGGGAGGCTGCTGTGATTAAACTGGGGGTCAGGTTTAGATCTGGGCTTCCAGACTCGGAGCCCTTCACTGAGGTACCCTGTGACCCCAGCAGAACACCCAGGGCCTCAACTCCTCCTCCTGCAAACACAAGCTCTGGTGAGATGCTTACAATTGATTGGAATGTCTGAAACTCCAAAGGGTCAAGTCTTTCTCATCTTCTTCACCAAGGTCAAAATTGCTGCAACCTGCAAATGCCAGGATTGCACCTTCAGCTGTTATTCCTGCCTGTGTTGGAAAGCTTCCCAAGGCAGGGGAGGAGGCTAAAAAGCTGTCCTGCAAAGAGCTTGTGCCATGTTCTTGGTTGCAAAGTGATTTCAAAGCAGCAGAGGGGATGTGCAAAAGCAAACAGCAGTGACCCACCTGCTCATGATCTCTCCAGAAAGGCGTGAGAGCTCTTTAAGCTGTGTACTTGCACACACTAAACAGCCCTGATGTGAAATGTTTGGAGAAAATTGCTGCCTGCTTGCAGTTCCCCAGTACTCAAGAGTCTGTTACGTCAAGCCCTTGGCACAAGAACATCTTCAGGAGTCACTCACGTTGTGGGTCCCTCTTTGCCACATACCCATGGTCAATAGAGCATCTGAGTCTTAAAGTTGTGTGTGGAGAAGGAATAAGGAGAGGGGCTTGGAGAATAATACATTTATTTTCATGCCTTGTTCCTTTCAGGTGTTTTTTTAACAGTTCCTATCCTGCTAGTAAATCCAAGACAGGCTTTATTAGAGCAGGAAATACTGTTTAAAATGGTTGCTTTAAACCATCAGATGTGGTCTGAAACTTGCTGTGTTAACAAAGCATGGAGAGGAAAAATCACGAGGCAGCTACTGAAAAATTTCAATACTCAATACGTGGGACAGTTAAATTTAAAGCAGCTTAAATGATTCCTGTGTTTTACCTGCTGTTGCTGCCACACACAGATCTTGTCACTTTAAATCTTCATTTGGCAATTTTCTGTTCCATAACTGTAGGGTATATACTTGGATCCACAGAAGTATAATATTCTGACAGCTGTTTCCTTTGCTAGCAGTTTATTTAAGCACATTATTTGGTGCAATTTAGACCTCATTCAGAACTACTTCAAAAACTTAAAAAGACTCATTTCTCCCCCTGCTTGTCTGTCTGTCTGATACCACTCCAGTCATCAGAGCTTCCAGTTCACATTATCATTTCAGCCATAGTTAATCAAACTCAAAGAGGAAAGGCATATGCTTTCAGGCTAGATTTAACCTTTATATGGGTGCCAGAAAATCTTTGGATGTAGAAAGAAATAAGAAGAAAATGCTTCTGCTGAGAATATCAGGAGGGTATCGCTTCCATTTATAAGGGCTGCTCCAGAACTTGGATTATATGAAGCAAATTAGCTGCTTTGAATTAAATATGATTTGGGTTTAAACCTCTATAGGAAATTCTTGTTCTTTATGCACTAGACCCTGGAGCTCAGACATACTCTCAGACCTGCAGATATCCTTGGTACATAACTCCTGCTGAAAACAGTGGGAATTTACTCCCTCAGCACGGAGAATAAGGAGGGTTTTTTGGAGTGAAGTGGTTGTACAGGAGCAGAAGGAAAGAGAGGAGTTATCCACAAGGCACGGCAGAGGGTTGTGAGATAGGAGAGGTGGCAGAGGTGTCCCTGGCCTTGCTGCCCAAGGACTGGGAGGGAGCAGGGTACCTGATGTGGCTCCTGAGATGACACAGCACCCAGGAGCGGGGAAGGCACAGCTGCTTTCAGGAGGGTGCAGTACACACACACAGGTTGAACAAAGACCCAACTCAGTCTGGACTCGTGCCCGAGGTTTCCTGAGGCCTGCATAAGCATCATGTCTTGTTTGCTGTTTGAGCCTCTCTGCTGTGCTGGAAGCAATGAGGAGCTTTTGGAGCCACGGCAATGGAATCATTTTGCAAACCGTGCTAAAGGAGACCCACGCCATGTTCCCAATCTGCCCCCACCCCAAAGTTATGCATAAGACAGAGAAGTCCGGGTCTGTGCCTTGAAATCCGAGTTTCCAACCTGGTTCCTGCCCCCTGGCAGATGGCAGAAGCTGTACATTGTCATGCACCCCTCCTGCAGCCTCCAGCCCCGCTGGCTGCACCCCTGCACCTCCTCCTGCCCCAACCTGCGTGTGCCGCAGGAGGGGCTGACATCAGGCTTGCTAATGTGGCTCCACAGCCAGAGATATCCATCTCCCAGAAGTAATTAAATTAACCAGATTTACGCAGGCTTTCACCGCATACTTCGGGTTTTCCAGAGGGCTGCCAAGATGTGGGGCTGAGCTGCGTGCTGGGAAGGGTGGGAAGGTGGACAGGAAGCTGGAGGTGCCCATCATGAGCACAGCACAGAGGAGATGCCTTTGTCCACTGCCTCAAAGCCGGGTTTGCCTCTTCCTGGCAGCTGGCAAGGGACTGTGGAGTTCTGGGGGGAGCCCTGCCCCAGTGCAAATCTGGAGACAATCTTTGACTGGGGAACAGGTCCTTCCAGGTTATGTCTGCTCCTACCCTCCCTGTGCTATCAGGCTGCATCTGATGTGGGAACTCTTCCTCAGTTATAAACTAATTTGTAGCGGGCAGCAGAGTGTTTGGTGGTTAGAGGAGGGAGGGTAGGGAGGCATCCCCGCTTCCACCAGCAGTTCCAGGTGTTTCAGCTGGCCCCCACAGCTCAGCCCAGCAGATTTAACCTGCCAATCTGCTGCTAATATCTGTATTAGCTCATTTTAAAGTTAGTTTAAGTAGATCTAATCTGCAGTTCAGTCACGGTGTACAGTGTGCACAGAGTCATTTATTCAGTGCCACATCTTTCTCTTCTTAGTAATCTACCCAGACCCGCTCACCACGAGGGCACTAATTGCCTGGATGAGGTGCGTGAGATTTAGCCAATGCTTCAAGTATTTGGGCAAGTCGTGTTAAAAGGCCGATGACTCAGTTTATCCATCTGTGTAATGGGGCATTCCCTTTGTCTCAGCGCTGTTGAAAGGCATAATGAGATCTTGCAGAGATGTAGGGCTGCAGGTACTCAGTGTCTCCCAGGGCTTGGTCATTAGGTCTTGGTGAAGCCAACCTTGCTCATGAAAGGAGAGGCAGAGACTTCCAAGAGTGCAGCAGGACTGCTCGGATGAGGAAGTGCTGGAGAAGTTGCTTTGTGAAGTTCTTTGAAGCTCTTCCGAGAGCAGCAACTAAAGCATGAAAATCCCTGCCCTTGCCAATTTTAATGAAATATGACCAAGTTTGTTTTAGTGGGGTTTACTTCAAAATGTCCTTTTGTGTCTGAAGAAAGCAAAGTGGCTTTGTCAGCTTTGCTTGTGAGGTAACAAAAGTACTTGAAATGGAGCTGTAAAGGAGCAGTCTTTTAATGTAGTGGCATTTGGTATCATTCAATAAATGACAGACTAACAGCAGCTAGTGTTTGTCTCAGAGTTTCCCAGGCAGATTTCTCCAGTCTTGGGGAAAGAAATGACAGTGAAGAATAAAGTTCAGGAATACTGAAGCCAAAAATGCCCTTACAAGTCTCTTCTGTCTCAATTGTACAAATGCAGAGCCTGTGGACAGTGGGTGCTTGGCCTGGAGAGGTGAGATACTGCTCTCAGATCTCCCAGGAGCAGTGGTAACTCTGGTCTAACTCTCTGTGCATGTGTTTTTCTTCTGTCTGTTTCTATTTTGCCTTTTTAATGACAAGTACTACAGTGAAGGTCTGCTTCCTTTTGCTCATTTTTCACAGCTTTCCATAATTCCTGGCCCAGTTAACTCTGGCCTTGTTTGGGCATGCTTCTCCTACTGCAGCTCTGATTTTCACCATGGAGCTGGAAAATCAGATGGTTTCGAATGGCTGGAGGCTGCTGCCAAACAAGTGGGGATCAGCTTGGGCCCTCGGTCAGAATGTTTGGGATCACTGAATACCTTTGCTTTTAGTGTCTTTATGGGATAACGTGTCTACCCTTACAAATGCCAGGCATGCGACAAGGGCTGTTTCCTTAGGGAAAAAAAACCAACAGTATCCTGGCACAAGTACTGAACAACACAACTTCCTAAAAGACAAGGAAAACACATCTTCTGGCATCTTTGTTCATTCACCCAGTTCCCCACCTGGCAGTAGATGTGTTCACTTTGCAAATGTCACTTTGTTGTAACACTTTGTCCTTTGCTGTCTACTAAATTTTATGCAATGACAGTCATAGTGAACTAAAGTTTTAAAGTCCTCAGGGCTAGTTCCATTCTCACATGAGATTCTACCTAGTCTTCCCTGAATATTTTAATTCAGCTCCACATCTTGAATAACTCAGCACTGCTTGGCTTGCAAAATCTCAGGTTTTATAGTGGGAAGGGGAAGAAAACAACTAGCACTTTACATTGCTCACACTCAAATAGTAACTGTGATGGAAAAGTTCAGTCTTTCAGCATCCAAAAGTATATGGTGCAATCTGGCCCCACTTGCTGGGTTATCCCTTTCCCTACTGCATGTCCACATACTGTGACAGCAAATAAGCATGCATGTCTGGCTTTCTGTCCCCATTAGCCTCTCCATTTCTTGTGACCTTCCAATCTCTTCAGTCCAGGTGTACCAGCAGGTTACCAGCAAGTGACTTCATGACAAATGAGCCCCTTCTCCACCTAAGCTGCCTCCGTGCCCCCTGTGCTTCTGCGGTTGATGGAACACAGCTCAGGATCTGTTGCAAATTGTTTATTTTATATTGCTCTATCAGGCACCATTTTGTACGGCCAGGATTAATCTGCTGCCCAGGCAGAGCACTGGAGAGGAAAACAAATACTCAGCTTCTGAATAGAAAGGTGGCTGGGAGAGAGATTGTGCGAGTTCACTGAGCGTTACTGTTACGAAACATCTGTGCTGTTTTGCAGGATTGTGCAGATAACCAGAATGAAATGACTGGCCCAGAATGATGGGAGAGAATATTCAAGATATTTCTATATCTCTCAGACTCAGGATGTTGTACTTCAACCACCAATATATCTTTGGGGATTTCCCTTTCTGACCATAATATCAAAGCTAAAAACAGATCAGAAAAAATGCCTGGTTTAAAATGAGATCTATTTTGTGGGTTGAGAGAAAGCCACTGAAAAATCCCAGATCATTCTGCCAAGCCCATGAATTACAAATAGCAGACATGCTGGCTCAAGCAAATCCTTAGTTGCCAAACGCTCACCGTTATCTTCTTTGCGATGTTCCTTGCAGGTGTCAAGCTGCCGTGAGCTTAGCAGCCGCCACAGATTTCCTTGGACAGGCTAATACCTTTCCTGAGAGACATCTGTAGTCAAGACACAGCTGGAAACAAATGTGTCCCGTGTCTTCTCTGTCATAACTCGTCTTTCTAGGGAGGCTCATGGAAGAACTCTGTGCTCTGACTCTTTTCTTGTTTGAGGCAGGAGAAAGCACCATCCCGTGCTGAGGCCTTTCAGCTCCTCCAGCACCTGGCCTGTAGCATTTCCCTCCTCCCCTGGAATGCAGAATTTCTCCTTCTCCCTGGCTGCCTGTTGGCTGTGCCCTGGTGCTGAAGGGGATTTGTTCCTTGTTTCAGAAGGACCGTGGCTGGACCTCTGCCCTCTCTCCTGCAACATGTGGCTGCCACAAGCATCAGGCTTTGTTCACTCGTGTTAGATTGAGAGGGATCGTTGTGGGAATTTGGTGTTCTGCAGGTAATGAGCCACTTTCAGCAGTACCTCTTGTTCCATTTGTACCTGAGGGTCTTTCATGATCCCATATTCCACAAGTGGCTGAACTGGCTGCTGGTTCCTGGGCCTCTCTTCTCCCCATCTGGGCTCCCCTTGCCCAAGCTCTCTGCTCTGGGATATGCTGATGGACACTTACCCCTTCTGCTCTGCTGCACTGTGTTCTCCTGCAGGGACTGCTGATGCAGCAACTTCAGAGTGGGACCCTCTACAAGAAGAAATCTTGCACTTTAAAATCCCCTGTTAACAACATTCAAAATATGATCCGTTAATCAAAAGCACATTGCTAAAAATACTCCCAGTGCTTCTCGTGCTAATTCCAATAAAGAATAAACTTTCACGGCAATCTTTAAGTCGGGTGAGTTTTCAGTAAAAGTATACACAAAGAAAAGAAAATCTATAACTTTCGAGTAATTTAATCGAAAGGATACATTTACAACTTGCCAAGTATATTTTGGGAATGTTGTTAAACTAATGAATTCTGAGGAATGACACCACTTAGATTCAACATGATAATAAGCACAGAGACATCCCTTGTTGATCTCAATTTCTTCCCACTGGGAGCCTTATTAAGCCTGGCAGTGAGTCTCAGAAAGTTTTTGCTAGGAATGGGCTGTTAAGACCAAAGGAATACTGTGCCATTAGAGGTGGAAACAGGCGAAATTTTGGGGATAAGCAAGAACATTTTGAGTAAGTTAGGAAATCTTGAAAAGAAAAAAGTTCCTTTTGAAGGGCAAATCAGAGGAATTCTTAGCATTAAAATTGTCTTTGTTCCATGTTTAGTTCCGCCAGTCTAATAAATAGAGAAATCATATAACTTTGGTGACCACTCACACATTTCAGTGGAGAGCTCTTGAGCAGAGTCCTGCTGTGATCACGTCATGACCAACTGGGCATAATTTCTTTGCACCATTTCCTTGCTGAAGAAATCCTCAAGAAAGGTGAAATCATAAAAAAAAGAGATTCATGATATGTTCACGTAAAATCTCTGAGTAGAAAAGCCTAGAAGATACATTCCTCCATCAGAAAAAGTTCATGATGAATAATTCAACTTGCTATACTAGTTACTGCAAGTCCTGTCCTAGTTAGCCAGGCTGCAGAGTGCTGAGTTAATGAAGGCTGCTGTTCTGACAGAGAAGAGAAAGAGCATGATTTCAGCAGACTTACAAATATAACTCCCTATCTATATTTTAAACTTCATTAAGTGGAGTTAATAAAACTATAAAAGCACATCTTTAGTGTGCAGTGCGTGAGTGCTCCCACTAATTCAACCGTTTTTCCTTATGTTTAGAGTTAAGCAAATGCTTTTAAGGATTTGGTAAATCCAGTCTCTGCTCCTTGGACTGGAAGTTACCTTTGTGTTTGTACTGCCCAAACAGTCAAGAAATGATAAAGGAAGAACCCCTGAAATTATTAAGAGCTTGACCTGTCTGCATAATACTCAAAATAATAACTCTTTTGCCATCAAAGAGATTCTCACTGAAGCCTGGGAGGGTGTAATTTTCTCGGGGGCCATTGTGCATGTGATCCACAACGCTGTCTCATCAAATAATCAAGCGCTGTGCTGCCGCTGGGATGTGTCAAGTTACACAAAGAAAATTATGCTTTTTGTGTGTCCATAAAACAAGAGTTCAGGGAGGCTTTTTAGGATGGGAAGTATTGAAAAAGGAAGAAGAAATACTTTCCATCTCCAAATGCATGGCAAAAGAAGAAAAAAATCCTTTTCCTTTCTCCTTAAATCTTTCTCCTTAAATAACAATGATCACAAGCAGCAGACTGTTGTGACAAAAGAGCAGAAAAAAGCACTTAAATGCACAACTCCAAAACAGACAAAGGGTAATTACAAGGTAGACATGACATAGGTGAAGTGGCTTCTGCTTTTAAGGAAAACAAGATTAAGGAAAGCAGTATGGTTCTTTTTTATATCCATCCTATCTAATCCCAACTCCAAGCAAGGAGTAGCACAGAGGCATCACAATTTGGCACTGTAACCCCAGCTGAGGAAATTGCCAGAGCAAGTGCTCGTGTGCCATTAGCGTGGAGTGCTAAATGTTCAGTGTGAGCTTCGGGGGCTTTGCTGAATTTGAGGATTTGGAGCATTTTAAGCAGAGTTTGTTTAGAGCTGGATGTTTTTAATATTTTTAATTATTTGTGCTTAGAAAGAGGTTTGCACTAGTAAAACGTGCTCTTAGCTGTATGCATGCTAGTCTGGTCCTTAACACTGTCACTCTCCACTTATTCTGCTTCTCTTTAATATGGACAATATTTCTTTTGTTGCTTTTATCTTCTGTTAGGCTTTAAGCTCCTGGATTAAGGAGCTTGAATGTCCTATCTGCAGTTATCTGCAAGTTATAAGCATTGAAGTGGAATTTAAGAAGAGTTCAGCTCCAGACCAGCTCTGCTGTGCTGGAGTCAGTGGGAGTTTTTCCCATTGGTACGGTGGGTGGGACAGGTAGGGTAGATCTTGGTGTTCCAGGAAATTTCCTCCACCAGTGCAAATAACTCAGCAACTCACTTTGGCGATGGCCAAGTACGTTTTATGGTTTTTCATCCGTGTCAAGTTACTGAAAGTCTTGCTTTGACCGAGTCCAGGATTAGATGTTTGCATTTTTAGAGCCCTCAGATTTAGCTCCTGTTCCCGGTGCACAGGCAGAGACTCTTTACTGTAAAATCCGTAACTTTGGTGTGTGCCAGATCATCTTACTCTGCTGAGAAACAGAGTTTTCTACTGCCAGTGGCTCTAGAACCTGCCTCCTAAGGTCAAATCAGAGGTCACTTTTCCATCCATAAGCTGAAAAATCACTACAGCTGGGCAAATATTGCAAAAAGCATTTATCTAGGGGAGGCCACGTGTTTGCCTCAGTGACACTTACTTTCTGCAAACATTCATGTAAGCAACCTTTTGTTTGCACAGTAAAACAAAGTATTGCAGAGACCATACTCTAACTGGGCTCACTTGGCTGTTTGGAGAGATCCTCCAAAGGCCTGGACTATGAAATTATATATGGGCTAACGGAATAAAAACATTTGATTATCATGAATCTTCCTTGACCATCAGAAATGGAAAAGAAAATCTCAGAGTATTGCAGGATTTGTGATAGAATTATGACAGCTGGTAACTAAATTTAATATCTTTATGCTTTTTGATCTTTGTAAAATGGAGATAATACTTCTTTAATGCTAAAGGGCTGAATACAAGGATGAAATAATTTAAAACTTTGGGGTTCTCAGCTTTTGAACTGGCAAGGGTTGCATAATAGGTAGACAGGTTAAACTGTTGATCAGTTAATGGGCACACCAGTTAATGGATAAGTTGTTCTTGAATAAAAGATAAAAATTTTGAGTGAAATTGGGTTTGGACTATTGGATTGCAGTGCTAGTGTCCAGCACTCTCAGCCACAGCTTCATTCTACCCCTGAAGGATGTATCTCCTTTACCTGTGGGGGGTTTTTCTGTTATCACCTCACACCCTATTCTTAATCACCATTTTGCAGAAAAACAACCACACCTGTCCTTTCCGCAGCTCTTTGCACTCTGAGCTGTTCTTGCCGTTTCTCCAGTTTGCACTGTGCAGGGATGTCTGTTACCCTGCCTGTCTGTAACTCTGTCTCCTCGCATGTGGTCTCCCTCTACTTCCCTTGCAGTTCTGTGTCTTCTGACGACGTGCACGCTTCACTTTCCACCCCCCTTTTGGGTGGGTCACTGATGCATGAACAAGCCCCCACCTCTGCTCCCAGAGGCACTCCACTTCTCACCTCTCACCGTTACCCCATCTGTATCCATTTATCACCACTTTCCAACTTGTCTAACCTCAGTTACTGAGCCATTCTTTTTTGTAGCCAATTGAGAATTTCACTATCAATGCCAGACTTATTAACCCTAAGTCTTTTATGCGGTATTGTACGGAGAAAAAAAAAAGCCTTGTGGAAGTCCAAGTCAATTATGTCTGCTGCTTCAGCCCTGTCAGCTCTCATCGTCACCTCCACTCCAAGGAGTTAATCATATTTGCTGAGGATGACCTACTCTTCATAAATGGATTCTGCTGGCTGCCCTTGCTTAGCTTCCCATTGCAAGAGCCTGTGTGGCATCTATAATCTCTCCCAATACTGGGGGATATGGCATAATAACTCTCCAATTTTGTCATTCCTCCAGCCAACTGCTCCCACATACCACTACTTTTGTCACCAACAGGAGCTTGAGAGTGATATCTCCCCTAAAGGACTGTACCAAAATGACAGCCCCTGTAAGAGACACAAGCACGCAGCACAAGGTGATGGCTGATGAGCTGCTGAACTCCAGAGAGAAAGAGTGGAGAGAATTTGCAGGCACCAAGGGTGAGTGAGAAGATGCTGGGCTGTGTGCCCGCCACGGCTCAGGAGCAGAGCTGGGAACAGAGCTGGCTTTTCTGATGTCCTTGGGCCTTGCTCTGGCTCTGACTATTTTTATCTGAGAGCCTCTTGGCAATGGTGTCCTGCAGCACACGAGCAAAAGGTACACGGCTCCATGTGCATCACTGGGGTGTTCCTGTTAACAAAGGCTAATCAAGCAGCAGATTGGAAAAGCAGAGCTGACACGTGTGATGAACGCACGGTGGGGCAGAGGGTGATCGCATGTAATGAAATATGTCAATTCAAGTCATAATAAAAACAACAAACTGACGACCTGACAGTGAGGGTGGAATCCATCTCAGCAAGGGCGCGCTGTCTGTGCCAGTGCCCACGGGCTGGGCTGCTCCCGGCGTCAGGGGAAGGAGACACGTGTCCCCAGAGGATGACCCACCACCCGCCACAGGCATCGAGCTTAAGGTGACCTGTCCTCCAGAGGGGCATGTCATTACCTTCTGTTGAAGAAGCAGCTTTGGCGGCTGATTTTTAGCATTCCAATGCCAGGAGAAGGCAGAAAGGCTTTTCTAATTATGTGGCTTGGTGTAGTTAAATGCTCTTTCAGATTTCTCAGAGTAGCTAAAGGACCCCTTCTCCTCCCTACCCCACAGCGCCATGCAGGACACAATCTGATCCCAAGACTCCTCAGGCAAAGAAGAGAACAGCACTGCCTGTGGATTACGATGATTACATCAGGGGAGCTGCTAGACTGAGCTTTGTGTTCTTACTCCCGTGTTAGCCACAGTCCCAGACAGTGAACTGAGGCTGTGGCCTTGAGGAACAGGGAATCCTACCCACCCACAGCATCCATCAAACAACAAAATCAACCTGGAACTCCTACAATGAGAGTCTCTTCTGTACTAACTGCTTACCTGCACTTTGGAGTGTCATGTTGAAAAGAAATGAGGCAATTTGCCATATAAATAGACACCAGATAGAGGTTGTATTTTTCAGACTGCAGTCTAAAAGGTGGGAGGGTTTATACTTATTATCTATGATTACCTGTTAGAACTGCAGTCAAACCCAGGTTACAGTGCACCAACAGTAACTGCAGTCTGAAAAGTTATATCAAGGGAAACTGAGCTTAAACTCTCCCAAAAAGGCAAAAAAAAAGAGAGTTCTAATAATAATCCTTGCAGAGTACGTTTGCACTTCTTTGTCTTCAATGGGAAAATTCTTTATATCAAAATAGTCATTTTGACAAAAAGGACTGTTAAGTGTCACCTCTTGCTAGTTGGTCATGAAGCTGTCCTTAATATGTTCAGGTATTTCAAGTACTATGTAAATGTCACTCCACCAACACAACTTCTCTTGTATATCTAGACCTGAGTCTAATCATTGCATTATATCAGTAGCAGCACAATAATCAGATTCTCATTGTAAAATGAGGAAAATTTCACTGTCATTCATGGGATCAGATCTAAATAAAATACTCTAATTTTACTGAAAATGGCACAGATCCACTTGCTCTGTGTTAACTAAGATCCTCAGACCTCCAAAGATCTTCATAGAGCACGTGAAATCTGGGCTTCACAACTTCTCCATTCCTAATTACACAAATTAGGAGGCTTGTGTTTAAAACTTTTGAGTTGGTTTTGATTGTTTATCTCCTCTTCCCCACTCCTAGTAACCGAATTCTAAGTAAAACTCTTTTTTCCTTATTCTTTTTTCCCCCCCCTTAGTTTTCTCCATCTGCCTGTAGTTAAATGTAGAAGCCATACGAAGTCTGTGTTGCCTTTCTCGTGTTTTCACAGCAGACTGTTACTGCTAGGGAAGCTTCTATGAGGAGCCAGGGACCATGCACTGCATTAGCATCGGAGCAGGCAGTGCAAAAAATCAGATCTGATTCTGCCTGTGGAAGATAAATGAGCCAGAGTCCCCAATGCCCAAGATTTGGTCATCTCTTTATGAGTTCTGAAGTACCTATTAGCAGCTTTGATGAGTGCTAGGGGAGATGAAGTCTACCTTGAACAATGTTAGAAAGCTGAATCAAATCACTTGAAATCTCCCAGAGGGAGAAACAGCCTGAACTGGTTATAGGTTTTTATGAACACTCTGATGGTGGGGGAAAAAGTGAGCTTTATTTTTTCTTGAAGAAAAACCTCCCAAGGATTTCCTCTTATCTATAAGAGCTACTTCTCCAGCCATTTTATGGATATGGATAGGCAGATTTGCTGAAGATTTTATCCCCGTTCTGTGTCTTTTCCACCAAGAGATGCAACCTGCTAAGATGAAGCAGGTGAAAATGAACTTTTCATGTGCTCTGCTAAGGCCTCTTCAGGGTGGCCCTGAGGAATATTTCAGGACAGTATGTCATTCCAAAGCACTGCACAGTCAAGGAATGTGGATCCTGTGCTCACGTGTGGGTTGCTGGACACAAAAGGGTGTGAGCACACAGTTAAAACTGAGTTACTCTGACTTAGCAAGTCACTGTGTGTCAGTGGAGCCACAGGATCTGCTTTTGGATTTGTTGTGAGCAAAGCAGGATTGCTGAAAGTGCCTTCAAGCTTCAAGCTGGGGTTCTGCTTATTCCTCATTAGAAATGAGCTCATCTTCACTGATAACAGACCCTAAAGCCATTTGCATACTTGTGCCCCAAATCTCTCTGTGCCAGGCACTTCAGAATTGGAGTTCAGCACTCCTAGATTTGTTGGGGTTTTGTATCTGTGTTTGGGATCAGAAACTGGTACCAGAGCTCCCAGACATTTTTAACCAGTCTTTGGCTGAGGTGGCTGTGGCAGAGAAGTGACAGCACAGCCTCAGAGACAGTCACTCTGTGCATGGATGGGGGAACATATCTCTCCAGCATTTTCATGCTCACCTTTCCACTACAGGATTGGGAACAGCAAGGTTCTCTGAGCTCGAGCCCACAGACTGGGTGGGAGAGAGGAAGAACTGCTCCATCCTTTTTTGCAGGAGAAGTGGAGCCATGGTGGTCCTACCACCCAACCACTGTCACTGCAGAAGCCTGTGGTGCAGCCGGCCAGTATTTTCCAGTCTCAGAAAAGTGGGACCAGAAGAGGGGATTCCTTCCCTCTGCAAACAGTTGTCTCCATGACTGTCCCCATACTTGGTTTGACAGAAAGGCCAAAATCAGTGAGCTGGCAGGAGCTGATGTTTTTAGAGTGGCGGAAGATATGGAGCACGCTGCTATCAATGCCCTAACTCTGTTTGCATCAGGGATGCTCCAAATCCAGCCAATTTGCTGGCAGATAACCACTCTCTCATCCCCCTCTATTGCAGCTTGCACAGTCACTTGAGGCCTTTCCTTAAAATCTTGGTCTGGGAGGATGAACTGAGATCCAGCTGAACGCAGTTCATTTCCTGTTTAATGCATTCAGTGGATGCTCTGAAGCAGATTTTGATGCCAGACATCTGTGCTGCTTGCACGCACCCAGGAAAGGCTTGTTCTGTCATGACAGAGCTTAGAGCGGGATTATTCGTGTCTGATAGTGATGCTTGGTAGGAACTCCTGAAGCCTTGAACATTGCAGAGCATCAGAGGCTGTCACTGTCAGTGCTTTCTTCACTGCAGGGAGCTATGTAAGTAATGTTCAGCCTAATTTAGAAGAAAAATGAGTTGGATTTGCAGCAAGAGTGATTTTTCTACAGTAGCCAGTGAAGTGGAACCCCAGGCAGCAGTGAGGAGATCCCATCTGGGGCTGTGTGTGGTGACTGAGGGGCTTAGGAGGAAAAGTTGTACCTGAAGGGCAGTCACAGGGTGGGTGATGGCAATGCTGTGCAGCAGATCCCTTGCCAGCAGCTCAGACTCTGCTTTGTTCCTCTGGAGTCAGGACTGTGCATATGGGGAAATGTTTTTATTATCTATCTATCTATCTATCTATCTATCTATCTATCTATCATCTATCTATCTATCTATCTATCTATCTATCTATCCATCCATCTATCTATCTATCATCTATCTATATATATATATATATATATATCTTTATTTATTTCTTTATTTTATTAAGGTACAGGGTAGTCCTTCATCTAAAAGCTGTTACACTAAATCCCTTAGAGGTTTTAGGCTTCTCCTTTGCTCAGTGTTTTCGTAACAGGTGCTTGCTTGTGCTCTCCCTCTGAGCTGGGGTGGGACAGGTGACAAGTGAGTGCTGACACCATAATACCATGAGTCTATTTTGACCTGAAGAAAAAGAATCAGGAAATAAAAAGATATTTCAGCTTCAGAAGATACCAGCTTTGCCTTCTGTTCTTTTCCCCTCTTTGCATGGAGCAAATGGTCAGTGATGAGTTGAACTTTAAGCCCAGACCAAGATTTTCAGGTATATGAAATGATTTGAATGGAAAGCTTGGGATTCTTACAGCTCCACTTCCCCCGGGAACAAAAGAACTTTAGAAGCACAAGGGGAAGCCAGAAAAGCTTAGTTAAGCCCTAATGATTGCTGAAGGAAACCAGTAAAACTAAAAGAGGAAACAAGTCCCAGCATAAACCTACCCACCTGCTCCGACCTGAGGAGTTTACTTTGTGGGCTGTGGTTGTGAGTGCCTGCCGTTCACAAAGACCCCCTCCTCCTCTCCTGCCCCCACACCCACGGTGGTGGGAGGGTTTGCAGGGCAGAGGGACTGCTCAGCAGGAAAGGAATTTTCCCACTAGGCATTAACCAGGGAGGAAAACTGATCACAGGGTTTCCCGCAAGTGAGGCAATGCAAAACAAGTAACACAAACATCCCAAACCATTCAAAATCATGGTCCTTTCATGGCACCTGCTGCCTGCACAGCATGTCCCTCAGAAATGATGCCTCAGCTCTTTACCCCCATGAGAATTTTGAGGCAATGTCACATAGCCACTGGCAAAACCCAGAACAGGGGTGTAGCAATGGAGAGCAGCAGGAACTCTGATGCTGTGGCAGGAAATACCGACTGGTGGGAGGCAGCTACACAGCAGAAGGTAGGAGGTCCTATCCAGCTGGAGAAGTGCGAGCCCTTTCCTGGGCTGTGTCACTCCTTAGCACCTACAGCTATCAAGGGTTGTTGTGCTTGCCCCAGGACCAGAAAGCTCTCTCAGGGTGCAAAGACATCTGGAGCTGATTGATTTTGCCCTGTGTTACCTGTCCTGATGTCCCATCCACTGCTCAGCCCTCACCACAGGCTGCAGTCTCACTTGTCCTGATGGATGGATTCTCTTCCTTTCCTTCCTTGTCTGCACATGACTGAAGGGTGATGAAGGCAAGAAAATCCTGCAGAGACTACTCTAAACATGTGCTACATAGGAGAGTGCGAGACAGAAAGGTTTGTGGCTGCAGTGGTAGATATCTAATCCTCTACAGCATTTTTCCATAGAAAAGCCACATGTCCCTAAACTTTTGAGCTGCCTCAAGCAGCTTTTATCAGCCCTCCTTTGCCTGCTTGGCTCACGTGTATTCCAGATGCTGGTTTGAAGGGTAGGGGGAGGCTGCTCATTCTTGAGCCTGGTGGTGTGGGTCTCTCCACCCACCACTTCTGCATATTTAACTGTTGCCTTGGGTTTCTCAGCTTTTCTCAGTTGGGATTGTCATTAAACTGTGTGCTCTACAAATCTCTTCCCAGAGTATCCTTCGTTTCCAAAGAGAAAGGTGTTCAGAAGACATCTTATGTACCTTCTTCACAAAAGCACTGCCTTTTCCTTACTGTGGTTACCCCAGCACTTAGAATTCCTCCAGGACAGAACGTTGATGAGTAGCTCCAGATCAACACACAGCAGCCTTCCCAAAATCAGAGTGTAATAACAAGTTCAGGTAGATCCCACTCATCCTTGTGTTATTGTAATGCTCCACAGTCTTAGCCCAGCTTTGTTATCATTAAGATAAAGCTGCAGATTTTGCAGGTAGACGACGCCTTAGGCATGGTGCCAGCAGCCAGAGGATTTTAGTAAAGCAAAGAAGTACAGATCAAATACTGTTATCAGCTGCTCTAAATAAGAGTTATAATCCTTTGGGCTCCTCAGACACAGGCAACTGAATGCTCTATTGGGTTTTTACACCTGGGTCTCCCTAAGAAAAGAGAATTCTTGGAATAAAAGCAACTTGTCTGACATACAGAGGGAGAGCTTTAGGGAAATTATTTCTCTGCTACATTACTGAGGGTACAAGGCTTATACTTGGAGCTTACTAGTATTAGAAAAAGCCCTGAACAACAGGGGTTTGTTTTTGTATTAAAAACATTGCTTTCTTTTTTTCCCCCATCTGTCCATTTCTCACTCTTTCTGCCCTCTCCTTTTTGCTTCTTTGTCTTTTATTTTTGGTCCACTCTCTCTCATTTCAGTTGATAAACAGAAAAGACAACAGTGCTGGAACAGTCAGTGCATTGTCAGGGGGGCTGCCTTAATCCCCTGAGGTCCCTGAGGAATAGAAGGGCTGTGTTAAGTGGGCTTCAAAGGCAGAAGGTGGAATGAGGTGTGATAGGAAACCAGCTCCTACTAACTGGTTCACTTCAGGCTAGCTTTAAATAAATTGCAGCTCTGAGCTGCTTGGACATTGACAAGAGAGCTGTGATATTTGTGGCTGCACTGCAGAGAATTTCAGCCTTTTAAAGCAGGAATGGGAATAACCTGAAAGGACTTAAAGCTGTGAAACTGTAAAGCAAAAAAACAAAACAAGCCTCTCAGCGTGGAGGCTCCCTGGGCTTGTTCCTGGATTGCTTCTCTCATAGACAAACTTTACCTGTCTCTTAAGAAAACACGTCCTGCATTCCTTGTTATTTCCGCTTGCTTTGGGGGGTGGCTGAGCTCTTTGGCAGCAGCTTTGAGAAGTGCCACAGATGTGTTTTCCAGAAGGACTCAGGATAATGGGAACTGAGTTTTGGAAAAACTGCTATTTAGCACCAATTTGGGACTTACCAGAATATGACTCTCTGAAAAAAAACCCAACTGAACCCCACACTGGGTGCTGAGAAGTGAAACTCTCAGTCCTGGAGTGCAAATTGAGCACTGCTTAGGCAGAATGTGGAACATTTAGGGATCACTGGAGTCTCCTCATCAGCTACCATGACCACCATGGATGTTTGTGGGAGTAAAACTGCACCCAGTTTATCTGAGCCTGTAAGACCAGGCTGTGGCCTGATTTTTTTGTCCATTCAAACTAAGTTGAATCTTAAGTACAGCTTATTCCCAGCAGACTCCTAACAGCATGGATCAGGCTCCTACTGTCCAGGTTTTTAGTCACAGTTTGAGTATTATATTCTCTCTTGCTCCCAGCTGCTTTTCCATCCTTAATCACCACCAATCAAGATGCAGATTGTTGCAGATGTTGGCATAATTGCTGGTCCACTGACATAAATCAACAGAGAGCTCAATGGGATGGTGTAGATTTATATTGGATGAGGCCATTTTATAAAGGTGACTGGTTGGAACCAAAGTTCATCAACAGCCTCTACATAGAGGCCTGGAATAGAGAAAATAATTTTATTTAGCTTAATAACATTTATGTTTGCAACTCTGGCAGTTGGAATATCTCCATTTTTAATAAATTTGACTTAAAAATATATAGATGGAGGTGAAAAGCTGTCCTCCACTTAAATAAAGATGGCTTGCTTGCCAGTCATTTGAGTGACAAGTGTTCTACATTGCATTTTCCTGCCTCTGCTTGGAGGAATGTGGATGATGGGGAATTCTGGAGAGCACCTACACCCACATCTGCTCCAAGAAGATCAGCAGAAACAGGTCTGTCCACACCTTTCATACAAATTATATCTGACCCTCAGTCTCCAGCAGCATTTGTTTAGGATGAGGTAATAAACTCCCCATAGGAGGAGTAGGAATAATCGCCTTAAATGATGGTGGAAACAACCTAAATTGCTACCACAGTTTGGAAGGGTGGAGTATGGTTTTAGCTGTAAAAGAGATTTTCATTGCTCTGATAGGATAAAGGGGCCTTAAGGTAAATACAGTTGTAACTTCTGCCTGCTCAAGGGCTGGTTTGCATTCAAAATGGTGCAAATGAGCTGCTTTGGGTGATTGACAAGCCAGTTTCTACCCAGTGAAGAGCACTATGTAATTTGTGTCCACTCATCTCTCCAACCACAGCCATCCTCCAATTTGGCAGTGTCCCTTTAGGGGCCACTCTGAGCCAGCACTGGCCAGACTAAACCCCAGCACACACAGAGCCTGGGCACGAGGGGGAGGGCAAGGACAGGAGCAGTGAGCTGAGTAAACACCACTGGAAAGAATGCAGACCTCACAGCGGGCATTCCCACTGGATTTCCACAAGATGTGGTGCTGTGTCCAGCACATCCGCCGCACTTCCCATCACGGCTCTCCTCCCTCACCTACAGGGCATTGTCAGCAGGGCCGTGGCTCAAAGGGAGGTGAAGCCACACGAAGGTTCAACCAGAGACCAGCGGGAATTAGTGAAAACAGGGGGAACTGGCAAACCCAGCCCTGGCAGGAAAGCCAAGCTCACCTTCTGCAGGGTCAGGCTCTGTGGAAAGCCTGGAACTCCTGGCCAGGTCTCCTTCCTGCTGCAAGACTGGCCTTTTTCCACAGCTCTTCACACATCCCTGTTTCCCCACCTGGCTGTGCTGCGGGAAGGCTGCTGGGAGGGGTGAGTGCAGCCTGTCCAGCAGCAGCCACTCGTACCATTGCCAAGAAGATGGGGCAGGAGTCTCCCAGATGGCAGAGCTGGCTGAGAGGACACCCTCCAAAATACCCTAATTAAAAAGTAACTTCAAATGCCAAGGAAAAGTTTCAGCTTTTTAGGGTGTTTTTTTGGGGACAGAAAGGGGAAACTATCTATCTATCTATCTATCTATCTATCTATCTATCTATCTGTCTATCATCTATCTATATATCTGCCTATCTATCTATCTATCTCTCTATCTATCTATCCATCCATCCATCCATCCATCCATCCATCCATCTCCATGGACATATGTGTAGATACACAGTTATAAAGATGTACATACAGATATATTTTGTGAACACATCAAAGATTCCACTGCCCAGCTTTTGCTGAACCTGCAGCTCCAAGGAGAAGTGTAGGCTGTGGAAGTGGTGCCCAGCTCAGACCTGCCAGGATGAGCAAACCAAAGGAGAAGAAAGTCAGAGCTTCGGGGAAATGCTGCCAGGGGAGGGGGCAGATAAGGATGGGCCATGGTCCTGCCGGTTCTAGTCTGTGCCGTGCTCTGTCCCTGAGGAAATGCAGATGGATGTCCTCCCATCCAGGTCAAATTGCAAGGTACAACCAATCCCAAAGACAGCCCATGTCTCAGGGCTGTACCTGCTCATTGCCTGCCTTTCAAACACTGAGTCAGCCCTGCTGGAGTGAGAATGCTAATGACAAAGAGAAGCAAAGTCACAGAGCTGTTAGAGCCCACCGTGTTATCAGTGTGGATGCATCCTTCCTGCCTGGATGCTGCCAGCTGGCAGAGCTCCATCCCCCAGGGATGGCCTTGTAATTATGCAATAGTGTGGCCTCACAAATACGCCTGCTGGCCCTGCTGAAAGCTGCTAAGACAGTCACTGACCACCACTGACAGAAAAACTGTCTCTCAGGTAGAGCCCTTGGTGATAATTCCCACTGATTTTGTGCTAACTGTTCCAAGTTTTCAATATCTTATAAAAAAATGAAACAAGAAAGGACTGCCAGGATAAATGGATGGATAGAAATCCAATATGCCAAATGGCCCACTGACATTTAAAATACTACATCATCTAACCCAAATATTCCTACTTAGGGTGACAAATGTGCATATGATGACAGCTGCAATGAAAGGGGACAGTGACCAACGCTGGAGGACATTGGAGGCCTAAATTGTACCAAGAGCAATTCCAATTCAGGCCAGTTTCAGGTGGATAAAAGAGTTTTCTCTTCTAAGCCTATTCCAAAACGCCCTGTCTCCTGAAATCAAGTCATTGAAAGATACACTTCAGAAAGCCACAGAAGCATTTATTCCCTTGAGAATGCGACTGGAAATTTAACTTTGAACACAGGCTGAGCCAGTTCACTCCTGTCCCTGCCTGGGGGGAGCAGGGTGCTGGGCTCCCATTGCCTTGACCAACTAGAGCACTGGAGGGGCTTCTACCTTGGGTGATCCACGCTCGCACCCTTTCAGCTTTCACTGGTAGTGCAGGATGGATGTGGGTTAATGACCTCTCTGCCTGCAGACGAGTTCTTGCTGCTGGTTGTTGGGCAAATTGCTGATGTCTCCACAGCTGAAACTGGGAAAGCCCCTCCATTAACTGGGAGCATTAGTAGTTTCCAAATGCAGAACTTCTCAGAGGTAATGACACCGCATGCTGTGGTCAGGGAAGGTCCTTCTATCATTTGCCTCTGGAGCAACTACTGTATTTAATTTTCCAACCTTTTAATCTTTTTAATCTTGCACTGAGAGGTTGATCCTTCTGCTATTGAAGTCAATGGCAGTTTTGTGATGGACTTGAATGAAGCCTGAGTCAGGACCAGAATTAACTTTAGATCAAGGGTCAGATAATGTTATAAGCAATAAAGAACATGAATGGGAAGGAGAAAGACTGGGTGAGTTGGCTGGACATTTCCTAAACAGGTTTGTTTAATGCTTCTGAAATTGCAAAGGTTTTCCTTTGTAGTAACCAAAATTCATTTCCCATTTGAATGTATAAAATTTGTTAGTCCTTAAAAACAGTTTCGAAATTGATCATAGAGCTCTCCCTCCATTCATAATAAATCCATTTTTACTAAAATTTAAGTGATAGAGAAGGCAATCACCCTGTGTCCATTTTCAGTTGTTTAGTTCCTAGACTAATCAGTGGCAGCTTGAGAGTTTAAGGTTTATGACATGACAAAAATTAAACATATCCTTTTCTCCAACAATTGTTCTGGAGAGGGTAATTACACAAATACAGTCTAAGCTTATTATCTTTCTCTTTTTTTTCTTGTGCTATCTTCCCTGCTCCTTTTCCTTTTTACAGTACTACGTTTCCTACATGTGTTCAGTGAAGCTGAAAATGATATTTTGATAATGGGCACACAATGAACATGTAAGAGGACTGGTTGACAACGTGAGACTTCGTTAAGGAAAAGAGGATACAATGAATAGCTATAATTGGAGTCATTAATGAAGGGACTGCTTTTTTTTTTCCTGAGGAAGGCTGCATCTTAATGCTTCTCAGGTTTCCTTCTCTATTTATACAACTCTGTGGAGGTCAAACCTAAAGTTAGGTCTTTCCTGGTGATGTGTAATGAAACTTAGGTCACTGAAGAATTTGTTTAGCACATTTTAGCCTACATGTATTCTGCCTGAAAGAAATTCTGCCTTGCTTTTTGTGGATGTTGTCCTCCATTCTACAATTTGCAAATGAAAAATTAAATAAAAGTATCAAAAATGCTTGTGTATCCCTGGCTGATATAATGCGTATTCCAGTAATATCTGGGAGTCTTGGTCTGGGACAGTGCTGGACAAAGAGCTGTATAAACACACAAATACAAATAATTCCCATCTGCAGAAGTTTACAGTCTATTTCTTACAAAACTTTATTTTAAACTTTAAAGTGGCACTAAGGCTGTTTATCCTCATGACTTCAAAAAAGCTGTTCTCATGAAAACTCACCTGAAAAAATAGAGACACTTTTCAGTTAAGCAAGAACCCAGTGGCTTTCATTCCAATAGTTTGTCAGAGCTGGCTGCTCCCAGGGATGGTACATCTGTTGCATTAACCTTGGTTGTCACAGGTTTTCCCAAGGCCAACAGGAGCAGCAAGCCCAGCTTTTCCCTGCTCCCTGTTCCCATCTCAGCCCCTCCTATGACAGGGACATTCTGGCACCAGCTTGGCTTGGGGACTATTGCTATTGGGGTGGCAAAATCCAGCTCCAGCTACATTTCTGAGAAAGCTAGAAGCCTAGCTGGGAAAAAAAGAAAACCTAGAAGAAGAAAGAAAGCTAGAACCTAGAAGCTGCTGGGAAGGTGGGTGCCTGGATTTGCTGTACTCTCCCCTCCCATGTTCAGTAGCTGTGTTAAGCTCTTGGCCAAGCACCTCTGAAGTGGAGGCACAGAGTGTTTCTGTGGCTGAGAGGAGGGAACACACCATGAAGCAAATAACTATTGATGTCCCTGCTGATTGTGAGCCTGAAGGGCAGGTGCAGGGCAAGGAAAGGAAGAGAGGGAAAGTTTTCTCCTTAAGCAGCAGTAGTAACATTTTGCCTTATTGCTGAATTGCTTTTCACTGGAATGGTCTGCAGAGGAAACCCACGCTTCAATACCTCCATTTCCTTAATGACAGAGAAATCCTGAGATGAGTTATTCAGTGTCCACATCCTTCCTGTTGTATGCATCCTGTCCACAGCAAAAGAGGCTTCTTAATAAAATAAGTTGGTGGTTTTTTTTCTTTCCCCCTCTTTCCCTCTGCACTGCATGTTGTGATTCACCTCTCCTGTCTGCCCAGAGAGGACGAAGAGGAGGCACACCTGGTTCCACAGTCCATTAAGCTCAGAAATGCCACTCCTGAGGGCCAGCACCCTGTGCCTGAGAGATTTAGCATCTGGATTGCCAGTGTGGGGCATTTCAGATGAAACTGATATGCTCTTCAGGCCAGAGGCAATGAAGTTGAGATTATTTCTGTACTGCCACAGCCATTGAAAAGAATGAACCAAATTCCAGGCTCAGGTTCCCCTGGGTAAGAAGAACTCAAACCTGCTGTGTCCAGAGGTGAAGATCTGCTGCAGTGGCAAAGTGCTGTGCTGCTGCTCCCTTTAATCACTTTTTTCCCCAGTTTCTTTTTCCATTTCTATTTAATATCACCCATATTGTGATGGAAACTCTCCATGTTGACACAGTACACACTACAGAGAGGGAAAAACAATTTATATTTTTATTTTTATTTTAAATATGCTGGATATGATGTGGTTCCCACACTCAGACATGAAGCTGTGGCTGTCTAAAGAGCAAAGCAGTCAAGGCCTTTTAATAAATGCACCCATTCTATCTAATTAAATATCTTCAGAAGACGAGAACAGTTACAAGAACCGATGACCACATGGACGAGGAAGGGATGTTGAAAAACCCCAACTTGCTGGTCTTCAATTTTCTTATTTTTAATGTAATGCTATATTGCCACATATGGTTCCACATGCAGTGTTGGGAATCTATCTCTGAACACAGCTCTTTTACAAGCTTGTAATAACACCAGATGTCTGTGTGGCGAGAGGGAGGAAGGGACTGCAATCGAACCGGGAATTGGACCCTGTGGACTACTTGAGCCCCAAAGCTCTAAAAAAAGTCTCTTCCTTTCATACAGCACCACCTGTATTATTAACTGGCATCTAGAAATGGAAGATGCTCCGGGTTTTTAGATATCATAATTCCCCAGCCATCTGTTTGATTGAGGCTAACTTCATGATGCTGCTGTGTTGAGCCATTACACAAACGTAACAAAACCACTTTGCTTTCTGTTGCTGTTGATCTTTTTCTCTAAAATACCCAAACCCAAGTATTTTGTTGCTCCAGCTCAGCAGAAGACACCAGATGGGCTTGAGAGACAAAGTGTAGATTTATTCTCATGATCTCACCAAAGTGGGGGCAGAAATTATGTCCACCTGAAGGGACATTGTCACACAAGTCAGTGGTGGGATAGAGAAGATTTCTGTGCTTCAGTGCAGTAGAATTTCATTCATACATCATCATAATAATACATATTGTGTACATACTATATATGTGGTATAATTATGTATTCATAGCACAATTTGACTCCAAAGTGAAGTTATATGTTAAATAACCCTGATTTCCTACCTGCTGTTTTCCACAGAAAATTGAGTTATCTTGCCGATTTACCAGCTTTTAATGTGGGCTTTTTAAAGACATCTTTGACAGTTATTCCTTTTACTTTGCATGGTTGTTGAAGGGAACTGGGGACAAAACTCCTTTTAGATATATTCTAAAATCTCAGTCTCTGTATTCAACAACAGGCATCAAACATTTATGAGTTCACTCACTGCTGTGGCTTTTCTATGATAGAAACAAATCTCTGAACAAACACTTGCAGGGTGTTCTGGCCAGGTAAAGACAATGATACTTAAATATTTTTAACTGCATCCTAAAAGATCACAAAAGAATCAGAATCAGCATCAGAATCAGTCAAGGTGAGGAGGGATCCCTACGATGACACTGAAGCAGCTGAGATGGGATCCTGGTGCTGGGAAATGAGGGTGAATCAGAGCATCTGTCCCCTGAACCATCCCGGTGAGAGCCAGTCTCCCTCCATCCACTGTGCTGGGAGCTCACAACACTCACAACTGAGGCCTTGGTGAGATGTATAGAGCGAGACTTAAGTCTCCCAGCACCTACTCCCCTCCCCCATGGCACCTGGCTGGTGGCAAGTGTTTGGTAGGAAAAAGTGTCATCCAGGACGGGAGTGGTGCAGAGCAGCTCAGCTGCTCATACCAATGCTCATACCAAATCAGTAAATTGGTTTCAGTACCAGAAGACTGTGAGAGTGGTTGAATTTTCTTTATGCTTTCCTTTGCTCTCTACTAAACGTTGAAATCCCGACAACCTGATGCCCATGAGAGGGGAAAAAATGGGTGGACACAGCTGTGACCAGAATGGTGGGACAAGGTGTGGCTGCACCTTGTGGTGCACCACAGCAAAGGGACTCTGCTCACCCCTCCTGGTAAACACAGCCCATGTAAGGAGGAATGTTTTCTGTGCACCTCACACTCTTGTGTCTCATTCTTTGGAGGAGGATGTGGCCTGGAAACCTGTGGTACACCCCGTGTGTGAGAGGGTGTGCACCAGGGCCACCGTGTGAGTCACAGGATAAAATGTTGTCAGCAGTGGGGCACAACAGATGCTGCACTGTTCAGCTGTGGTCCACTGGGAGGTGAAAGGTGGAAAAGTACCATAAACCCTCATGTGTGCTCCCTCCCCTAGAGCTGGTTTGTATTTGCCTTCCAGTGGGCTGCCACAGCCTGCCAGGCCATCTATTCATCGCACTGCCAGCATCCAGGCTCACCCCCTGACCCGTCAGTGGCTTGGGTTTGCTTCCTTAGAAGGGTTTTGAGGCCCATAAAATAAAGAATCCCTAACAAACTGGAAACTGATTTCTCAAAGTTTTTGAAGTCTGGAGACCCATCCTTTCCAATTCAGACAAATATTTTTGTTGCTGCTTGGGAAACCAGCGCTCACGACGTCAGGGATGTTTTGGGTGAAGGACAAAACACAGCGTCAGAGCTGCTCTAGGCTGTGGATGGAAATCGGCTGGTGCAAGCCATGTGTAAAGTACAAGCACAAAGCTTTCCTGTGGGGACAGGCAGGGCTGTGTTAGAACTGAAATGTATGGAAACACGAATGGATACCTGCTGCCTCCTTCATTTCTCCATGAGTTGCTTCCCGGTTCTAGGACCAGACTGTTCTTTCCTCCTCCGTGAACTTAGATTGCAAGGAGAATAAATGAATGGAGACCAGTAAAAGCACATGGGGGCAGAACAGGGACATTGTCAACCCTCCCATAGATCCACCATGTGCTTTTTGGAGCCGGTGGATATTTTGGCCCACTGGACATTTTAATTTTTGCTGTTGTGCTCTTTGCTGTTTAGGTCCAAAAAACAGACACCTGTGGGAGCCACTACTTTTGGGGAGGAAAAAAAGGATGGTGATGAGGACACCTCTGCACTTTTTCAGATTGTGCACTTTTTATCCCCCTGCACAGTTTGTAAACAGGCTATAAAATACAGAACAGAAGTCCTCAGACATAATAAATAGAATATGGATTAGATCCAGCATTTTAAGAAAAGACAGTCCTACTTACTGCAATGGAGAACAACAATGCCAAGATCAGATACAAATAGCTGTAATAATTTCTGTGTTTTTAAAGTTTTAGCAGAGAATAATCATAAATCAGGCCTTGAAAGTCTTGGTGTTTTTACCCACAGAAAACTATCGCAAGTAGGGCTGAAGGCAGATCACACAGCCAGGCTTTCATTTAGAAAGTGACTGCCAAGTTGGAGTCTAAAACCTCTCACACAAACCACCCACAATCACATCTTGTCCAGTCTTTCTCTGCGCTCTGCGCTGAAGGAAGCCACTGCACAGAAACATTGTCACTTATCCCTGTTGTGTGGAGAGGCTCCACCTGCCACTTTATCTGGTTCCCTCTGACCCTTTCTGCTCATCCCCGGCTTGGGACGAAGGCTCATCCTCAGCTATGTATTCCTTAGAGCTGATGCTCAGGTTGACACTTAAGGGACGAGAGAGAGCTTTGATTCTCCATCATTCTGCAGTTGGTTTAGTCATTTCCACCGGTGCAGAACGGACATGAATCCCCACGCAGGCAGAGCAGGGAATGGTTACACAAGGTGCACTGGCAATGGGCAATGAGGCACCAGGAGTATTGATTTAGAAGACCACGAGTGAATTTTCCTTGTTTCTTTTAGAAATGTTCACAAAGTTTGGTGCCAAGAGCAAAGATAAACAAATTTATCATCCAGCAGTGGAAGGGGAAAAAAATCACCACTATGGAGATTCAGTTCTACAAGTTTTGTAATGCTAAACATAAAGGGATAAAGGAAACAATATTCATTTTATTCCTTGCTAAGGTAGTGGACATATATTAGCTACTGAAAGACTCAAAGCTACACTTAAGGGATTAAAAACTCTGTACATGCAGCTCAGCAGTCACTGAACTATTGCCACCTCTAGGCTGCAGCCAGGCAGTCATTAACATGGCCTTGAATACTGGCTGGGGTTTTCTGGTAATTATTTTAAATTGAAAAATGACCGTTGGTGGCAGTCACATCTAAATGTTTTACTTTGGAGGAGGAAGTGAATTAAAAAGGAATGTTTTGCTCTCAATTTTATTGTGATTTATATTTAGTAAGTAAACATTCTGGAAATAAAAATATTTTAAATCTACACATAAATATATATATATATATATGTTTAAAAATATATATATAAAGAAATTTCAGACTAATTATTTCACTGATATGTTCTGAATACTTCTAAATTTCAAATTCCTACTTTTTGCCCAGTATTAGGATGGGAAAACGCTGAACTGAGAAGTGCTTTTGGATAGAAAAAACTGTTTCCTGCCCACCTCTCTTGGCAAACCACTATGTTTCTGTTTGCTGCTGAAACTTGAAAAAGCAACCGGCAATGGCTGGATCAGAGTTGTTCTTCCAGAGAGTGAGAAATCCTCCCAGGATACAAATTTGTTCAATAGCATGTTCATGGCCATGGGAATGTTTTGAAAGGTGAGGTTTCTCTAATAACTCCTGTGGCTTCTTCACCGTGGGAAGGTAAGGGAGGGATAAACATGCCCTCTGAGTCTCTTTCCACATTTGTGTTTGCTCTTCTGCTGGAAGAAAACATTTGTCTGACTGATTTTCAAGTGGGAAATGGCCGTACCACGCAATGTGGCTGTGGAGACTTGCACAGGGGGTTTGGGTACTCTCCACCTTCCACGATGTCTTTACCTCCTTTCTCCTGTGAGGAAGAATTCCTACAAAAAATGCAGATCCAAAACCATACCAAATCACCTTTTCTGACTAAGTCTAGAGGACCCATGGAAAAGTGTGTTCAGAGGAGGTGGTCTCAAACCAGAACTCTGTCTCCACTCTGCAGGAGAAAGCTGAAGTCGGGTGTCTGGCTTGGTGCTGTGAAGATCTCAACAAAGTGATTATTTCTAACTCCAGAGCTACTTCAGAACCAAACTCAAATGTCTCTGTTTCTTTCCCTGAAACGACTGAATGAGGATGATCTTTGCACTTCCCGCTCCTCACTAGTACAGCACACACACATTTCACAGCTCCCATTGGTGAAAAGAGAGCAAAACCTTGTCACGTGCTTGGAGGTTTGATGCAGCATCTACCAAAACAGTGAGTAAAGGCCGTGGCCACAGTCATCTTGGGAAAGGAACAATATCTAAACATAACAAAAGCAATAAAGTAGTTCCTTTCAGAGAGGAAGAAATTATATTGGGGCAGAGCAGGAAAGGAAAGATCAACACAGTCTTTTGAGGTCTCTAGTCTCCCTGAAGAAGCTGAAGAGACAAGGCTCTCCCCTCTGATCCAGGAAGATGTCCTCTTCTTGAGGAGACCTTTGACCTCTTGTCAAACCCCTCCAGAACCCAGTGTTCAGATATCCAGAGTTCTGATTTGGGGCTTGATCCTCAGGTTTTAAGTCATTTGCACAACACACAATTCTGACCTGTTTATTTGCAGACCAGGTCTGGAAACACACATTTCCTCTGACGAGGGTGTTCTAAGCCAGTTCTTGTTCTCAGGACACCTGGGAGAGGTGGATCTGGGCAGCACGCAGAATCCTGGGTGAGGAAGGGCTTCCTTCATCAAATGGAGTGTGACACCAACCTGGCTGGGTGGGAAATCAGGGCCAGTTCCCATCTGACAGCTGATCTTATCAGCAGAGCCCTGCCAGGAGATGAAAGAACTCAGCGCTTTATCGGGTGGCTTAATTCCTCATTCCCCAGAACCAGCTCATGCGCACGCCTTTGTTCTCCTCTGCCCCCACAAGTGCAGGAAGGATCAATCCCAGAAATATGTAGAATTAAGAGGGGACTTCTTTTTTCTCTCTTGCCATCCCAGGCTTTCAGGCTGGGGGGAAAGGAAGGAGGGATGCAGGGTGTCAACAACAATAAGCAGGAGGGGAAAAGATGCCTGGCACTGGGAGAGTTCAGTCTGGGACAGTTTGATCTCTGCCAGAGCACTCTCAGTGCTTGAAGATCACTGCTTTTGACACGTTTCTCTGGCTGCTGAATGAGAGGATTTACTTGGGTGAAATTTAGGCCCGAGGGGAACATGAAAATCATATTCATAATTTGAAGTGACATGTGATTCAGGATTAAAAAGCTGGCTGGCAGAGAAAAGAGCTGAGGTTATCCTTTTGAGCTGTGCTAATGCAGAAAACTGTGTTTTTAATCCTGTTTTAAAAAGGCCTAGAAGGTTTCCAGCTGGGGCAGTTAGAATATAAAGGAGCAGTAAAGATGAGGAATCCCTTTTTCAAAAGGAGGGGGGGAAAAAACCAAAACAACAACAAAAGATCAAGTTCTGCTTTTGTTTTTCTCTGATAGCAAGTGGCTGAAAGCCAATACAGGAGATTTTTTTTTAACTACCCTTCCTTTGTCTGACTCTTTGAAACACCACAAGCAGCAAGAGTGATCAGTGGGACAAGGCAGAGGTGACTGCTAAAGCTGACACTGGGGCTATGGGGAAGGCTCCTGGGGGCTGGGATTGCAGTTTCCCTCAATTTGTGCATTTCTCCGGGGAACTGAGGATCCAGGAGTAGCTTCTCCCTTTCTGTCACTGCCCAGAAACCCCTTGTCCCTTGAGCACAGAGCAGAAAGGTGCCCCCAGCCCCACTGGGTTTAGGGTTGTGTAAATAATCTCTGCTCCTTTTCTTGTCACTTTTCCCGAGAGCCTCTTAATTGGAGCACAAGAATGAGCTGACATCGCTGCTTATTGTTCTTATTGTAGTAACGTCAAAGTTTTGGTTGATCTTCCTCTAGATCCTGTATTTTTCTCTACCATATTGGCTCTCCTTTCTTCTGTTCTGATAATATTATTTGACTTTGTTAATCAGAGTAATTTTCAGCATTAAGGGGCAAGAACTCACTTTTCAGTATAGATGTTTCAAGCGTAGTAATTGGAAGTTCATATTACAATCAGTGTCTTAAAACATGACATTTTCAAAGTTAGCAAAATGCTTCTTGAAGTAATGTGCAGCACAAACAGCAAATTCACATTCATCAACTAACATGTTAGAGATGTTTTTTTCCATATTTACCTCAATAGTTTCTGAAAAATTTAGGTAACTTCTGCTGTAGTTTTTCAAAATTGCATTTCACAAGGGAAACTTCAGGGTTAGTTGAAATATTCTGTTATGATACACTTGAGTTGATTTGCTTGAGATTTTTTGGGGGCTTTTTATCTTTTACTATTTCACCTAAAGTTCATTTCAAAATATAAATTTGAATGAAATGAAGTGAGAAAGCAAAGTCACTGTGCTCCAGCAAATGTCACATTATTTTCCTGTTTTTCATAGTGGACTTTCATTCTTTCTTCTCCTTCAAAGAGCCCTTTTTAATTGAAATATCATTTTTTAATACAAATCAACACTGACAAAAATAAACTTCCCCCCAGCTCTGTTCAAAGTTTGTCACTGATGCACTGGAACAAATCACGTTCAAGTTCCCTGTTCTCAAGGTACAAGGTATTTCCTACATTTCTTTTCCCCACTCTGGAAAACTTCTCAGCCCAAACAAAAAGAAATGATCCAAAGCTGGAGGAAGTCAATGAGAGCTCTTCTGTGTATTGACTTCAGGTTTGGGGAAAGCTCTGGATCAATAGGGTGCTATTATTAATCTAATAGCCTATGTATAGAATTTAAGTGTGCCATCATATGAGGTGTTTTAATCATCCTGTGGAATTCAGTAGAAGGTTATTCCATTCCATTTTCATGACTGAAAAGGAATATTTACTATTTTTATCCTTCACTCACCCTGTTGAGGCCATCTGGCTAAGGCAGACACAGCCTCTCTCTCCAGCATCACCACTGGATGCTGAAGTCCCATCATGTAGGCTTCTTCAAATCCTTCTGATAAACAGGAAACTGAGGGAGAAAAAAAAGATTAAAGACTGCAGGGACCTAACCTTAGGATATGATCTGGCCTACAAAAAACCTTCCCAAAAGAGGGAGCTTTGTGGGATGCTTCCATCACTGTTTCCACACTCAGGGAAGGGAGAAACTACACCAGAACCTAAACCTGTGTCCCAGCACTGTTTTCACTTGTGAGCTGAGCATATCTGGTACTGGAACATTAAGAAACCATAAACATGAAACCCAGTGATGCTATTTTTTTACTGAGACACTTTTCAGAGTAGAAGAGCACTTTCAGTGTGACAGATTTGGCTGCAGGCCAGCAGATGACACGATCCCCCAGGGAGCTTCGCTACCATTCCTGGGTACAGTAAGAGTACATTGTGCATATTGTGTGTAATCAGGGAAGCAATTTCTCCCTTGGGTTCTTAATAGATTTTCCTGCCTTTACAGCTTCATTGGTAATTTTTGTTTGTTTTCTTGCTCCGAGTGTTGGCACATCACAAACTGGATGTTTTTGCCAACTGCTGTCTGTGTCGCTGTCTCCAAAAGGCACCATTTTGGGGGACTGAAGGGAAATGCCTGATTAGGTTGTACAGTTTCTTTCTCTGCCAGAGAATAGAGTGGTACTGCACAGGGCTGCATTGACTAAGGAGATCTTGCTGGAGGTGCTCAGCCAGCAAGGTGCAGCTGGAAATGCAGTTTGGAGCTCTGTGGAGGAAGTGCCATCTCCCAGTCTGGATGTGTAATTGATTGCTTGCCTGTACCATTACCACAGCTGTGGTCACAATTACAGTAATTACATGGGCAAATAAACGTGCAATTGCATGTTCCCAGTTCTGGAAATCTGGGCACAGGTAATTGCCAAAGACCACAGGGAGACTCTGCTCAGAGGAGGAGATGCAGCATCACCCCCGGGCTGGGCTGGAGGACGTGCTCACCTCCTGCCTCGTGTTTCTCATCTCCTCATCGTCTATCTTGGAGGAAAGTAGGCTGGATCCTGTCCTGAGCACCTCCTCTTGGACTTGCACGCCTAGCCTGAGCTTCTGAATTCTCTTGTGAAATCCCAAACAAAGAGGAGGCCAGACTCCTTTGGATATCATTGGATCTTCATGGGATCACGCTGTAAATAGCATCATCACACATTATCAACTGCGTTCCTTGAGAAACCCAAAGGCAAATGAGATCATCTTTTTTGCAGGAAAACGTCGTAGGCCTATTTGCAGAACACTTCTCTAAGTTACTCTGTCCAGCATTATTTAACAGCTGCCGTTTCTCTTTGTGTAAAAGAGTTGACTTTTTATCTGTCAGCTTCCAAAATAAGCTTGTAAATCTAATTCTAAAATATAAGATGTATCCAAAGTTATCTCAAAATAGAAAAAAATACCAAATTAGAAGCTTAATAAGAGTCAAATATAAGATTTTTAAAGACAACATTTTGTGAAATATACTCACGATTCCATTGTTAAAAATAAAATTAACATTTCTTTTTTTCTATCATTAACACACAAGTTTATAAAAATTGCATTAAGAGTGATTTAAAAATCCGTCCTATATTGTGTTGCTATTTCAGTTCAGAGTGTAATCATGCAATCATTGCAAAAAAATTCACACAAACACACACATACTCAGAATTACTGGTTTATTTGAAAACAACCATGAGTCTGTTTGTCTGTAGATTATTTTAAGTGTCCATGGTGATCAGAGTGCAATAAAGTACAATAAAAGACCAATGAAAAATTACAAAATACAAAACACTCTGCTTTTATAAGTAGACTGTTATGAGAAGACCATTTTCTCTGAATATATAATTTTTATTCTGTCTTTTTAATTTACATGAATAATTAAAATAGATTCAAGCAATCCTATGCTCCTATGGTTTTTCAGGATTAGAAGAAAATGTACTATAAGCAAAGACTAATGAATGAATTGCAGCAAATCATAACAGGGAGCCTGATTTAGGGTAAATTACCGGTCTGAGCTTCAAACAAATATTGAATGAAATACCTTCATGTCAACCAATTCTTTATCCCAAATTTCAAATTACACAAATATCTAACTTAAATCTGCAGTCATGAGAAAGAATACGAGGGATAAATGTCCTAGAAATTCAGATTTAAATCCTAATATTTGAACTCAGCTTTCAAAGCCAATTACAGTTTCAAAGTGAATGTTTTTAAGCAAGATTAGCTATTTGCTGTGCACTTCATGAAATATCTTGCACAGATAGCTAAAAGTGTAGCAGTATGTATTATATGCACACATATAGGATTTAATTAGACTAATAAATTTATGTTTCATGTGGCCATGAGCCATCAGGTATTGTAGTCTAATTGGAGACTTTCAGTAAAGTATTTTCCTCATTTTGGTTGTTTCTCTATCTACCTGTCTCTGTCTGGCCAGCAGCATGAGGGAACCTTATACATCCCCTTCTGGGCTGGAGGAATAGCCCACAGACAGCTTTTGCAGGAGGGCGTGATGTGAGATAACTGGAAAGAAGCTCTTTTGTAGGAGATGTTGTTGGGGCACTTGATCATGCCCAGGAATCCCACAAGTGTTGCCTGAGGTTGCACCACTTGGGCTCTGTCTCTCCAGAATCTGGGGTGTGCCAGTCTGGGTGCCTCCATCTCACCTCATTTACAGACCCTTCTCCAAGGCTCAGGGAGTCTGTACATTCCCTGGAGAAGTGTTGTCCAAGGAGGCTTTTCCCCACCTATTTCAGGATGGGAAGGGTCGTGCTTTGGAAGTGTCCACCCCTCACCTCTCGTGTTTGCATAGGGGAATAACAGTGACCAAATTCAAATAACCTGAAGGCTGTGAAGCCAGGGCAGGTGAGTCCCAGCCCAGGGCCAGTCCTGTTCCTCTCTGCAGGGAGCTGAAGCAGCAGCCAGGCTCCCCAGCAGAAACCAGCCACGGGGCCGTATTCATGCCAGAACCTGGCCTGGCTTTCTGGGACACGGCTCCTCTGGGAGCTCTGAGTCCCAAGCTGAGCCCTGAAGGCACTAACACAGCTCCATGTACAATCAAGGTTCATATTTTGCGGCACATTATCCTTTTTGGGCTTGGCAAAGTGAAGGATGTCCGTTGCAGGCAGAGCAGGAATTATGATGAGCTTTTCCCAGCTGGACTTCTTGTAATCGTTGCAGGGATAAATAGTTTCTTGAGACTCCAGATCTTTTCCTGTCAGACTCTAAACCTGTCTCCAGCTCTTTTGAGCTTGTCAGGGGTTTTATTTACAAGATTCAGCTAAAAGTCTGTCCTGCTAGACTAAGCCAGGCTGTTTCTGCTTGTTCCCTAATCTCCAGGCTTCCTCCCTCTGCATGTCAAGGAAAACTCAGTTTGTTTAGAGCCTGAGGCAGGCATAATTACAAAATTTAGGCAGAATCCTGAACTGACCCCAAAGGTCTTCCTACTCAGACAGAAATCATTTGTCATAATGAGCCTACTCGTAACCTGCTGACCCTTGGAGCTCAATTAATTTCACGCAGGAGAAGTGCTCACGGCCTGTGGACCCTGCTGCAGGAGGGATTTGCACAGTGGTGTCTCCCACTCACACAAGCCAATGTGGACAAATGAGCTTAGAAATGTCTCCAGAGAGAACAGGGAACAGTGACAGGGCATTGTTTTTAAAGAAGGATGGTAAAATGTGGTATTTCAGTGTTTGGTTGCAGAGTAAATGTGTACTCTTTAGAATAATAAATTAACTAGTCAGAAAGGCATATTTAGGCTTGTGGGTTAATTTTACATCCCTGAATACTCTTTAAAATACACTCATCTCTATCTAAGAGAGAAGTGGGCATTAAATGGGCCTGATTTGCCAGCCTGCTGCAGCAGCTCTGCTCCAGACAATGCTGCCCTGCCAGCCCTGCCAGGCACAACTCTGGGACAGGGGATGGGGACATCAATGATCCACAGTGGAGATAACGAGCTTGGGCAAAACACTGCAGCACAGTGTCCATCCTGCTTCCCACAGGCACAGCTGGGGGTTTTCTGCATTGCACTGCACTGAGTCAGGCCAACCCAGAACACATTTTGGGGTCAGACCTTTACTAGCTCAAGATGAACTGCCTGGACTTGAACTCGTGGTCTTTCTCAGCTACTGGCATAACCTCTAGATTTCTGTATCCTTTTGCCTAAATAACACACAAATTACAGCAAAAACAGAGCTTTAATCTGAATATTTTTATGTATGTTTTCTGGTCTTTGTCATCTCAAATACTTCAAAGGGATGTCTGTGCAGTTCAGCAAATGAAATTATAAACTGCCTAAACTACCTATAATTAGCTGTCTCATGCAAACTGGGTGTGGGGATGACAGGGAACAGATGAGAAGGGAGTCGAGAGCACTTGGATCAGTGGATATACAGTCAGATCTTGTATCCAGCTGGTTTTTGGTTATAGGAGAGGGTTGCACTGGACCCACTTGTGCTGGAATAGATGCTCCTAGCCAGAATAATAAAAATCTGGCCTGTACCATCTCTTGGCATGGTCCAGCCAGCCTATTTAATTAAGATGAAAAGCACAGTCAAGAAGATAATTCAAGGCACATCAGTCATCTTAGACAATATGAGGCAGTGATTTTTTGTAGCAAATTATTGAACCTGCTTATGCATTTGCGGGAATGCATGTGGCTGGACTGGATAATCCCAGAGCATCTTTCCAACAACCCTAACTATTTGCACTTACATAGCACCTTCTGGCCATGGATCCCAGTGTCTGTAAATCTGTAGGCTCATAAGTGAGAGCTCAGTAGTGAATTTGAGAGCTGTGTGATAAATTGTGTTTATCATGCACTTTCCTTATACAGTGGTCATAATAGATTTTCACTAGAAGTGATTCCTGGACTGTGTGAACTCTGAGTGAGCTCAGCTGCTCCCTCTGAAGCAGCCACAAATCTGTCTTAAGGAAATCCCCAGATGGCACAAAACTGGCATTCCCTGTTCTTTGCCACATATCCTTTTGGCACAGGAGGCAGTGACGGGGTGAAGCCCAGAGCACAGCGATTCAGCCATGGCAGTCAGGAGCTGCAATCACTTCCTTTAGGTTACCCAGTCACACTTCTCTGTGTTAGGCAAGAATGGACTTTGGGTGCTGCAGGTTCAGACCTTCTGAGAGCAGGAAGGTGGCAGGGAATTGCCTCTCCTTCCTGTTCTTCCCCCTTTGCCTAAAGAACAAGCTCACCATTTAAGACAGACCCCCCCAGAGTTACACACAGCCTGTTAAATAGTGCAGGTGTGCAAGAGCTCCAACACAGCCCCCTCTCCCTGGCTCAATAATGCCTATTGTTTGGGTTGTTTAACTGATGATACAATTTTCCCCTGCTTTTTGTCACAGTCTGACAATATTCAGAAACTGCTTTTCCCCTAAACTCTTGTATCAAGTGTTTTCCCTCCTGAGGATCACAGAAGATAAAAACAATGCATGTTGAGTGTATGGAAGTGTGTATATATACATGATACACGATTGCTGAGCATTTATGACATTAATCTTCACTCACAAAGACAGAAGGGATAACTCATAAGTTATCCCTCTGCTCAGCCATGAATATAAATGTCAGACTCCTAATGGAGATGTTGTCTAATGAAATATCGCGAATTATTGAATCTCCTGAGCCATGTGCAAATTTCATTTCTTCTTCCCTTTTGGGTTCAGATTGGGTATTTTTGAGGTGATGCTATCAGCGCTGTGAAGAGCAGATGAAAAGATTCTCTATGAAGCATTAAAGATCTAATCTCCATAGTGTGGGATGCCTGGGGGATGCTGGCTGCCCACTCCCATGGCAGCCGTAATTAAATGCATTTCAAATTTACATTAAAAACTAATATTTTGGAAACCTCTTCCTCTAAGGATCCAATTGAAAGGTGAAGCTAAAGAAGGCTATAAGAAACAACAGCACATTCTATAAATAGTCGTGGTGTAATTAAATCGATGTAAAGCAGATCAAGTTACTTTGGTGCCAACTCAACACACTCAAAATGGTTTAAGCATTGTTTAAATAGGTTTAGCTTCATTTAGTAAATTAGTATAGGCAAGCCAAAAATTCTTTGCAATTTGCCATTGCTTCTGGTCTCATCAGCTTGTGTGTCATACTGGGCTTGTATCCTCTTCAGGACACACTTATTGATGTGCAACTTAGATCCTTATTCTCCCTTTCTGCTTTGGCCTACAAGAGGGGTGGGATTCATGAGCTGCATATTTGTCTTGTTCCAGAGAGCAAGTTTGTTCAGAAGTGGTGCTGGGTCCAAAGGCAGCACCTTGGAAACCTCCGTGAAAGTTCTTAGGAAAACTTCCACATTTTTCCCAGAAGGTCCCAGCTCAGCCCAGCAGCTGCCAGCAGCAACAGTCCAGTCTGCTCATTGACCTGCTCCTGGTTTACTCCCAGGCCCATTTCAGTCTAAATTGCCCTTGTTTGTGCTGCTGAGATGAGAGATTTCTGCCATTCTGACCTATTTGAACTGAAAGAGGTCTAAATGCCTTCCCACGGCCATCTCTGCTCGCAGATCTGAGGTGGCAGAAACCTCATCAGAAGCAGTGGGTGCTGGCATACAAAGTTTCTTTGCTAAGTTTAACTTGTTCCTTTTATTTATCTCCTTGAGAAACACATTATTTCATTTCGCTGAATCCCATCATCTCCTGCAGGGCTGAGCTCTTACTTTGAGAGCAGAATTGAAACTTGCTGCAACCCCATCACCATGCAGGATGTCTGAGTAGGTGTAAAACCTGTGCCAGATAACCCTGAAGATACAGCTTCATCTTTGCAAGGTACAAATAACCAAGAGATGATGGTTGAGAGGGTTGGGCAGCTCCCAGGGAGTATTTAGGGACAGGAATCCCTCCAGCCCACCGGCACATTATGCAATAGTTGTGCTGATACCATCGCGCTCACCCTCACATTTGCCCCGTGATGTAGAGATCTGTTATTATCCCCACTTACAGCTGCAGCACAAAGGATGAAGGGAGAATAAATGACTTGCCAGAAGGCAGATGGGGAGTCTATGGCACAGAAGATTATAGGAGCCAGGTGACCTGTGTCTTGGTTTGGCTCTATGCCCAGAAAATCTCCTTTTCTTCCTGTAGTTATTGTGCCTTCCTTCTGCAAAATGGAAACCTCTCTTGAAATCTCTAGCCCTTTAAGGCTAAAAAAAAATATCATCTAATTCCCAGGTTTGAAAAAAATACAAAGGACCCCTTACTTACCCTGTAGGCCTGGGCATGCTGCATGGTTACTCTATATATAAGAAATGACCCAGCATGAGTAATGCCTGGATTGTGATGTGGCACAGTTTTGGCCAGAACATTCCCACTGGCCTCTTTTTCCCGTTGCCATGAGTCATCTCAGTGCTGTACGCCCAGAACACCGACGGTGTCAGTGGGTGCTGATCCCAGTTATCTGGAGGGACCTGACAGATGAGGCACAGCATTTGTGTATGGGATTGCCCGCGTGGCACTGCCACTCCCTGCTGCAGGAATGTGCAGCGGCAGAGCCCTGCAACACCCAGCGTGAGCTTCAGCACATCCTCATCATCATCATCCACGGACACAGGGGCTGCACCGGGTTGTTAAATTCCTTAAGTATTTACTGGAGCCAGCAGTGCCTGAGGCTCCATCCCCCCTTCCACATACCTAGCTGAAAATTACTGCCAGCCTTTGCCACTGACCCTTGCAGGAAGCACTGAACCGATCCCCCCTGACAAACTCGGAGCCGTGGCTCAGCCTCGCCGGGTGACCCCCGGTGAGGTCGGCCTGACACTGGAGGCAAGGATTGATTGCAGGTAGCAGGTGAGACCCTTTCACTTGGCTGCCCCTGGGACGTGGCCAAGCGCTCCGTGCTCCAGGCAAGACACGCCGTGCCTGGGGATGGCAGCCTCAGATACTTTTATTAGGGCTGCCCGGCCACTCATTATCTTTTTAGGCTTGTAATTGCCGGGTGCATCGGTGCTTTTCCTTGAGCACAGCTACTGGGGAGCAGCAGAAGCGTTTCGTGCTTCCCTGGGCAAAAATGGAAATGAGTAGGATGTCTCCCATCTCTTGCCTTTTCATCCTCCTCCTCCCTGACTGCCTCTGCTGTGGCTCCATTGATCTGTGGTGAAGATGCTCCCCATTTACACCCCTGTCCAGAAGGAGAGAATTTGATTTGAGGTAATTGCTGTCCAATGCAGTCGATCAGGCCTCTATCCAAGCTTTATGGGAGCAATATTACAGTGGGAGTGATTCTGCTGTTGCAGTGGATTGCATCAATATATGCTGGAATTGATGTGTTAGGATCAGGAAAGTGACATTTACTGTAGTAAAGGGAGTATGTATTTGGCCCCAAAATTTAGCTGGGAGTTGAGAGACGTAACTCTGTCTTCGTCCGGAATCATTTATCCCAGCTCTGGGTCTTGCCAAGACAAATAAGTGCTTCTTCATGCTCACATGAAGCTGTTGTGATGAGCAAAGGGTTCATTTACCTTTTAACCATTGTTCAAATTAAACTGTTAAAATCAGGGAGAAGCCCAAATTCTAAGGACCTGGGGTATGCATGATACAGCTCTTTACCTGCTCTCTGTAGCCTAGTATGAGTGGGGTGCCTTTCTACCTAATTTATATTAAAATTGGGTGGAAGACAAAGAAAAAGAGAGAAAGAAAAGGCCTGGTGTAAATCTGGTTGGGGTTCTGAATCCCAAATCAAAGGAGCAAGGCATCCTCCATGATAAATGTTTTATGAAGAGCACACACAGCATGGTAATGCCCACCGAAATCTGACAGTTTTCTCTGTTTTCCCTCTCTCTGCTCTATTTTCCCATCCGTGCCTCAGGTCACACAGTTGAGCCTTGTTGCTCCTGTCCTTGCCTGTGGTCCCTGATTCATCACTTTTCAGACATCACTTCGCTGTGTCTGGAAGAAGCAAGCAGGAGAGACAGAACTTTCCCTGAATTTCCTCATCTCCGTTTGCACTTCTGCTTCCAGTGTGCTTGCCAATCTTTCTCACTTCTTTCGCTCTGTCTCTTCAGTGGTGTTTCTTTTCTCACTCCTGTTTCAATGTTTAGCGTCACTTGGGTGGAAAATGGCCTGGCAGAGTGCTGGGGAGGACTCCAGGTCCTTCCGGCCTTGACTTTCCTGGGCAGCTTCCGTATGTATCTGCAAACCCCTGCTTTTGTGATGGTCTGTATATTTCTCCCTGGAGCTCAAAATTGTGAGTTTGAGGTGCCTTGTAATATCCTCAAGAATCCAATAATTGGGATGAAGGATCTCCCCATCCCTTGGGCCCTGTTATCCATTGCCTTTCCTATTAGAAATGGACTCCTGTTTTCCAGCTGGAGTAAGCCTAGCCATAGCCACAATTTTTAATTTTAATTCAGCTTTATAGGAACCCTTTCATCACAACTAATTTAAAAATTTGAGGACTCTTCCAATGTTTTACCACACGTGGTAGCAGAGCAGAGAGAAGAGTTTCCATTCCAGTTCTGCCCTTTTCTGAACTTTGCTTTAACCCTTTTTTCCTTTTCTGCATCAGGAAAGAATACAGATTGAACAGCCTCAGTTGTGTATAAACCCCCTTGGACTTACTTCTGCCAGCAGACCAGGAAAGGAATCTCCAGTTTCTGACACCCCTTCACCACAGCGGAGTCCTGTGTCACCGTCTGACCCCACCTCCCTGCCCAGATGAGATGGAATTGTCACCCAGCTCCAGCCAGACTCACGTTGGGGCAGCAGCAGCCAGTGCAGCCTTCTGGACATACTCTTGTAAAGAGATAAAAATTGAAATTCAGTATATTTACTGCAAATGACAAACGAGAGTATAAAGCTGAATAGAGAAATTGCCTGGGAAAAAAAAGTATCCCCTCAGGAATCAGACCATATTTGAGGCTGTAACTGGATCAGACAAGCCCCAGCCAGTGAAACTACAGAAATGTGTTGTGCACTGAAGAGCTGCAAAGCACGGACCTGTGGTGGCTCTGCCTGGCCTCTCCTGCATGGTCTCTCCTCGGCCTCGGAAATGTGTCCTGTGCCCTCCTTGGATGTGGAGTTGGACCAGTTTTAGAGAGAAGGCAATGTGAGTGTGCTTGTTCTGAAGGCTGCTGTGCTGGAAATGGCATGTTCTTCTCAATGTGTATTTGCAAGGCATGGGCAAGGCCTGGGCAGCCTGACCAAACGATTTATTGACAGGTCAACATCTCCACAGCCAGCACGGCAGAGCAGAGGATTCTCAGGGTATTGAATATTTCATATCCACTTGATGAACTAGGTTTTGCATGAATTGTACGCAAAGGATCAACCCAAACTACTCTGTGTTAGGTTCTCAGCTCTGCCTTGAGATCTGCTCTGTGAGACATTTCCTCTCTCAGGTTCTCAGCTCTATTTTTCCCAAGGCAAGGCATTGATTTTTCCTTTCCTCTGTATTTTGTCTTACCTGCTCAGGTTGGTGTGGACTTTTAAAGTGTTTCATATGAATATGAGCAAAATCTTGTCCCAAGTTTAGTTTCAGCCTCAAAAAAAAAAAGCACAACTAAATCCCAATAATAACTGGGAGTAATTTTTGCTATTTTGGGGAGTTGGGTTTTTTTCCCTTTTTTCTGGTGGTGTTCCTCATTATTCTTCATATGAAATCTGTGCCTTATCTATCATGGAAGCTACAGAGACTTTCACCTTTACTTTACTGTAACTAATAAAAGCTATGGTATTTATGTGAGCAGTGGTCATCAGTGATCTGCTCACGGGATTACAGGATGAGGTCCTGGGGCCATGGGCTGTGAGCTGGGCTATGGAGAAAAAGCAGAAAAGTGGAAATAAAGCAATGATGCTGAGACAGGGAGAAAAATTTTTGTTCATTCTTTGCACCAAGACTTATGCCAACCCTGAGTATTTATTTGCCATCCAGGTGGGGTTAGCAGTGTGCAAGCAAAAAAATGAGCAGCTCCCTACATCCATGGTGGACAGCAAACTCCCAAAAGAGGGGCTGAGCCAGGAGGTTACACTCATGGAGGCACTCCCTGAAAAAAATAGGTTTTAGAGTCATAGTCAGTGAGACTGAAAAGTGAACATAGTGGAAGGTGAAGGGAGTGAGACATCAGGTATTCAGGAGGTTGGAATGGAGGAGACACTCAGAGACTGCACATGTGAGGAGCAAAACTTTGATTGATCCAAAACACCAAAAGGAAACAGATGGAAAGAATCACAAAGATTGTGGGCACAGTTAAAAAAAAAAAACAGTATTGAAAGGTTTGAGGCCATTTTGACCTAAATGGAAAAAAATAAGTGAGAAGTCTGAAGACAAACAGGAGCCATCCAAATTCTTCTCCCTTCTTTTGGGCTTGTACGATAAGCTGACTACAGATGGGTTCCTACATTGTGTGGGTATTGGTTTTATCTGGAATTTATGAGATTTTTGACTTACTGTCAGAGCACAACTTCCCTGTACTTTTTATATTCATTTATTTTTTATTTTTTACTTTTTCCCAGAGCTGAATGGGTGCATGAAGGGCACATAAAGGTTTATTGAGTAAAAGCCCTAAATGCTTGCAAACTTTTACTATTCTTCCAGGGCCTATAAATATTTTTCTCAATCCTTTTCTTCAAGGCTATAAAAAATTAGTTTAGAGGTTAGCTGTGGGACACTTGACATGAGTCTGGCTCTAATCTCATTTTGAGGTTAAGGAAAGTAGAACTGAAACAGTCCAGAGTGCCAAAATATTGAAATAGATAATGGCAAGCTCCTGTCTGTAGCCCATACCTATCTGTGGCATCACAAGGTGCATGGATGGTGAACAGACCAAGTGCCATGCATCAGAGGGGTGCTGCCTCTCTCAGGGGCATTGATTAGGTTTGCATTTGCAGCAGAGTGGTTTTCCTTTCAAAGGGCATGGTTTGTACCCCAAAATGCGGCCAGGCTCAGAACAAACATCATAGATGCACATCTCAGCAGTGTATGGTGCTGGGGATCAGGGGCACAGCTGGGGAATGAGGTTCAGACACACAGCTTTGGAGGCAGGGAGGTCTTTTCTGAGCACAAAGTTACACAAAAAAAAAGAAAAGAGTTTTAATTAAAAATAAAACAAACAAACAAAAAAATCCCAAAAACACACAGGAAAAAGAAAAAATCTGTACTCATTTCACTGGCAAAACATATCTTGCTACTGCAAAAACTGAGACCATAAGGAGGTACCTTTGCTTCAAGACTGTCTTAGCCACATTGCTCACAATAACCTGACCCCCAGATTTCCACCTCTGGCCTCTGGATACCTCTGCAGTTTTTTGTGAGCCTTCAATTAGGGGTTTGCTTAGCAAAGTGCATCCTCAGGACAAGAGGAGACGTTAAGGAAGCCAGTGAGAAAAGCCAGTGTGTGGCCCAGAGGTTCAGATCCATTGCACAAGGCCCTTCTCTTCCAAGTGAGGGATTATGTGACGGATATCGATGTGGCACCTCGTAACCGCTCCTCATGGAGCTGTGCTGATTCCCTGTCAGCACAGAGCCAAGGAGTTAATGCGAGTTGACTTTCAACTACGTAAAAGATGCTCCTGGTGGAACAGCAGACGTCTTTGTCTTCATTTTCCCCTCCCTTCTGGGTCTCTCCCTTCTTGGTTTGCCACCCTAACCTGGGAGAATCATGGCATGATAGAACAATTTGGGTTGGAAGAGAGCTTAAAGATCAACTCTGCCATGGCAGGGACACCTTCCACTAAACCAGGTTGCTCAAAGCCGAGTCCAACCTGGCCTTGGACACTTCCAGGGATGAGCCAGCCATGATTTTTCTGGGCAACCTGTTCCAGTACCTCACTGTCCTCACAAGGCTTGTCCCTTCTGGCTGGTGGATGATCAGCAATATCAGAGATCTGGCAGAGGTCGCAGTGTCTGCCACCACCCACAGGTCCTGGAGGCTTCACTCAGGTGCCTCCAAGGGTTTTGGTTGCATTTGGGATGGGGATCCACTGGCTGGGAGTGAGCTCAGTTTTCCCTGGTGTGTAAGTCAGCAAGTCCAATGCCCACGCAGGAAGCCGAGCTCCTCAGCAGAGCAACCCTGTGAAACTCAGCAGTTTTGGTTTGAGAAGGGACCTATGAAAATATTTTTGGTGTCGGTTTTCCTGGACAATCCCAGCTTATGAAAATTGAAGGCAAGCACTAACTTTCCTGTTCCGGAGCAGTTGTTGCTTCAAAAAAAAAAATACCCTGAAACCAGGAGAATGTCATGGGAACGTTCCCGAGGCCCCTCAGCTTGGAGGTGGTAGGAGGCTTGCAATAACACATTCACTCCTTTAAAAGATTGTTTTGGAGGTAAAACCACTTCCTATGCAGATGTCTAGACTGAGTCAAAAAGAGGAGAAAAGTGTTTACTTCATAGGGGGTTTTTTTAATATAAGGAAGGCAATTTTTAGTGAGAAAAACTTCAGCAATCTATGAGTAGCAGGCATTCCTTTGGGAAAGCTGATGTAAACATACATAGCTGTTAAAGATTTAATGAGATCCCACCAGTATGTGTTGTGCATTTATCTAATGAGATCACATAGGTTCTCCTCTCAGCACCTCCTCCTCTATGAAATCAGGCACCTTTTCTGCTCCAGCTAGGCCCCCAGATTAATATTGCCTTGACATAATTGTTCATTCAACACGACTGCTAATTTGTCAGTGGAGCTATCCCAGGGTCTTGCTCCAAGAGATATGAAAACAATAACCTTGTGATCAAGAGACAGGCCTAATGTTTTCACTGCTAAACTGTTGAAAGGGTGTTTTATGTGAAGGAGAAGGGAATGAGTCATCAAGCAAGGGGGTACAGGGCTAGTACTTCTGAAAAGAAAGAAAAGGAGCATAAAAACACCCAAGTTATCCCTCCCTAATACTAATCAGAAAATTGATAGGCAAGAAAAAAAGCAAATATATACAAAGTGAACCAGAGGAATGCATCAATCTGCAAATCAAACGAATTCTGGGCATGGTTATTAAAAGTTTGTGCATTCACAAACACACACATGTGCATGCTTTGTCTTGCTCACACACATGCACCACTAAAGCACCGATGTGCAGCTCCCAAATAATTACCTTCTAATAACAAAAATGTGCCCCATTCCAGTAATGACAACTTCTGCACAATGAAAACCAACTGCCGGTAAAAAACAAAAATCACATTTCAAAGAAACACTGTAGATTAGCCCGTGGCTTTCACTAAACTGTGTGTCTCTGATTCCTGCTGGGTGACACAATGGGCTGGCTTAACGCAGCCTGGCCTCTGAACTCAGCCTTACAAGCCTTGGATCCTTGAAACAGCACCCTCACTGTCTATCTGATTTTCAAAGCTGCACATATTCTGCACAATATTCTCTTCCTTCTCTGCCCCATTTTTCCGTGGCACATCTGTATGCCCCATCTCCCTGTTTTTTATAAAAATCCTCAGAGTCTTTTGTGTGTGTATTCCTTACAACATCTGCAAAAGACATCATTTCTCTTAGAAACAGCATAAGGGTTGGGGAATATACACAATAGCTGGAAATACTGTTTAAGGCCCAGAGGGGAGAACTTTTTTTCTCCCATGAAAATGTGCTTTTGCAATGCAAGGCAGTATTCAAACTCAACCCCCTTCTCTCCTACCCGTCCCCCCCAAGAAAAAAATAATCACAAGGTGGAACAGCCTCATCTAAAGCAAAATATACTTGAGAGAACAGATGTGGCAAAACAAAACCCATAGCTTTCCATGAAAAGCTGCCAAAAATAACATTGGCTCGGCAGGCATGTGATCTTCAGAGGAGTTTGCTACTTGAATGAGTCAGAATGGTGATTCCATTTTTACCTCTTCAGTGAACAGGAAACACATTCTCCTTGAGCACCAAATTCTCCTGCAGTGGCCCACTTACACTGGGTTATATCAGTTGGCTATGCAGGTGCTGAGACAAAGTGGAAAGAGTGTAATGGTTTCCTCTAGTTTGAGGAGCTGAGCTTAATTGAAGCAAAGTCCAAAAGGTCATCTAGAAGCGTATGTAAAAACAGATACCTGTGTGTGCATATCTGAAATGAGGAGCTGTAAGAGGAAGGGGGAAGCAATTGAAAGTAACCATTTCCATAAAGAAAGATTTGGGCTCTGCTCAGACAATTCACTTCATTTTAAGTTACAAAGCTTGCAAACTTTAAGAAAAAAAAGTCTATGAGGTGGCTGATGTCACCAATCCAGCATGTGTCTTTCGGCTCATTGTTCTTGAATAAAAATGCTTTAGTTTAATAATTTTACAGGGAATGGTGTGCCAATGGCCTCATACAGCTTCAGGTTTTGGTATCCAACTCTCAGAGGTTGGGACTCTCAGAATCAGCACCTGTGTTCTAGTTGCTCAAATTTTATAGTGAGGAAGCAAATTGAATTTTGATTTCCATGTTGCAGGAGGAGTTTGCAGAACTTCTCTTTGAGTGTGCCATCAATTGTCCAGTAAATGTAGAAAATGTTGAGCTGGAGTTGATAAGAAGGATAAATAGAAGTCTTTGCAATTTCTTTTTCCTTAAGAACTGCATTTAAATGAAAGCAAAAAAAATAGAAGGTTCCATGAAAAACTGTTACTCTCTCAAATGCCTTCCATATCTCTAGGAAGAATCATTTTAATTTTGCAATAAATGAACATATGATACCCCAGTTCCTTGAGGGAAGCACAATGATTTTATTTGCTTTTTCTACAAGAATCACAATGATCCTTTTTGCATCTTCCCATTCAAGTATTTTCAGGTTTCCTGTGAAATGTCTGGGAGATAGTTTCTGTATGCTTGACAAATGTTGCCCACGTTGTCCAGTACAATACCAAAGGAGTAGAGAAAGTCCAGTTGTAGAGCTGTTTGTAGGCCTGGTGGACATTTCACCAAGAACAAAGATAAAGCAGGAGTTGGGAAGTATTGGTCAGCTGGCTCCTGGGAAATCTACCTTTCACTAAAAAAATAAATATATTAGTATTGCAATATCTTGGATGCAAGTGATGAAAACAGCAAAAGTAAAGGATCATAGACCAGCTCCAGACAAATGCAGTCTCTCATCAGACATCTGAAGTCATGTTGTTTCTGCTGGAGATTTCAACAACTTGAGTGGAAGGCCATTGACAAGACTTTCAAAAACAGCTGATGGGGAAAGGAGTTCAGAAGCTTGAGCAGAGCCTGATTTTCACTGAGTTTGGGGATTCAGCAGTTTCTAAAAATCAAGCCAAGAGCTTTCCAAATTGAGAAAACACATCTGACAATTAATGGCTGGAAAATGTGGTCAGCACGGAGCTGTAGGTGCTCACGTCTTCAGAAAATCAGTCCAAGGTTCCCTCAAGTTAGAAACCTGATGTTTCCAGAATGAGAAGTCTGTTTGGAAAATGTTAGCCTCAAACTCTGTTTTAGCTTTTCTAGGTATTCACATGGGAAGAAAAATATTGTCTAATGTCTAAATATGATTATTATGCAGTGGCTCATTGAGCTGAGAAAGTGCAATAACATGTGGGAAATAGTAGTGCCACACTAAAGGTGAGGCACAGTTCAGTGGTGAAAATGCACTGACAAACCTGTCTGCCACTGGCTTTCTAATTCAAAGGAGCCTCTTGATACAAGAAATAGTCGCTGTCCTGTGACCCTGTCACTTTGCATCTCCTTATTGCAAGATTTCTGAGTCTTTATTTGCTTAAATACAAATCTGATCTTTCTGTACTCAGAGGAGATAAAGAAATCCAAAAGCATCGAGGATTTCCAAACTGGTTAGTCCTTCTTGTCCACAGAATTCTGTGGGACTTGTTTTCTTCTTATTTTCCAGGGCTTTCAGATTTAAGAACTGACTTCAGCTAAAAAAAAAAAAAAAGACCATTTGTGTTCATATCTAAGTGATATGTGTCTTCACTGTAGGATTTAATATCTAAACAACATTAATGAAACTTCCCTTCATTTTGATAAAGCACTTGGTAATGAAGTCCATGCTTGCTGACCAACTCATTTGTCAGAAAACACCAATTCTTTCATAGTTTCCATGGTCTTGTTTATAAGTTTTGGTGCACCTCCCCTTTCCATCCAGCATTGCTCAGACTGTTTCACTGTGTCTAAGCAAAGCAATTCTGGACATTTTGATAGACCTTAATGTCCAAGAAAACAGAAGAAGGAGGCAAGATCAAAGACCAGTCCGCTCCAGGGAAAATATACCAATTTTTGGGCTTCTTTCTTGGCAAATTTGTGGCCCAGCACCTTCCTCTTCATCAGGATCAGTGGGAGCTGCTTACAGGAGAAAACATAATCAGAACACCTGTATACACACAATTTGATAACAGCACCATTCATCATCTCTCCAGTTTCCGCCTCTTTGGTTTAAATTTAAAACAGACCAGAAAGTTCCTCTGTCACCTAGTTTTTCAAACACAAAGGGTGTTGTAATTAATTCCTGCACATTACAAGACCGCGGAGATATTTTTGTAGAACACCAAAATTATTACGTAATGCTCTGACACATAATGACTGATTCTTTGCTGCTGCCTGAGTACATCACTGTGCACTTGGGTGGCATCAGCTGATTGTTGATACACTCAATCTCTTCATTACTATTTTTAATTTTTTTTTTTAAGGTGGATCTTTTCGTTTCATGCCAAGGCTTTGGTTCTCCTCTCAATTTTAGAGGCAAAGTAGCTATTATTATAGCTTAACTTTTCTTTGTTCTCCCCTGTAAAAGAGAAATCTACTGAAAAATCATTTTTTTATTAAATTTTATATCCTCAAATGTTGGCAACTGCAAGGCCATATTTTGCCACTAAAAAGAAAAAGAATCAAAAGAGGACTGAGATATGAGCCAGAAGAAAACTCCCAAAGGGCTGCTATAGTGACAGAGCGTTAGTAAGACCTATTTTCCCAGCTCTGGTGCAAGACTCTCTCTCCAGTCAAAGGTTTGACTGAGTTTTATTAAATAGTAATTGCTGGTCTCTGCAGATCTTTGAAAGCTCTGATTTCCCTGCCCTCTATCACATTCACAGAAAACCCTACTGGTACTTTTTTCAGAAAGTTTCACCATGAGGTCAGTATGTCTGAAGACATCTATATCACATACCCAAATATACTATTTTGGCATTCTCAAGGTGTTGAAGGACTCTGTTTCTACCCTCTTCTCCCAGCTGCATGCTCAGTTGCAGCCCACACGGCAGCTGGATGGTAGATGAAGCTCTGGGAAGCCAGAAGGAACTGCATTCCTGGAAAATGATGAAACCAAGGGTTCATTTTTCATTCCCACCGCTCTCATTAGCAGATAGCAGCCACTTTTATCACTCTGAATATATTACTCAGGAGGCTCTTACCACATCAGGGCTTCACAGGGCTGGATGCTGTACAAACACTGGATGCGTGCGTTCCTCCCATGCAAAGGACAAGAAAATCATTACAGCTTTGCCACAAGCACCTCCCCTTTCCTAAGGCACCCTCTCCACTCCCTTTGTGGATCTCCTGTTAATCATGCCATAGACCTCAGCGACTGGTGGAAATTCAATAAACACAGGTCTGATGCACGGTGATAAGGGAGACTCACAAACCAAAACAAGCGCAGAGAAGCAAACCTCTCTTCCTCTCGAACCCCCCTCAGCAGTACTCAAAGGAAGTCTCTCACGCTTGATGATGCAATTGCTTTTCAAGCCCCAACAAGCAATTTTTCTGCCCCACTGTGAAGCCAAAGGACCCCAGCACCTTTTGCCCCATAAATTCAACCAGCGTGAGTCAGAAAATCAAGAGATGTATTATTGCTAATGAAAACAAGAACAACATTAAATGTTTTATTCTTTTCTTTCAAAGTTTTGAGGCCAAAGTGACATTAGGAATTCAATGGCAGGGCTGGAAAATTGAGGGGGAGGATTTTCTTTTTACAGGAAAGATGAAGCTCTTTTGTAGTTAATTAATTGTATCTCTGGGACCCAGGGCTAAACCCAATCTGCAGGTAAATGCAAGATATCCTCAAGCTGAGGGGGCTGTGATATGGAGGTTTCCATGCAAAGAAAACCCCCTTTCTGCTCAGCAAATTTACCTTTTATAACCCCAGAAAGTCTGACTTGCACAACGTGCCCTGATAAAAACCAGCCACTTATTGCAGCTGCCCTTTTATATCCCTTCTCCAGGAGGAGACAGACCCAGACATGTTCTGGGAGGAACAGGCTGCTCGTCTGTCTCTGACACCTCCCTGAAATGTGGTGCTCCAAGAAGCACCTGCGCCGCAGGGCATGGCTGGTTTCCCCAATTCAGGCAGCACGTTCTAGGAACACCGCACCCACCCACGGGCTCAGTCTCTTCCAGCACCCACTGGTGCCACCCAGGTAATTGCCAGCCCAGAGAGAGGCTGTGCCTGATCCGCCACTCAGGCTCCCTGCGTGGTCTACGTGGCAGGGTGGTGCCTGTCCAATGGCTTATCCATGCTGGGAAGGGAGTTCCTTGTGTGATTTGTCAGTGTCTCACGTTCAAAAATGTGTATTTACCTGTATTTCCAGAGGGGAAGGACAATAGTGTAGGAGCTGAGGAAGCCAAGGCTTGGCTTGTCATTCTGAGAAAGTCTTCTCGGGTGACCCTGAAATGACACAGTATCTCTGCACCCCAATTTCCTACATCTGAAATGAGAATTGGAGCTGCCTTGACTGAGAGCTGTGCTGGAAGGACACCGAGGAGCAGTTATGAAGTGTTTGAATACCACAGCTGGGAAGGAAGGGGAACACAGAGCCACATTTGATGATAGATTTACATTTCCTTTACAGTTATAAGTACGAGCCATTCTTCATCTGCTGACCCCAAGATTAAAAATTCAGTGGGTGCACCAAAGGAACCAGATCCTTTCCTAAAATGACTGAGCTGGCATGTAAATCCCTTAATAGTCTGGCTCAGGGTGGTATTGTGTCTCCTGATGGATAGGGCAAAAAAGCAAGTAGAACAAGTTTGGGTAACACCAAGCTATGATATGAGTGATAGTGGCGTGCGTGCTCGTGTCATCAAACACAATTCTGCTTCCAGGAGCTCCACCTGGGTTAGTTGTACTATGGGAGGCAAACAGAAGAAATTCATTAAAGGCACCTATAACCCCAGAGATGCAACTTCTGCATTTCCTGGGTCACAGACTGATCAGAGTGTGTGTCTTTTCTCCAGAGATATGTTGAAAAGGTCTCAGTTTCATTCCGCCAAGAAACAACAGCAAAAATAGTCATGAAATGTAATGCTTGGAGTTTTGCCAATCTAGATTTTAGAGGTTTGGGGAAGAATTTGAGTTCTCACAGGGAGGCCAGAAGGCAAAGATCAGCTGTGAGTGATAGAATCAGATGTTACACATATAAACCAGAATCCTTTCAAAAACAGAAACATCCCATTCTCCGCACGGCTTTGCCATGATGCGTCCTGACGGAGCCCAGAAGCATCCTCAGCACAAGGCAAGGCAGTGTTCAGCAGAAGCACACTTGAGCAGGAGGACAGAATCATTTTTCCTTGATTTCAGTGGGAGCAGCATCCACTTGCAGCCCGACAAATCTGTCCCCGAGCAGCGCAGCGCGCAGGGCCGTGTGTGCCTCTCTCGTTCTCTCACACACACCTACACAAACACAGACATGGGCCTGTGACTCACTGCCTTCCCAGCAATCGGGGCTCCTCTGCTAGTTAAAACACGCTGAGATACTCTCTCAGCCCTGTGGATTAACCCCTGTCTCCTTTCCACACCATCACCTATCGCTCAGCAGCACGGAACAGCCCGGCTCGGGCCTGATGGGCACTCTTGGTGGTGATGCGTGGAGACAGACAGATTTTTTCATGAGCTCACTTGACCCTTCAGGGTAAGAAGTGGAAATACTTGTGTAGTAAATTGAGCAAACATGACATGGATGGTAAAAGAGAGAGACAAGGAGAGAAGGCACAAATAACTGTGAGGGTTCAACTTATTCACATGTAGAAGGAGGCAGGGATGGCTTCATCAAAGGGAAAGGGTCTCTCTTGAAGCACCCAGAGCAGAGCTTATACCTGCAGAGTCAACCCAGACAGCTGAACAAAGACAGCTGATAGTATAAAATAAAACATCCTCCAATCCAGTTGGTTTCCTAGCATTCATTTATTAAAAAACTCAGGATTTTGCTCCTCTGGATAGTACTTGAGAATGCTTTCAAGATTTCAGTTTTTTTCAGCTTCAAGGTTCAGAGGAAGAACCTGCTTTTGTTGTTGTTTTCCAGGTGAATATGGTTGCAAGATCCCCAAAACCCCATTTTCCTAGTCCAAGAGAACCCTTAAAATATGTTTGCAGCACTTGCCAGGGCACAAAAAATGGCACAGGGCTGCTATTATTGCACAAAACCAAAAACATATCACTGGAATGAATGACAGATATTAGAACTTTCAAAATCCTTTGAGATGTAACATAATCAAACTCAATATCCTATTTTACAAATGTGTTGTTAGGTTGTGCTACTTCATCCTACTCTGATCCTTGCAGTTGCATGTCAGGCAGAGGTCTCTGCTCATGAATTCACATCTCAAGGCATCATGCAGAGCCCTTCAGTTTGCACAAAGTGGGTCTGGACACATTCTGGAGAAAACCTTCTCTTTCCTCTCTGCCCTTGGGCCTACAGAGCATGTAGAATTTTGTCCTGGCACATTTAGTTTCCGAACCGGGTGTTATTTCATCTCTGTGCCTCACCAAGGAGCAGTAGGTTGGAAGGATTTGAAGCTGCTGTATTCAGATCTCCCGTTACCCCACATTTGCTCCATCTCAAACTGGCCCTGTTTAACAACTGGTTTGACACGAAGGCACGACGGTGCCACCTCGGTCTGTCAGCCTGTCGCTGGTCTGGGGCACTCGAGACATCAAGACATGAGCAGCCCAAAGTTTTATTGTTAACTCTGGTGGTTTGACAGGGCACAGAAGCTGCTGCCTTGGAACTGTGGCAGTGAAAACCTGTTCCAGAGTTTAATGTTTCTGTGGCCATCTTGCTTCAGCACAGAGGGGAGCCCTGCAATGTCCCAGGGTTTAAGGGTGCGGATGGGAATGCTCTATTTCAGTGCCGAGCTTTCCTTCTCCGCCTTCCACTCGTGCTGGCACTTTCCACCAAGCATCAGGCCTTCCTTCTCCTCTGGAGCACTGGGTGTTTCCCGCTCTGGGAGATGCATTCAGCAGATAGAGGCTGCAATCCCACGTTGTGCAACAAGGCAGAGCTTGGCCCGACAAGCAGGGAGCAGGCTGGCTGCTACAGACGGCTCCATCAAAGCATTTCTGTCCTCACCTGAAACTTCCCTCCATCGCTATCCCTGCAGCCACAATGCATCCCTGCCCTATCGCTCCAGCAGCTTCAGATGGGGCTGTCAATTAATCTCAGCCGTGACTGTTGCAAGATAATCCATTCTACCTGGAACCTTAATTCTATTTTAAAGGCAAATGTTTGTTCAGACTTGTAGGCATAACTTCTATTACAATTTATTGCCACTCTGGTTTATGACAGTTTCCCTGAAGAATCAGATTTTGTTAGGAAAGGCACTTTTGGGGAGCTTTTGGTGGTGTACTTGCTGTACACCTAGGCTGTTGTACCTAGGGCTGTTGTGGTATGAAAACACCACTGAAGGATTACACTTCTAACCACCCTGGCTGTGTTATCAATAGACTGAAGACAAAATCTGACCCAAAGGAAAAGTACCAGGCTTGCCAACGTTTAAACATGTTTGTGAACCCAAGTCTGAAAAAAGGAGAGAAATCTGTGATTTAATCCACCAGCATCACATCAGTCAGACAGACGAAAGGCCTGCAAAGAGCAGCACAAAGTAATCTGGCTATTTCATTCCCACTGAACACCAATTTCCAACAGCCAGAGACAAAAGACATGAAAAAATATCCTAATGTAAACTGGCACGGGGGCCAGAGCACAAGCAGTTAACGTTAATTATGTATTGCCCAAGCACTATAGATAGCACCAAACAGGAAGGGGAAAAACTCATAAAGCTATTAATAATGAACATAAAATTTGTAAATGCACTATGAGGAATAATTTGCATAGCAATATAAACATGATCTCTAATGCTGAAGAGCTGGAAACTGCACTCTGGTTAAAAAAAAAAATCATTATTTTATATGTTTAAAGCTATAGTTCTACTTATTTATTTATAAGCATGTACTATGGTCTCTAATTCTCAGATTCCTGACTGTGTGGAACACAAACACTTGGCTGCTGCAGACATTCCTGTTTGCTGGACACAGAAAACAACAAACCCGGAGCATTTGCTCTGCAATGGTCTCAGAGGGACAGTGGTTACTGGGGATACCTGTGTGTGTTTGAACACAAAGGCCAGGAATGTCAGTTAATTTGCTCTATCCCTGTGTTTTAATTTGCCTTGTGAGAAGTCATTGCATTGGGTTTTGTCTTATCAAAGCAGCCAGATCTCTGTCAGAGTCAGCCCTCAGCTTCTCTACTGAAATAAGGAAATCGTAGCAGAGACTTTCACCTACCCCATCCTTGAAGAGCTCACATGTTTGGCTCCTACAGCATGTCATCCTGAAGCTTGCTGGAATTACTCTAATCTTCAATATTTTGGTGGGAATAAAAATTCTTTTACTGTATGTGGAGCCCACTTGGTGTAATGTTTCAGGGGCCCCAGGATGTTGGCAATGTCCTGACCTGGCTGGGATGGAGGTCCAGACCATGAGCAAAGCACTGGTTCCCTCATTACCCTTATGATTAACCTCAGGCTGTTATATTTCATCATGAGAAAAAGGTGCCAATTTGCCTTTATTTTAACCAGAACCATTCCAAAATATCCAGAATTAATCTAAACATGTGGAAACAAATGCCATTTGTTGTATAACCCGCAGGGTTGGCCAGGCTGCTCTGGATCTGTTTAGGCTAACTCAGGGGACTGCAGGAGCAGTGCAGACCTAGGGGTTTGTCAGACCTGGGAAACCACAGGGTTAATTCATGTCTGGAGATTTCAGTGGGGAACCCTGTTCCTTGGCAACCTGCGCCTCAAGGTGTGGCAGAGATTTCCCTGTAACACAGGAGGACGAAGCAGGGAATGGGTCAGCATCTAAGGCAGGGATGGGATCATCTCTCTCCTTGCCTGACCCTGGTACAGAGCAGCCTTGCTCTGCTCCTGCCCCTCACGAGGGAGCACAGCTCTGCCCACTTCCCTTGGCTGGGGAAGTTTTCCGAGGGCAGCGCTAAGTTCTTCACAGCTGGAGGCTGCTTTTGCATATATCACAGACACCTCTTGGTGGGTTGTGATTTGATTTTCCACAGAGGCCTCCTGGGAATGTGTCTCAGGAACAGGGTGTGGGGGAGGATGGGGAAGGATGTGGTCGCATGCTTGATCAGAAAAGCAATAATGAAAAGTGGATGGAGAAGGGGAGAGAGCAGTGGGAGTTTTCTCATCAATCCTGGGTCCTGTTGGGCCAGCAGCCCCTCTGGTATGTTTAGGGATGCTGTGTGCCTTAACAGCCTCCATTTACTAATGCAGTAATGACCTGCTGGAGGAGGATTTGGCTGCTGTGCTAATTGCATTCCTCTGCTGCACAATAACTTAACACATTATTAAGATTCCACAGAAGAGGGTCAGGGAATTCATCTCTTTCCAGTGCTCTCCTGACCCTGCACAGCCTTACACACACACACACATACACACACACTCTTCTCCTCTCCTCTTTTCCCCAAATCCAAATGGATGCTTTCAAAAGCTGGAAAGGGAACACTCCATCATTCGTAGTGCTGGTATAGTCACTTTTTCCCCCTTTCTTATTCATCATTTTATGACCAATTATGAACAGCTGCAATCTCCAGCTCTCCTGCTTTACACTGTTCTCGCAGAGCAAAAAAGCTCAGAGAATGGACTCCGTGGAGTAAGATGTCACAGCTTCAGGAGTGAAGGTCCAAGATGTGTTGAAGATAAGAGCTCCCTTACCACAGCTCAGCTTTTCACAAGCTCACCCAGCTCTGGGAGATGGACAAAGCACCGCAGAGAGATGTTTTTTCCTTGGGAGTTTTGGTTTGGTTTATGGGTTTGGCTAATGCACAATCTGACCCAGTATTGTTCTTCCACTGGATAAAAGGCTGAGGCATTGCCCTGACTCACCAGTGAGGCAGACCAGCCCTTCTCCTCCCAGTGCCTGCCTTCAGCCCTGCCCACCCCAGCCTTGTCTCCCCTGCCCATTCCAGACTGCACATCCTCAGCCTGCTCATACACCTGCAGCAGCTTCCCTACTAATATATCTCAGCATTCCATAGTTTATTTCTTCAGAAATCTTCTTGAGAGCCTCCCCTGTACTACCCCAGGTTCAGGATGTAATGATGGTATCAGGTTGTGCTGGATCTAGTTCTTATCCTGCCACTTTTAGGCCACTGGATTTAAAGGGGGAAGAGATTCTTTATTTTGTTGACCCTTGACAGAATAACACATACACTCAGCTCACTAAATAAATTAATAGCAGTAATCATCATAAATAATAATTATAATTGAAGGTGTATGCAAGGTTAAAACTCGCTTGATAGAAGCTGTCCTCTGACTCTATCTGGTTGCTCCAAGCCCAGTCCAACCTGGCCTTGGACACATCCAGTGTTGGGGCATCCACAGCTTCTCTGGGTAACCTAAGCCAAGGCCTCATCACCCTCAAAGAGAATTTCTTCCTAATATACAACCTAAAACTACTCCCTTTCAGTTTAAAACCATTCCTCCTTGTCCTGCCACTACACGTCCTTGTAAAAAGTTTTTCTCCATCTTTCTTGTAGGCTCCCTTCAGTACAGGAAGGCTGAAAGTAGGTCAGGTAGCTCAGATTCGAGCACCGTGAGCTGACCTGAAAGCCGGGAGCACCCACATGACCATCCTCCAAAGCCCTTCCCCTCGCAGCCGGCTGCAGGGAGGTTGGGAGCCTGCACCTGTGCAGGTGCACTGATCTCAGCTCATCCCAGCTCCCTGCCACCCTCCCCTCCCAGCAAGGTCACAGCAGAGACAGCACCTGAGTCATCCCATGGGCTGGATCCAGCCTGGCACACAGCAACTCCCAGGAAAGGCAACTTCTGCAGAATAAAAGAGGCTGTAGGGTCATCAAAGTGAAGTTAAACTTCTTTTTTTAATTAAAAATTCTCCACAAGTGTTGGGGTTGTATTTGTTCTCTGCTGCAAGGAATGAGCTGGTTTGAATGCTGCCAGTCCTCTGCTCTACTGTGATCATAGGACCATAAATTTGTTTAGGTTGGAAAAGCCCTCTAAGATCATGGAGTCCAACCATTCTCCCAGCACTGCCAAGGCCACCACTAATCCGTGTCCCCAAGAGCCACATCCACACATCCTTTAAATCCCTCCAGGGATGGTGACTCCACCACTGCCTGGGCAGCCTGTGCCAAGGCTGGACAATCCTTTCGACAAAGAAACTTTTCCTGATATCAAACCTAAACCTCCCCTAGTGCAACTTAAAGCTGTCTCCTCTTGTTCTGTCACTTGATACTTGGCAGAAGAGGCTGAGCCCCATCCGGTTACAGCTCCTTTCAGGTGGGTTTGTGGAGGAATGAGGCTCCCCCTGAGCCTCCTTTTCTCCAGCTGAGCTCCCCCATCTCCCTCAGCCTCCCCTCGCCAGACTCGTGCCCCAGACCCTTCACCAGACTCATTCCCCTCCCTGGGCAGGTGCCCTTCACGCTCAGGTGCAGAACAAGCTGGTTTTGGATTTTCCCTAAATAAGCTCATTAATGTATTAGTCACAAACATACTTCAAGGACACTTGACCTCAGTGTCTCCAATTTCCTCTCTGATCATCTTCCAGCTTCTGCTTCAGCAACAGAAAACTACAAAGAAAAGAAACGGCAGAGTCAACAGAACAAGGAAAAGCCAAAGATTAGGGCTGTGGTTGGCTCAGCAAAGCCCAGCCTTTGTGCCATGATCCCTGTAACTGTTTCCAGGTTACTCCCATGATGTAAATCCAGGTAGTTAAATAAGGAAGGATTTTGTCTCTTCCTTTGGATAACTTTTTACATCTCTCCTTGTGCTGAGTTTTAAAAAGTTGTGTTTAAAAGTGAAGTACAGTCATCTTAAATGATTAGTGTTTTATTGAATGATAATTAATACAACTGGGAGAAGCCTGACAAGCACATCGGGTAAACAGCAAAGGAGGCCATGCAGAAAGAAAGGGGAAAAAAGAGCAGCAGACAATATAGGAGAAAACAGAGTGACTTCTGAGCTGAAATTTTTTAACAAAGAGCTTTTCTTCCCAGCTCTGCCATTCCCCAATTGCATTAAAGTGGCTGGCAAGATGAATAATATTTTTAGATTAAATATACTGGCAGAACAACAGGAACTGCAGCCCCTTTACTGTTCTGCTGGAAATTTCTGCTGCTGTTTCTGGTAAATATGGCTGGTGGCAGGACCTGGCTTGTAGCTTTAACCACATGTGGGAAGTTCATGGGGCAAAGATGCCAAGTCTAAAATTAACCCCCTTAAAAAAAAAAAAAAGATTTTAAAAAAGTGCCTGGAGCAGGGTGAGAGTGTTTAGGTTTGTTATTTTTAGTTTTTCATTATATTAAGACATGTAAAGATTTAGATTAATTAAGGATAAAAAAAATAAATCTCAACATTTGCTGGACTGAAATGAATAAAACATTTCCATGGAATATTTTAGTTTTAAATCCTTAGACAAGAACCAAGTAAAAGACAGAGCACTAAGGGTGAGGACTCTTTGAAGCTCCCAGTATTGCTGTGGAGAAGGAATCAAAGTTGTTGCCAGATTTTGCCATGAGCAGCACATTTCTCAGGGCTCCACTGCTGGGACCCCAGAAAACCCCACAAAAAACTGTGTGTGATGTCCTTGGGCTCGTGGAGAAGAATTCAAGAATGTAACAGGAAAGGATCAAAATCTCTAAAGCAAATCGAAAGCACAGCACCAAAACATTGGTGTTTCCTCATTTTTATGCATTTATTTTCGTTTCTTTCAGAACTTGTGGAATATATGTCCTGATTTCAGGGGCAATTTAACCCCTGAATTTTGAACTTATGAGTATGATATCAGAACTGGTGGTGCACACACCAGTAAACATTTATAAATAACTTTATTAATATCACCGCTATCACCAAGGCTAGTCTCAAAATAACCACTGCAACATCTTTCACTCCGTGCAAAATATGGGGGTTCATCCCTTCTTTGGAAATTGTGTTTTTATCTAGACTTCATGCTTGGCTGAGTTCTCTATTCCTTGCTTTGGAGACAGGCTCTTATCTCAGTTCCTGAATGTTTTGTTGTTTTTCTATTCTGTCCTTTGAAACAAAAGTCTTGTGGGAACAGCTGTTGTAAAGCAGAGGTCTGTGCTAATGAGGGATAGAATGGAGCTATTTAAGCACACTGTATTCCAAAGAAATATTAACATGGAACTACTGAGAAACCAGTATTTATCAGTTCCTTCATGAATTCCCACCTTTACAAATGATCTAAAATAGACATTTAATTATGCCTCTCTGCATATATTCTATCACTTTCTTTATGTCAAATCCCTCCATGTTACTCACTCTGTGATTGTAAAGCTTCAGTCAAAATACCAATGTCAATTTGCAATTTAATTTTTTTTAATTAATAAGTCCCTGTTAAATCTTCTATTCTGCCAGCAGACATGGACACTGCTGTACAAAATGCAGCATATAAATCTTATGGGAAACAAAAATATAATCCTATGAACCACATTAATAACAAAAGAACATCAATATTTTTGCCAGTTTCCAGAGATGTCAGTTTAAGCACAAATATTTCCCAAAAGCTACAAAAGAAACTCACACAGCTCAGAGTCTGAGTGCAGATCTCTGAAATCCTTGCTTAGACCTCAGCACCTCTTGGTACCGCAGTTGGGTGAGGAAGGATGGAATGCATTCCCAAAAAACTCCATCTGATCTCAGACAGACATTATGGGAATCACATGTAGAGTGTGTGATGATTGAGCAGATGCTGGCAGTAGAAACATGAGAGAAATAATCTCTTTCCTGGGTCGGGGGTTCCTGTTGTCATTCAATAACAAAAATCATCTCGGTGGAGAATTCCTGGCATAAGACAATGGTGATCAATAACGAATTCCCAGTTGTTTCTGGAAGAGGTTTCTGAGCTGTTGCAGACAGGACAGAAGTGTTCTCAGTGCCATTACTGAAAGCGAAGTTTGAGACCTGAAAGCTAAAATGAAACAAAGCAAGCTTTCAATTAACTTCTCAAAGTGCTCCCAGTTCCCAGGTCAGGGCAGATGAAAAGATAAATATCGAACAAAGAAGGTTGATCTGTGTCTGAAACATCTTAATGAACACAAAAAGTTATACAACACATCCAAGGAGTGCTTTTGCCTTGTATCAACTGCTCCTTTTTCTAAGCCAATGATGAGATCATGGCCCCTCACAGGTGATCAGTTCTTAGGAGTGATATTGGATGATTTACTTCATGCCCAAAGTCAAGCTGGAGTTCCTCCCAAACTCTGGAAAATCAGATTTTCACTGATATGAGAGGAGAAATTTCTCATTAGAACAAAAGTAGTTTTTTGAGAAAAGGGAAAAAAATGTCCATTACTAGATGTTTTCATGACTCTTGCTTCTGAGTTGTGTGACAAGGACAAATCACACAGTTGCTACTTGTCTATCATCGGCATTATCATCAGCTATGGTCCCATCTTTACTACTGAGGGAAAAAAACCTCAAACCTGATCACTGAGAAAGTTGCTGTTGCTGAACAGAGCGACCAAGAATTTTCACAGCCTGAATAAGACATCTGCAGCTTCCCAAAGATTATTCACTTTTTCTCTTTATCTGGTAGTGCAGCAAACTCAAGAAGAATGCATTGGAGGGGTGGGGACTTTAGGTGTGTATAAATAATATTTGAGGTTGTATTTCTAAGGCCAGAAAGGGATTACTCCAAGAACCCAAGTAAGTGCAGACCCTGGGGGTTTTGCTTGAATAAATTATTTGAGGGGGAAATAGATTAATCCTCGTCTATGCTGTGGATTAAATAAGCATGTTTGCAATTTATCTATGGTGCATTCTGATCTAGTGTTCCAAACTCATATATCACATAGTGGAATCATATCATTTCAAATAAGAGAATCAGATTTTTGTGGGTCAAAAATTCATTGACATCAAGGGGGAAGCTTTCTACTGATTTCTGTGAGCTTCAGCTAAGACTCCATAAATATGGGAAGGCTATTTTGTGGCTAGTCCTGCAAAATCAGTGAAACACAAGAGAACTCTGGTTTGTGTCTCAGGCATCATTAGGACACTCACGAGCTAAATTGTGACTGTCACAAAGAGCATGGCTCCCTTTCTAAATCCTCCACTGTTTGCAGAGTAGTCCAAAAAACTTTTAAGAACAGATTTGGGCTTGAGATCTGCAGGGACAGCAGAAATACCAAACCATGTAATTCTCGGTATAACTTTTAAAACTTGCAGCTGTTCTTTATTCCCTCTTAATGACCAAGCAAACAAACCCAATATTTTTTACTTGCTTTACTCAAAGCTTCAAAAGACATCCAGAGTACAAATAATTCATGGCACTGAGATGCCATGAGCTGAAACCTTGAAGTTGCAGGAGTTTTGCTACTGACTTCATTGGGCTAGAATTTCACTCAAAGAAATTACCACAACTTTCAATAAAGGTTGTTGTGTAATGCTGAATTGTCTAAGCCACCTCTTACAAATGAATTAAGTAGAATTAAAGTTAGAGAGACTGGAAACTGGAGTTGTGGAAGAGAATACAACAGTAACACTTTAGCAGTTATAGTTTAGGGGCAACTCTCTAAGACCTGGCATTGACACGACAATCTTGCATGAAGTGACAGTAGAGTTTTACCAATACACTCACACAAATGATATTTTCTTAATTTTCTTTCCCCAGCAAAGTGTCCTAAGCACGACTACAACCAAGGTATGACACATTGACCACAAGAAGAGAAAGAATGACTCTGCACTTTCCTCTCATGTCCAGCCTATTCCTTTTCTCTCGATGTAACAATTTCGTTTTGTAAGAGCTGAAAATGAAATCTTGCATTGCGATCATATTGAGTCCCTTTCATGTGTGTATGCCGAATTATTCTCTGTGAGTGGGTGCACGGAGAGGAAGATCAGGAAATGTCAACTTCTCTTCCTTTTACTTGTTGTATTTTACTGGTTTTATTTTCTTTTGGTTTAATGCTTTACATGTGAGTCTTTCGTGTTTTGCTCCAATGAGTGAGAGTGAAAAAGAGAAAAAGGGAAGGACGTCAAGTTCACTTTTGAAATGTCTCAAGATGAGCAACAGATAAAATCCTCAAGAACAAAACAAGCAAAAACCCCCCAACCAACCAAGGAAAAAAAACAAAAAACAAAAAAAAACAACCAAGAAAAGAAAAAGAAGATAACACAAACCATCTCAGAGCCTCATGCACTGCTTAGACTCTATACTGGACCTGCAGTATCCACTGCTGGATCCACTTTTCCACCTCATGACAGAACAATTTTTTATTTACAATGACCAAACCAAAGTTGGGCTTTAAATCTAAGCCAGCACTGCTGGGCTTTATCTAAAATAACCTTCTCACCAGCTTTTCCAGCCCATGCCTTTGTTGCAACAGGCTTATTGTACTCGTTCCCTTTTCATCCAGTCTCATCTAGATTTGGGTTGCATGTTAGAGCTGCCTGCATGGGGAACCCAGGTTCTCCTTTTTTCTCTGCAGTAGGAGCCAGCTGCTGCAGATCCCCTGCTCTTTAATCTTCCTGTTTTACAGAGGAAAAGACAACTGTTATTTCTACATGTTGCTTTGTCCAGTGTGATGCTGTGGCCAAAAAGACTGCCCATGTAATCACAGCTGGATATGAGGAAACCTAAATAACAATGAATTGTGGCATGATGAGGAGTCCAATAAAGATCAAGCCCCTTGACTGTTTTCAAGGGCTGTACCAGCACAAAGCAAAAGGCCATCTCAGGGAAATAGTGAACAACAGCACCTGCATGTGTTTTAGAGCTGCAGAATTGTCTCCACTGCTCCACTCCAAGCAGCTCCACATGAAATGAACAGTGATAACCCTCAGAAAAGAACAAGGACTGAAGTTCTGTCAGAGACTACATGCAAGGAGAGCATCCCAAAGCATATCCCAAAGGATAGCTCTCTCTTTCAGATCATGGTACAAGTCAGTATGCAGAATATAGGGGTTGACAACAATAATTGATCAGAAATGAGACAATCAGTTGACTCAAGTGGCTACATGATTTATTGCCAGGGTCCAAAAATGCCATTAAAAGCTGCAAATGATGTGAAAATTTGAAGTGAATTTTAAACAAGTATACATTTCCTGACTCAAAGGCACTTTAGCCCTATAGCCTGCAGCTTAGAGACATCTATCTGGCTTTCTTCCGTCAATCGATACCATTAAAGCCCTAAAAAAAATCCTTTCTCCATATAGTTATAAAATATCAATTACATACATTTTCATTAGCTGAATGCAGTGATCAGGCCTGATACACTGGTTGTTTGTTTCTCAGTGAGGCACTGCTGGCATTCTTCCAGCCCCAGCCTTATCCAGTGGGAGCATCCTCTTATCACAGTGATGGGGACCCGCCCGCCCCTGCCTGTGCCCTATCACTGGCTGTCAGTCACTGAGCACAAAGTGAGGGTGCCAGGCTCGGGTTCCTCCTGACCATCACCCCCACAGTGCATTAACCTCTGGTGTCTGCAGAGGATTTTCTGCTGCAGGGTTTAAAAGCTCCGAGCAGACACTAATGAGTTATGCTAAAGTCACCGACACTCCTGTGGAAAGTACTTTCGCCTCTGCTTCACTGATGTAGACGTTTAGATAGAGGAAAGATAAGTCACTTGCCTGAGGCCATGCACTGATTGAGTATCAGACACCAAATTAAACTGACATTTCTTGGCCCTTAGCTCTGTGTTGTGGAAGTTCTGTCTTCTGGAGAAACTGTTGAAAGAGAAACTAAAACACATCATCCCTGCATTAAATACCCCAACTACTCTGTGCTGTCCTATTCCTTTGCTTTTAAGCGCCACGCTGGCAGCACCAGCATGCAGATATCTCCATGTCCATGAGAACATATCTCCCTCCTCCTTTTCAGCTTGACTCCTTCCCATGTCCACCAGTGTGCATTGATGTCCAGACCACCTTTATGTGGGCCAGCACTCCACTGGAGATCTTTTCTGAAAAAAGCAGGAGCTGAACGTGTCTAGAAGCGTAGAGGTATTTTTAAACCAAGAACAAATGAGCACAGCCACACTGAATGTGGTTTTGGAAAATGCAGCTTTGTTTTCATCCAGCACTTCTCAGAAACAGCACAAGAAAGGGAAGGCAGTGGAAGGTCTGCTCTTCAGAAGGAACATGTTAAACAACAGCATTAATTATTACTGGGTTTTATCCTCAGGGAAAAAAAACACATAAACAAGTAAACAAACAAAAAAGATGACACACCTCTCTCACAACCTGCTGGAATTCATGGCTCTGCAAGACTCACTTCCACTGATAACCCTTTTGCTGGCAAGCTTGCTGGCAGCCTACTTTGGAATAAAAGGTCTCCCTGGTCCCCAGATCCATCCTGTGTGAGTTCGGAATTAGAAACTGCAACTGAAGTCCTAATGGGAAGGGACAGGGGGGTAACCAAAACACTGCAGAGGGAGATGAAAAGTCTGTATTTTACTGCTGTAATGATGGACACAGAAGGGGGCAGGAAAATATTCCCCCACTGCAAAACTGTTCAGTGTGCACAAACTAAAAATATTTTTATCGCAAGAAGAAAAATCCATTGAATTTTTCTTCCCCAGTTTTCAGCAACCATAGAAGCTATCCAGCTGAACCTTGCAGGAAATATCTGCATGACAGACTGGAGACTTCCACTTTTCGGTTGTTAGAGAAATGTTTCCCTTGTTGGTTACTGCAAACTGAACATTTTCAAATACTAGGGGTTTATTTCTTTGGAGGTAATTAAAAACCTGACATTTTTCCTCGAGGTTTCCTTCCATTTTAATGACAGAAAAATATACCTAATGGTAAATGTCAAGTAGCTCTTCTTCAGAGCAATTTGAGCTTCCCATGATCACTAGACCTACAGGCAAAACATGTCTTAAATAGACCCAAGAGCTGCTTCCCCATGTGGTTATACACGAGGTTATACGAGGTTACATGGGGATATGTGATGGAGATTTGGAAATTTGACTTTGGGTGGACCAGAGTGCGAAATAGAACAGACCAAGTCCATGCAGAGCCGTGCTAACCTGGCTCACAGAGCCCAGCAGTGCTGGGAAACCTGCACGGGAGGCTCCTCCGCACTGCCCACGCAGTCAGCTGAGGTCTTTCCCCAGCTCATCCATCACTTCCAGTAGCTGGGTCACAGGACAGCCCATGGCACTGTGCCTGCCAAAACCAGACCTGTCCTCACTGCTGCTCAGGCACCGCTGCAGACTGTGCTTCAGCCCTGTTTAACCATTCCAGGAGAGAGTGCGGTTTCCATCTGCTCTGTCTCTTGGCTTCTGCTCCGTATCTGCCAGGAACTGAACGTGCTGGGGTTACATCCACACAGGGATATGTATTTATAGGTAAGCCCACTGCCTAGAGCCAAAAAAGGCACTGAGTCAGTGCGCTGGATCTGGCCCTCCAAAGCTTGCAAGTTCTTCCAAGCCCATGTCTCACTGGAGTGGTTTTGGACAGATGGGAAGAAGTGAGATGTTAAGCGGTAAAAATGACACCACTTTTGATTAAGGGAAATGGTGAAGTTTCTCTTGAGGGCAAAAAATTGTAAATTCCCATGAAAATATATCTTCCTCAGAAACTCCTGAGTACAAGAAAGCAGAATTTTATAGGGCTTTTTGTTTGCCAAGGAGCTGTGCAGATGTGACTCATTTGCTCTCCCCAGGCCAAATGTTGGTTGATGCCTAGAAAGAGGCTTAAGCCTCCCTACAGACTCACTGAGACTCTCCTCTAGAAACAGCATCATAGGCCAGGTTCCTGCTGAGAGAAACCTCTCCACAGCTTCCTTGGGCTGTCCACAACATGGGCAGAGGACTCTCTGTGAAGCTTCTTGCACGTCCAACAGAGCTATAACTGTTCTGAACACCTTCCTCCATTCTGGTCTGTGCCTCACGAAAAACAAGACTGTGTGTTTCTGGAAACAAGCCTTCTATGGATGTTGCAAGAGACTGAGTGCTTGTCATCAACAATTTCACTTTATCCTCTCTGCCTTTGAGCCAGTCAAATTTGATAGGCACAAAGAGGCCTTGAAAACATCACATTTCTCCAAGGTTTGCAGAAAGACTACACCACACTCTTGCTCCAACCAGCTTTTGCACAGGAGATCATTTCCACTGCAGGGAATTTCTGCCTTCCTCTGTCCCCCCAGGGTGAGAGGAAACAGGGACCTCTTGCTCCCTGCTCAAGCTGTGCCCAAGTGAGGGCTATGAGATATAAGGAGCAGAGGGCTCCCCACAGATACACAGGCAAATGCATCAAAATCGGAGGATCTTGGTCAACCTTTATAAGTAAAGCAACTCTGGACCCAATCTAGGGCTTTTTAACACCTGGCTCTCTAATGATGTCTATTATTTTATAATCAGGAACAAAGCCTTCATCAACATGCACTCTGCAGTTGGACAAGCAAAACAGATCTTTCACCATGTGTATTTTTGAGCTGATTCCTTGTCTGTATAGTATCATTATACATTATTTCTATTATTATGGTTATCATTGTTAACATGAAACTTTGATACTTTTATAATGTGCCTGGCTTTTTTTATTTCCTTAGATTTTTTCTGTGCTTTGCCATGTGCTTTCTTCAAAATACTTCCAGGCAGCTTTAGATAGCAGAATCCACCTTCTTCTCCAGCAGGACTCCAAGTCTGTTAGAAAGCAACACCTTTTTCTCCACAGAGAATCCTGTGTTCCTGTTACCTAGGCCATTAGCACATCTATTTAATTTCTATTCGAGGTGGTAGCAACAAAACTCTTGTTGAAAATGTATTATGCACTGCAATACATCTGAGTTTTCCTTGTTCCCTGTATAAGAGGGGTTATTCACCCATTGTCCCAAAACAGTGATGAGGGCCATAGTGGAAAAATGAATTCAACCTTGTGCCACAGCAAGTCTGACATCCTTCTTGCTGCTACTTTTGATGATTTCATTTCCCTAGAGCTTTATTACCATTGGAGCATTGAATGTTTTGGATGTGAAAGCAGGTGTGATCAGACATTTGAGCTGAGGGTTCAGCTCATTACCAGCTTTCCAGGTAGTTTAGGTGTCTGTCAGCGTTGTGTGGTCCCAGCTGAGGAGGCTGAGGTGTCTGAGCTCCTGCTCCCACTCAGACTGCCCACGAGCAATCAGAAAATCTCAAATCCACAGTTCATTGTGGTCTTTCTAGTCAGGATGAAAGGACACACAGGCAGTGCATCTTGTATTTGACTCAAGCACTAAGGTGGGTTCATCAAACTCTAGCACAAAAGCACAACTGGAGCAGCTGTCGGAACAGCATAAAAACTGTGTTTGATCTCCCCTTTGCTTCCAAGGAGGGTTTTGCAGCCTGGATGTCTTCAGATGAGGATTTCTGCCAACTGTGACTCAGGAAAAGAATTTAAATGTGATGGCCTCAGCCTAGTCCTTGGTGGAATATTTGTCCACATCATAAAACCACTGGACACAATATGGAAATGCAATTGACATTAAACCAAATGATATAATCCCATCTAATGATATTATAATGAATCCCAAGTGAACTCAACATGATTGGGCAAGTATTTCAAAGTGTTACTGAAACAGTTTTTATAGTGTAAAGGTCTGCATTTGCCAACCAGTGGCCAGACACACAGCACAGACTCTCAGAAGTTAGCCAATTCCCACCCTGTAAACCTGCAGCTGCTTCTTAAAAAAACATCTTTTTTTAATTAGTGCTTTTACTTTTTGAAGGATTCAAAGGCGTTTTCTGAAGTGTGTTTCATTGTTTTTAAATACATTGCTCCTATTCCCAATTAGCTATTTCTGGTCTCTAGTGAAATCCCCCGATGAGTAGAAGGGGATTAAATTTCTGTAAACCTACCATTTATGAACTTGTGAGTTGCTAAATGATGTTGGCCTTTCACCTAACGGCTGGTTGAGCCTGACGTGTCTGTATGGTTTGCTGTGTTATTCCTCTGCTCTGATGTTATTGTTTTTACTAATTTTGCATAAGGTACATTCTGGCATGGCTCTGAAAACCTGATCCAAATGTATGTGAGCACAGCTGACCGTCTGCTTGATTGAATGCCTTCCAAGTGCAATTTTCAAATCTTTGCTCTGGAGAAATGGGGAGAGAAAAGAGAGGGAGCTTTCCCTCCAATCTGGGATTGCATCTTCATTTTTGGCCAGCTTGAGAAATTCATCCCTACAAAAAAAAGAAAGATCATTTCTTAGCTCGATGCTACTCAAGAGCCTGGATGTTCTTGAAAGCTGCCCTTGGAGTCCCTGTAGATCACTTGAAATACTGAATAGCATTTACAAAATTTGGAGATTGTGTCTGATGTCTTCTAATGTGTTTCACACACAAGCCTGAAATAGATGTAGAAGGGTTTTTTTGATTCAGCAACATTTGCAAGAAGCATGTGTTTTACATTTTCTCTTTATTGATCTAAATAGCTGCAGAATATTGCAGTTGATAGAAAAAGAAACTCTGTATGGCTGTCCTTACTGCAGTTTGCATTCTATTTTCTGATAATTGTTAAGTTCTCTTCCACTAAAGTTTGCCTGGAGACACTGATTGTCCAGAATAGCAGGGTTAGTGACAGCACAGTAATTTCTCCAGTCGTATGGGATTGTACAAACTTCCACCAGGGACCATCTCAGCCGCAGGTGACCTAAGAGCCAAGATCCCATTGAATGGAGTACAGGGTCATTCCTCCCTCCAGCCTCTAGGGCAGACAATTATTCATCAGAGTTTTGAGAACATAGGTTAGAGAACAAAGCCTCTGTCCAACCTGGACTGCAGGTCCCAGAGGATTTAACCCTTAGCCCTGGCCAAGCTGAAGGAGAGCATCCTTCATCTTCAGACATTTTGCTCTGAGCTTGCTCACCCTATTAGATGTCTATGAGGTTCACCTAATGCTCACCTGACACCCAGTCACCCTTAACTATAAACCTGCCTGAACTCCTCTGGGCTCCCTCAGGAGGAGCTTACAGCCCTCGCACCTTCATTGTGGACTGAGACAGGTCTTCTGCTGCCTCCACCCACGTTTGGTTCTGGGACACAGCAAAAACAGCCACCCATGAAACAAAAGGCTGTGAGCTGTACAGAGCTGTGTTATACACTGGGACAAACATGAGGGCAAGGCAGTTTTAAAGCACCTTCACTCTTGACTAAGAAGTTCAAGTTCAAGACTTGCTCTGCAAATATGTTGGAGACTCTGAGCTGATCAAGCCACGGTTACCTGATGCCAGGCGAATGTTTGTCCCCACACTCTCAACCACACTGTCCTGCTCTCAACAGCTTAGTCTACCTGGACCGTGGGTTTAAGAAGATTAAAACATAAGAATCCAAAATCAGTGATCAAAATGACCCCTCTTGGCCCTGAAACACAATAATTCTTCCACGATCTCAGACACCATTGGGGATAGCAGTGGATGAGAAGTGCTTCCAGAAGGCAGCTTGAAATTACCCCAACAGAACTTGCAAAACCAGTTAGGTTTCCACACCAGAGCAATACCTTCACTAAGACTACTGGAATCATTTGAGTGCTTTTGAGTTATTTATATCCGGTGAGGATTTCCCCAGGAAAGAGAACATGAAAGATGATCTTGTCCCAAAATGCCTGGAAAATGAGCAATGAGCACTTTCTTGAGAAAACAAAGGGTTTGCCATCTTTGCAAGCAATTGGGGTCCCTTCGTGATGTATTCAGCAGAACATTTCTGGTCGGGCGTGTTATAATGCTTTTGACTGCTATGATAATGAAAGTGGCTGAAGACAAAAACAGATTGATAAATGTATTATGCTCAAAAGTAAAATTCATCCCTGTTTGAAAATCTCAAGAACAAATTTAGCCAGACTTGTTGATATTTCCAAGGGCGCAGCATAATGCAACACCAAGAAAAAATTTAAGAACTCAGCCTTCAATCTCTGTTTGTGAAAGGACAAATTCAAAGAACCTTACTTGGTTTTTTTCCTGATTTCAGTGATTCATTGGACTTCTGTGTTGTCCCTTAGAGTACAAATCCTGTATGTTTTAGTGGGAGCGTAAGCAATTTTCAAGGGCACTTTTCCACCCTAAGTGAGGAGGAAAGTGTGTGATTACTCACAGATATATATCATGTTACCAAAGTGTCTGCCATTGCCATAAGGTATTGACTACCCCATGATTTTCACCTGTGCCTTTTGGGTTAGTGAGTGTGCCTAAGAGCAGCTCCCCATCACAGAGCAGCAGTCTTTCAAACAAACAAACAAGAATAAAAAAAAAAAAAAAGAAAGAAAAAGGCATTTTGCCTGAGAGGAAAATAACAAACCAAAAGCAGGCAACAGCCAGACAGTTTTAGTTTTTTCTTGAGTAAAGTGCTGTAGGTACAGATTAACTTTGTTTGTTCAATACTTTATTTTCCTTTAACCTGCTCTGAAACGAGGACTGGAAGCACTTTGCTAAATGGATTGAAATTATCCTGGCTTCACAGCGTGCCTTGTAAGTGCCCTGGTGCTGTCTGTGGTCCTGCTGTCTGGAGACTGCCTGGAGTGATGCCCTTTCAAGGGTTTCCATAGATCCCCCTTCCCCTGCTATGGCAACAGCACAGGCAGCCCTGCTCCTCCTCAGTTCCAGAGCTCTGTTTGCACCGCCAAGGGGCTGCTCCTTGGGGAATCAGGCCTTCCAGTGGCTCAGACCTGCCTGGGAGCAGAGTCCCCTCAGAGTTTTTGGGACCCTAAAACAACCACTACCTGCTGCCAGGTGTACGAGGCACCTGAGATTTGGCATCTCATTCCTGAGGCCAGGCTTGCCCAGGGAGTAAGGAACAGGACACTGTGAGTCTCTTTATGGCACTTTGACCATTTGTGCCACTTTCCTCTACACATCGTTGTCTTCAGATAAGGGTGTCCTTGTCCTAGAAAAGGCAGTGTTGGCACCATGGGAGCTGGGAGGTGCTGAAGCCTCTCCATGGCACAAACTCTTCTGTTTTCAGAGAGGCAGGAGGACTCAGTGACACCATGTGAATTAGATGCAGCTCTGTCCACTTATTGCCTCAGCTCATTGATTTTAGGATCTGCTAAAAGGAATTCTGAACTCTATCCACAGACATTTTGTCCACAGTCTCACGTTTCCAACAAATTTTCAGATTTTTTGCTGTGTTTAAAACTTTTAATTATGGACTAATTGCACATCTCCTGTGGGCTGTTACCTCCTCCATCCCCCTAGCCTGGCAGATAATCTTGTGACAACATTTTTATGTGAATCATTTGCCAGGCATTCCTGATATTTTCTTAAACTTTTGAAACTGAAGGATATCTAAGAGAACAATCTACCCACACGTACAATACTCAGCCCCCCCAGATAAATGAAGAAAAAGCCCACCTGTTCCAGGGGGCCAAGGACAGGTGGTGGGAGACCTCACTGCTGTTGTGTCAGTGCCTTGCCCTCCTAACAACTTCTGTACAGTTGGAGGCCCGGAGATGGAATGACTTTTGCATTCACTGGATTCTCAGTCAGTGTGTGTGTCTGTTGATTTAGTCTTTCTCTTTACCATTAGGTGGAGGGAAGTTGCCTGAGGCAAATACAGTACTTAGAGGTGCAGTGTTCCAGGAAACCCCCAGCCAGGAAGTCTGGCCTAGACCCGTGGCAGTGTCCCTCCCACCAAACACCTCTCATTACTTTTCCCCTCCCCGCCTTGGGTTTGATGTGAGCTGCCCCTGTTTATGGTATCAGAATCACTGAAGATAAATATATAGGAAAGAGAAGCTGAGAGAGATGCAAAGGTAGCATTTGGCCAGTCCTCAGAGAGCCTACACCTTCCCTCCAACCTTCACACAATATTGATGGTTTCATAATGGACATGCAGGAATATGGGATCAAAGAGAATATCTGAGTGTTATTGGTTCTAACTACCCAAGCTTAGCCATGCTTTTATCTTTAAAAGCCTTGGAGAAACAGCTTCTGGTTTGTTTTCCATTTCATCTGATACAGCTTGCCTTAGTAACCAATTAGCATTTTGTGATTACATGTAATAATTCCACATGCTCAGGTTGTGCACTCGGTGTTTCTGAATGCTGTACATCAGGCTGAGGTGACGCTTGGGGGACTGTGACCCTGGCAGCTTCAAAACACATGTTGTGTCATCACTGTTAAGAAAATCTTTTGGTGTTCAGTCCAGTGTAAATTGCCTTTTTTTGTTGTTTTTAATTGGGTTTTTTTATATTACTATATTGAAAAAAATTAGGATCTTTATTCTGTAGGGGAGATCTAATAAAGGGGACATGGTGGGGTACAGTTCTTTTCACAACAGAAGTTAAGATGCTTTTATAGTCATGCATGGGAAAAAAAGGGGAAGAGGAAAGCAGTTATAGCTTTTTTACTAATCTATATCTTGTAAGACACCATTTTGTGTGCCTATAGCAATACAATTTGAGGACATGCTTTATTTTACTGTCATTTCTCAGTATTATAGATACTGATCATTAAACTCCCAGAAACTACTACAGTTTGCAAGCCACTTACAAAATAGTTGTTGAAATGTGCAAACCATAAATCAGAAAAAAACCTGCTCCTTTACTTAATTCCTTCTCCTTGTTTCCTCCAAAGAAAATGCCGGTTGTGACAGATACCATCTACCCGCCAGGGGAGAGGAGCAAATCCCCAAACCCCCGGTCGAAAAGTTTACACGCCCAAAGTGCCTCCCTCCCCTGCCGTTCGGCGGAGCTGATTTGTAGCTGCCAGGCAGCCCGCAGGACGCCTTGTACCCCCCGAGCTGGGAGCCTGTCGGCTTTCCAGTGGCTGCGTGCCCCGCAGCATCCCCGGCGCGGTGTCCCGGAGGGATGCGCTCCGAGCCCCGGGCTGCGAGAGGGGCGAGCCCGGCTGCCCGGGGAAAGGCAGGGGATCCAGACAAGCAGAAATGCGGGCTGGGGTATCACTGCCGGCCCCGGCTGGGAGGAATCAAAGGGAGGCAGTTGTTTTGAGTGGGGAATAAAAGAGCAGCGCGGAAGTGGCCGTGAAGTGGCTGGGGTTAACTGGAAAAAGGGGGTGATGCTGGCTGCAGGCAGTGGCACCTTTGCAGGCTCCATAAAGCAGCTATTTCCATCATTTGTTCCCTGTTCTTTGGGATGCAGAAGAGCTCTGTGTACGGTGTCTTTCTTTAACTTTCTTTTCCCACAATTTTTTAAATCTCCGGATTTAAACCCGTTTCAATTCAGCTTGTGACACTCTGCCTGCCTGAAGGGGCAGCTCTGAAGGACTAAAAACCTGGTGCTGAGGAGAGAGTTGGCTCTCTGCAGAAGTGAGTTGGGGGATAAACTTTCACAGCAGCAAGGTAAACAGCTGAAGGGTTTGGGGAGCTGTCTTGAAGCACGAACCTGACCCCTGAGCTAACACAGCAGCAGAGAAGTCCCCAGGGACCCGTGTAGCACCAGATGTCAGGCCATGGAAATCAGTTTTATACTGATTTTCAAGCATCTGCAGCATGTCCTGTTAATTGCTAGCAGATATATTTTATGCTTTTCAGGCTTTACAGCGCCTTCATTCACCTTTATCAATATGGAATGGATACAAAACAAACACAGACCTCCTCATGGACAACCTGCCTACAGGTAGAAAGGTTACTTCAGTTGAACCCCTGGCTTGAAATGAATAATTGAATCATCCATAGCTATATCCATGTTTAAACACTCTTCTGCCAGCATCCAGCTATTAAAAATAGCAACAACATACGGTAGCTTGAGCCAGCTTTGTATTTACTTGTGTATGGTTTGCAAGAGATATTTATTGAACAGTTTCTGATCGTCAACAACCGCTGTAAATAAATATCGAGGTCTGTGTCATTCATGAACAATCACTAAAAATCATTGCTGGACTTGGCCTGAGCTGTGAATGAAAGACATTTACTGTTTGTGTCTCCTGGGTGCTGTGGTGTGACACAGTGCAGTGGCCACAGCAGGAGCTCATCTGTGACAGATCTGTGCAGAGTGTGTTACCTGCACGGGTGGGATGATGCTCAGGGGACTCTCCACAATGAAATGGGATGTTTGCCAACGCCACTGACACCCAGGCCAAAGCCTGCTGCAAAATCTGCTGCTGTGCAGAACATGGGCAATTTACTAGCAGTGCTGTGCTTTTGCAGAAACAGCTTTAGAAAAAGTACTTTTAGTCATTATTTACAGAAAACCCGGGAAAGAGCAGGACTGTCTGTTCAGCATGCAGGAATCTCACAGTTCAAGGTGTGTGAGTGCTGGTGAGTCTTATCTTGTTCTGTTTAGAGGGTAATGATAGTGATATTCCCAGGATAAAACCTGGAAAGCCACTGGACAGATAGGATAAGAGCTTCTCATAGGATAAAAGGAATTATACAGATAAAGCAGTATGTCATTCCTCTCAAGCACCTCCCCTGGTGCTCCCCAGGAGCAAGGAGCTGAGGTGAGATCTATATTTTACTTTGCTTCCAGCTCACTATGCTCCTTGACCAAATCATTTAAGTCCCTCATATTTCAGCCCAGCAATCTAAAGAAATGCAAACTTACCAGAAATGGGCACGAGCTACTGTGCACACTTAATTGAAGTGCTGGTGAGGAGTACAAGATATAATTCCACACTTTATGCACATCCAGCCTGAAACTAACTGCAAACCTTTTTTTTCCTCTTTTTGAACAGTGCATGGGAAACTTTGTTCCAGAAACCACTTTAGCTCACTGTCAAGTACCCAATTTCCCCATACAACCTCTAGAACTCTGCATCATGGAAGTTGCTAATTTGCAAAATAAAGGATTATAGAAATGAGCCACAAATGTCCAGTGATAGTAGAAAATAATTGTAGAAATGTTATTAGTATTTCTATATTTGCTACGAATGAAAATAAGCCAATTGACTAGATGATAGTTTCAGAGTCTGTATAGAAACAGAGAATTTTTTCTCTAAAAGAGTTTAATTACCTGTGAGAAAGGTTAGGCTCATTTCTGCATCTGCAGTTTATTCTGCATTTCTGCTCTGCTCTGAACTGCACGGCTCTCTCACCAAGCTGGGAGTGGAGTGCCTGTGCCTCCTACAAAAATCTGGGAGAGCATCTTTGTCATCTTCTTAGTGTACTTTACAAGAGCTGAAACGTAAAACAAGCAATTTCTTTACCTTAGTCAAAGGCCAGTTTCTCCATTAATATTTTCCAACTCACTGAATGAAGGGGAAGAGTTTTGAAGGTTTCTGAGGTGTACAGCAGGAACCAACGCAGGACTGCAGAAGGTGCCTTGCTCCTTGCGATATTGATCGTGCAGCCTTTCAGAGGGAACATTTCCAATTTTTTTTTTTTCAAATAATTAAAGTATAATATTTTACAGCCTGATAAAATTTACAGGGACCCTTGGCAAGTAATTATAGTGCTTCTTTAAAAGAGACCCCATAAAAGATGCATGATTAGAAAGTTAAGGATCTGGATAGAATTACAACGATGTGACAAATAATTTACAAGCAATAAACCATCCCAAGGAGAGGGGGAGGGTGATTAAAAGAAAAATGGGGGAAAAGACATTAAACTAACCAGTGATGAAATATCACAATTAAAATAATAAATTTGCCCCCTGTGTTTAGTGTTAAGTATTTGTAACTACAAGTTTCTGTGCTTTGGCTATAGAAAAGATTCTGTCTGGCTAGAAAAGCTCCATCTTGATGTTGATGTGAGGCATTTCTTTTCATCAGAGGTTGTTCTGAATTTGGCACAGTAGCTTTCATTTTATTACATACTTAAGATAAATATTCTGTATAGACGTCCTGCAGTACTAATGATCCCTAAGATTGTGGAACAGTAGCTTAGAAGACTTTTATCTGCCTCCAGATGTTGGCCAAATTCATTTTTTATAGAGCACATTTATTAGGTTTCAGCTAGGAAAAAAAAAAGTTGATGGATTCCAGCTAAAAGCACCCTGAGATTTGGGGAAAATGCAAGTTTGGATCTGGACTGGAATTTTGATGGCAGGACCCAAATCACAGGAGATGAAGGACAGCTGTGACAGAAGGAACAAGGGGAAAAATTCTTCCTTATTTTTTCCTCATATGAATTGCTCCCTTATACAAATATCAAGGTCAAGCAATAACCAGCACCAGCACCAGACCTCAACGAGCGGCGGCTGCCACCGTGACTGGTGAGCATCAGCGTTCCTGAACTGGGGAGGGGATCCCAGCTCCCACCCACACCAGGAGATGGAGAGCAGGGGTACGAAATGGGCTCCACTCAAAAGCGATGCAGAGCATGACACGCGACAGCCCCTGCGTGAGAGCCTTTTGAAAGTGGCACCTTACACCAGGCTCAGGTGAGCAGCAGAGGATCCACCTGGACATTCCCACTCACCTTTCCCCTCATACGGACAACAAAATCAGTTATAATCCAATCTGTAAAGAAAACTTCCTTAATTTTAATTCCTGTGTTGGCTCTGTCTCCTGAAGCAGCAGGACCTTCAAAGAAAACAGCAACTTCTTGTGCTGGGAGTTCGGCTGATTATAGATCATGGAGACAGATTCTCCACCAGATAATCAGTTACATCCCTCAGTGCTTTAAGAAAGGTGTGTCTCCTTTGAGTCAGTCTATCTTTTTATACTATATGTACAATATATTTATATTTTATTTTCATATATATTTCTATTTTGCCTTGGCAACTTCAATTAATATCTAAGAAGCGGAAGTAACTTTGTGAAAAAGGGATCTTTCTGCCCTGTTAGCACACAAGACAACCTGCAGCCTTTTTAAAGACATTGAATTTTTTCATTGAAACCCCTTTATTGATAATTCCACATCAGATCATCCGAAATGTTCCACGTCCTGGCACTGAGGATTTTACTCTGCCCCTTTTGTATCTTAAAGAAACTTCACAGAGCAAAAACCTAAGTCAAGACAGGCTGAATGGTGAAGGTGTAGGAGCATGAATTTGACACCAGGCTGATTTTAGTGGGCTGCTGATTTATCCTGCAGTAATTGCAGAATCAAGCACATTAATCAGATTGATTTGTGCACATCTGTTTTTCAAAAAAACAGATGTTGGATCAGAGGAAAAAGAAGTGCAATTCGCTTTAAACCAACTGACGTAAACCAGGAGTCAAATAATTGAAGGTACCTGCAACAGATGCCCTTGGCAATGAGAGAATAATGATGCCTGAGATCTCATGGTCCTTAAGAAGCCCATTTTGGTGCTCACTTTATTTTATTAAGTCACTCACTTGAGTCTCCCCAGCTTCTGTACTTTACTGATAGAAGAAAGGGTTTTCAATGGTTTTGTGAGACTCCTGGTGAGACGTAGCCATCCCTTCTCATATTCTATAATGGAAAAAGGGAAAAGAATATTATAAAATATTTCCCTTCTGAGCATATCTGATAATTCCTCTCTAAACTCCTTTATCTGGGCAGACTCTAATTTATTCACAAGTGACAATGAATTAACAGGGATTGGAATAAAGTGCATTTTTGCAAATAAAAGGTAAAATTACTCTACTTCTCTAGAACTAGCAAAATGCTCTGGGCTTATCACCTCCTGCAGATGAACTGAAGAAACGATGCCAAGGCCTCAGTTGTCACTTGCAATATCAATCAGACATTACCTTCCCCATGGCCTGAGTGCAGAACACTCAGTGAATAAAATCAGAAAGAGAGAAACTACAGGAGAAACTACGGAGATTTCCCAAAGAAACACCTCTCCTGCTTCTCTCATTCTAGCCCTAGGATCCAAACGTTGTAACCCTGCTGCCTTGTTCTTGCGGTTTGTTGAGTGGAAAATGCACATGTGTTCAAACAGCTGTATTGTTGGAGGCTCGATCCGAAATGCAGCGCAACATCTGTAGGACAAGGGAGAGGTGTCAAGTGAAGTGTGTAAACCTCGAGCCAACGACACGGCGCTGCGCTGACGGAGCCTTCTGTCGGGGCTGAGATTCCCCTCGCGCGGCGTGGCAGGCGGCTCGATGTTTTCCAGACGTTCCCAGGGACACCTTCTGTGGGGTTGCTCTGCTTCCCTGCCCGCGCCTCGAGCTCACATCCCCGGCGCTTGAGAAGCGGCTTCTCAGCAGCTCCGCGGCAGCAGATTGCAGGATCTCGCCTTCCGGGGGCTGTTTGTTCGCACCGTGTCTTCTGAGCAGCTTGAAAGTGGAATTTTGTTACTCTTCAGCCCTTTCCTTTTCCTCAAAGGATTCCTGTGAGGGTGAGCTCAGGGGTAACACGTGCCCAAGGGGCTCTTGCTGCACTCGCCGCGCCACGTTCGTAACTCCTGCACTGAAAGGCTCTGGTGGTACTGGTGGTACTGGTGGCTGGGGTAAGGGAATTCCGTCCCAAATTTTTTTAATGAGGCACAACTGTCATGCTCTGGAGCCAAAATGCCTCTTGTCTATCCAACAGAATAATTGAAAGCAAGATGTTTTTCCAGTTGAAACAAACACAAACACATCTTTTCTTTTTCTTCTTTAATCTCACTGCAAGAGCAGAAATGATACAATTGCAGTGCTAAAAACGCACCAGCTATGGATGAAAACAAGGAGTAGCCTAACATAAGGGCAGTATTTCACCCTTGTGATGATCCCAGCATCAAAGACAGGCTGAGAGCTTCTCCGTAGTCTGGGAACGTTCTGATCCAGGGTTTGGCTCCAGTCTTTGAGTAACTTAAAGCCATGTGCTAATCTCGGATCCGGACTGGAGTCTTCCCAAAATCTGAGGAAGTTCAGACCCAGGATTTTGGCTTCAGCTCACAGCTAATTCAAACCAAACTGCCATCTAGATTCTAAGTGGGAATGAGTCAGAAGGCCTCAGCAGCTGACGAGGTGTCCACACTGCGAAATCACCACGTACAGCTTGGCAGCCAGCAAGGGCCCTGACTCAGGAGCGGAGATCACGGTGGCACCTCTGACTTGCAGAGCTTTCATGGCCTTCAGGACCCCTCTGTGTGCCCAGCACCCACACCATGAGCACTGCATCTTGGAGGAGGTGATGGTTTACCCCTCTGCAACACCTGGATTTCACCCAGGTTTTGACCAACAAGCTTTAACATGTTTAAGTGAGGACTCTTGATGAAATACGGCCCCCTCCATTGTTGCATGGCAGCAACACTTTCCTCCTGCACAGTGAGAAGTTACTGTGTGTTCCCATCTTTTTGACTCTGCTTGCTTGCTGCTGGGAGACTCCTGTCAAAACCTGTTGTCACTCTGGAAATATCTTTATTCCACAACACTGGGGATACCTAATTAATTGAGCAGGGCTCTCCTGCCTGGCAGTGGGGAGGTTCATTGTGCTGTTTGCAGTGTCAGATGTCAGCCTGCCTTGCGCTGTGGCACCCACTCACTGCATCCCTGCTGTCTGGGGACTCCTGTAGACCTGCAGTGGGGCCGGGTCTCTTCGTGTGAGAGAGGTTTAGCATCAAATCAGGAACAAACACATTAAGGATTGCTCCCCTACATCCTCATTTGGATTTCAGAAGCAGCATTTTCTGAACACCACCCTGCACAGGCAGTTCCTTGTCCCAATCTGCACACATTTGGAAGCAGCCATAGCCAACTTTGCCTTTCTCATGCAGCACCCAGTAAACAGTTTCTTCCTACTTTCCCTATTAACAATATTTATTATCAGCACTGCAGTAATATAATCAGACCCTTGCTATGCTAAGTGCTTTGCAAACATTCAGGAAGACACTTTTACAAGCTATTCACCCCTCTGTCCAGAGCCTGGGATGGTGGCAAACTTTAACTGGGCTGCTTTTTCCCACTAGCAAAGAGTGCTCAGGGAGGGAGAGGACAACTTCTCCTCTAACTGCCCTTTCCCCCTGGTATCTCTATTCAAAGAAAGCAGGAGGGGAAAAGCAGTGTTGTAATAAGAAAGCATATACTTGATTTAAAGAGAACAGGACTTCATTTTATGCCATCCCAAGATTTCAGCTTTTCTACAGAAAGAAAAAATCTGTTTCATCCAAAACCCTGTTGCTCCCTTCCTGCACCCCTAACACAGGACTCAGATGCCCATCATACAGTTTTAGGGGAGCCAGAGTGTTCTGGGCTGGCAAACTGGCACCACGAGGTCGGTGCTGGGCTCTGCCTCTGCACAGCACCTGATGCTGGAGGGCAGGGGCAGGAGTCTTCAGCGTATCCAACAAAAAGCAGCAAAGCTCCCTCACACAACTCCAGCCGTGGCACAGCCATGCACTGCTCTCCAAGGGTGCTGCCCTCCAGGGGAAAAAATCTCCACCCTGGAGGGTACTGACGTGGGCAAATGCCAGGAAATGCCCAGCGTGGGTTCTGTAGATAGAGGGGCACATATCAGAGTTTATCCAGTGCTTTTCCTCCAAGAGGAAAGAGTTAAGAAAAGATAACCAGGCATGGAGTGGTGTTTCTTATGGAATCACGTGTGGAGAGAATAATGCAAGCAAACTACTTTCGCAACGATGCTGAGGTCACTCGACCACAAGCTTCCAGCTCCATTATGTGTGAGGGAGATAATGGGGCAGAATTGCAGGCAAAAATTCTCGTCTGTGGGAATCCTGTCAAACCTCCACAGGCCTTGGAGACACCTGGAAGAAGATAAGCATGATAACTATTTTCTAAAATAAGAGGCACTTTTGTTCTTTCCCTCCACCCACCCCCACCCCACATCAAGTCAGCAGCCTGTTGTGGTTTCGCTCCACGTGATTCCTCGAAGAGAGACTAAGAAACGCAACACCCTATCGGAGTGAATCACATAACTTGGAAATGACCCGATTCACACGTTTTTTCCATTCCCTGTCGCTGATGTGAGCCTTAAAACAAAAGGAGAAGTAATAGGTCCTGAAGTTCAGTCTGTGAATTGGAGTCTGTGCTCCATTTTCCAGCTCAAGTTAAGGCTCAGGAAAACACTTTGTTTTGCTAAAGAGTCTTCTTTTCAGCCATGGCTGAATGCCTGCACAGGGCAGATGCTCAAAGACCTTTTGGGGGGGGTCAGAAAAGCAAAAATGTGACATTTGTGTCAGTGTGACTCCAAGATATGGAGTGCTCAAGATCTGGGCCCTGGTTCCCCACGAAACACAGGGTGCAGCCAGAGAGTTTCACACAGGTTGTGCTCCTCTGGATGATGATACCAACCTGCCTCAGCCTTGGCACTTCTGACCCAGATGAGCCCTTTTTCCCTGAAGGACTCTCACCATGACTGGTTCAGAGAGACCTTCTTCTTCTCAGTTGTTATTGCTGCTTTCAACATTAGCCACAAGCATCTCACTGGGCATTTCCTTGGGTAAGAGACTGTAATTTTTTCCCTTTCTATGAAGCATCAAGTGTCATCTCACTATGGAGATGCTCCACAGAATAAATCACAGACACAAGTAAGAAAATGGCATATTTTTGTATCTAATTGCATAGAAAAATCTAATTGATTTCTTATTGCACAGAGAAATCTTCACGGTTGGGGCACTGAAAGCCAAATGATGCATCTTCTTTTGCCTGACAAATCTGTGACAAATTCTGGTCTCCATAGTCAGCCAAAAATTTCCTGCTGACTGGGAGAAGGACTCAGGCTCCCTGTAACTGGAATAAAGTTGCACAAGAACCTCATTAGAGGAGTCAGCCTGGCACAGGAGGGGACACAGGACCTGGACAACATGCAGAGTGCATGCTAAGTGCTGCCTTTGCTTACCTTGGTTTCAGTGGCTCACTCAGCCATTCAGACTGACACATATGTATTTTATAGATATAAAAAAAATACAACTTTCCAAACCAGTGTGAGCCCCATGGCTGGCACCTGCCCAGGTCAAATGTGCCAGCTGCTGGCAAGTTGATCTTTTCATGGTTTATTGGAGTCATTTACACAGGGGTGGGCCAGGAAAAAAGGAGGAGGGAACAGGGAAAGGGAGAGCAGCATTTCCCCCTACCCCTGTTTCCTTCAGTTTGTTTGATATTTGTCACTATTACGTAACTCTGTTTGGGGCTCCCAAAGTTGTTGGCACCAAGTTTGGTAGCAGTCCTGCCTTGCTTCTGTGGAAAAGCCGGAGGGTTGGTTCTGCTTGGGGTTTTTTATAATTATTTGGTTTTAAAAGACTTTCCTCTAGGACATGTACCACATGTTTGGAGCAGTCATTGTTCCAGCTGTGCTTGAGCTTAAAATCTGGGCCTAAATTATTTGGAAATTCAATGAATTTGAGATGCGGCTTTGCAGCCTTTCTCCAAAAGGTATTGACTCCCCAAAAATAAATGCTGTCTTCTAGATTCAGCTCTGTGTCTGGTCAACCTTCTCATTTTAGAGATTGCCTGGGTCAGTATAGATGGTAAAAGCACGGCAGCCAAGCTGTGCCCAGGCCAGTGAACAGCCACGAGCTGGATGCAGAGCCAAGGAGGTTAAAGGGTTTTTAAGGGCAAATGGGCACAATCAAAATGGCAGTAGTATCTTGAGTATTACGACCTACAGCCCAGTGGTCCAAGCATGCTGTTTCCTACCCAAATAGTCCTTTTGCATCACTGGCAGCCAGAAAGTCCCAGTAGATGCCATCTCTCCCAGGGCACCACTTTAAATAACTCCCAGTTTGTACTGAAGCATTGACGCTGCACGGGTAAAACCAAGGTCAGGCTTTTCAGTACTGTCCTAAACTGGACACTCACTGGCTGAAATCTGCTGTGCCACAGTGTAAGCTCTCAATTCCATGACATTTGCATGTTCCTTGCTTTAGAACCAAGAGTTCTTGTGTCAATGGACTCTTGAATCCTTACTGAATGTGTAATTCACACGTTCATGTCTAAAAAAAACAGAAAATAAGTGAAGATTCAATCATTTAAGAAAATAAAGCTTAAAATAAGGTAATGAATGAAGGGGGCATAACATCCCTTGCAGATGACTAAGAGTTTATAGTTAATGTGTGGTGGTTTACACGGCCGCAGAAAATAAAACCTGTGGCCTCCCACACAGAGCAACAAAAGCTGTGTTGTTCTGCACCATAATCAGCTGTGATGGGTTCCCACAGTGTGTGCTGGAAGCCTCACTCTAGTGCAAGAGGAAGGAGACACAGTGGTGGTGTCTTCCCTGAGGCTGGAACACCAGTTTTGCACAAAACAACTTTTCCTGCGTGGTCATACCCCTGGGAGGGCAGAGGAGGCAGTCTCTGGAGCGGGGTGGGGTGGAATAAGCAGTGGCAGGCAGCTGTGTTGGGTTAAGTTTAGGTGTAGCTGGTCCCTGTGATGAGCCCAGTGTTTAGAAGGGAAAGGGCAGCACACAGTGAAATTCCTGCCATCCCTCAGCCTGGAGGCACAGAGGACTGGGAGGGAAAATGCTGCGTCCAGCTCTGTAGCTGACAGCCATGGAGCTTCACTGGTTTGGAAGTCTGAGGTCTCAGAGAAGAAGAGGAGCTATAGGCAGCTGAGTGCAACTGGTAAAAAGGGACAATAGAACTCCTTCCACTTCCCCTTGAGCGTGGTGTCAAACGTGGACAAATCACCCAGAGAACCTTTTAGGGACATTGTACACCACCAAGAGGGCTTGGGTTGTCAGTCCTTCCTGCTCTGACAGGCTGCAGTGTGTGTGTGGCTCTGGGGACTTATATTTTCATTCCAGGTATTTGNTTTTTTTTTTTTTTTTGCAAGCACTTTGAATCGCTCAGGGAGCTATTTGTGGGGCTGAAATAACATCAGATCAGACCTTCTCATGGTTCTTCAGTTCCCCGGCAGCCAAAGCATGGGGGACAGAACAGATCTCACAGTATTTTTTGCCACACAGATTGTACCCAGGGGAGGGATGGGTAGAAGTCCATTAAAATATATAATCATAAATAATGAGATATTTAGGTTTAGAGGGAGTTGCTGTGGTGTCTTAATACACAGGTTAAGGATCAAAGGCTGATGGCAAATACTTTCCTGGCTCCATATATCTTACCTGCTGTTCCCCAAGCTTTGTACAGCATCCTGTGCTTCATTGCTGTTGTTTACAGCCCAAAATCACACTGGAAGGTGCTAGCTATGGAATGGACTTCCACATTCTTAGGGAAGATGTGATGGAACTGTGCCTTATGGAACTGCTGGAGAGCTGCTTCAGTGTGGATTTCTAGGAGGATCCACTGTCTGCTCAGCTTAAAAGGGATGTTTCAAGAGGATTTTAACCCCTTTTAAAAGAAGAGTTTCAACTTGCCTTGTTTCTAGTCTTTTCCAGTACTTTGTTACAGAATAAAGCAGTAGGTAAAGCATGGATATGTTTTGGATTTCAAGTGCAGCCTCAGCTGTAGGATGAGGGAGGGATTTTGAGTAACAGGCAGTGAAATGGTTCCAGTGTGACAGTCGGTTTTAAAGCCTTTGTGCTCAGATCCATCACACTAGAGAGCAAGGTAAGAAAATCAAGACCTGAAAAAATGCACATTGAGCAGCAATTCCCTAAAACCCCTCCTGCCTTGGAGCAGCTAGACCAGGGCTAGCAGCACCAAGCACAGCTCTGTAGGGCTGAACAGCAGTACCCTGTGGAAACTTGGCATCATTTTGTGCCACTGGAACAGCACAGACGAGTTTCATACATGTGGAGCCACAGAGAAGCTAAACTTTCCAATGTAAAACAACTGCAATATTTTTAATATTGTAGTTTTGCAAAGTAGATAGGAAAAGTAAAGACAGTAGACTAAACAATAGCAGGAGTCCTGGAATTAGATAAGGGAAGATGCAAATAGGGAAAAAATGAAAAATATAAAGGAGAGTTATTGCGATATTGAAAAAATGCAAGCATGAAGATATTGGAATTAAAAATATTTGTGATTTAGGTCCTTTTGTATAAAGTGACTAGAAAAAGTTCAGAAGCATAAAGGAGGAAGTATTATTAAGAGGCTGGTGAGACAGGCTGAGAGGAAAATGTGGCAGGGAAAGGAAGGTAGGGGAGTAGCAGACTGAAAAAAATTTTAAGTATCAGAGGCAATTAAGGGCAGAAAACATTTTGGTTCCAAATTGTCCTGTTTCAGAAAGATGCCACTAAATTCTGTAACAAGCAGCCAGTCCCCAGCCTTTGGCCTCAGCGTACTGAGCTTCTCACCAAAACCACCAGAAAACACTTGCATGTTTCTGCAGTTGTCTTTTCACTGAATGTGTTAGTTCAGGACTGCCCCCATTTTTTAAGACCTTACCTCGACCTTTCCCAGGCACAGAGGTTCTTCAGCTCTTATGGAGCTGTCATTTGGGTTTGCCCCTAGGTTTTATAAGCAGGGTGCCAATTAAGCTCTCCTCTCTTTAAGGCAGTATCCTTCAGGGCAGGAGCTGAAGCCATAACTTGCTTCACCCCAGCCCAATGAGGAGCCATCTCTGAATGGCTTTTGATATGAGCCACAGCCATGCTGAGGGCTCAGAAGCCTGGACAGCTGTCAGATTTTGCTGCGAAGCCATCAAATTCTCCCTTCTTCTCAGTGTTATGAAATTTCAAGCCGCTAACATTTTACATCACCGATACACGAAACAAAAAGCAAAAGCGCTGCTCTATTTTTAAGCAGCAGATAGAAAAAAATTGAACTGAGTTTTCTTAAAACGTGGAAAATAACCTTGTAATATCTGTTCTTAAGAAACTTCTGGAGGGCAATAACCCACCCTGTACCCATGCTCTGATCTTCACAGATCTGACATGGGCACAAACACAGACTGTGCTGGAGGGGCAACGTGATGGGGGAGAGTCTGTGAGTTAAACTGCTGGTGATGGGAATCTGACCTCCCTATTCCACATATTTTGGGGATATCTTGCAGTAGATCTAACCCAGTGCACTGGACTGAAAGCCCATTAGCTGTTGAAGTCCTTTGAACGCACCCCTTTTGGTTGAAATTTCCCCCAAAATAATGTCCTTTCCACACTTCAAGGCTGTTGTGCATTTCAAACCTCAGCATAGTAAATTAAGATATTTGGGAGATTTGCTTCGAAAGGAAATTGTGAAAATGCTAATGCAGAGGTGTCTATTTTACTAGTAAACAGAAAACAGCCCAAATGTGCACAGTTTAGAGAAGGAAGGTGTCCTTCTCAAGAGGTACATTGAAATCTGACCTGGCTTCTTAAGCTACAGAAAAGTGACTTCTTAAATACCAAAGGTGTGATTGTGAGAACACAGCCCCATTTAACAGCACCATTTTGTGAATGTAACTATGAATAATTGTGAGAGTCACGCTACAAATACCTTGATTATATTCCCTACATGCAGAAATTATTGTTTCAGGCCTCATTCACATTGTGAATATACTCATGATGAATAACTGTTAACTTAATTGTTTACCTAGCAAAAAAATAGAAGACAGCTCAGTCTCTTCCTTGTTTACTGAAACAAGTTTTTCCATGAGCAACACAAGTAATGAATTTAGGTTTCTGTGTGATATGTGGCTTTCTGTCTTGGAATCCAGGAGAGCTGCATCAATATTTCTTCCTCCAAAAGTGTGTCTGTGAGAAGGAAAGAGTTTTGAAAAGCTTTAAACATAGGAGGAAATCTTTCAGATCCTGTAAGGGAGAGGAAACTTCATTGAGGACTGAAGTCTCTGTTGTTTAGGACTAGAAAACTGAGCCAAGACTGAGCCCCTTGTACTCTGTAAGGGCACTAGCTCTGCTCTCTCCCCTTCCTCTATCCTATCCCCTCTTTTTTACAAAACCTAAAGCCTTTGGGACCGCTGCTGTTTTATTGAATTTGGTTGCATTTGGCCAGCAAGTTCAGATGTTGTTGAAGGTGGCTGACAGCTGGACACTGGCACATAGCAAAGTTTGCATAAGCCTTGTATTGTTTGGGATGCGCCCAGCAAACAAGCTTGGATTTTTCAAGTATGTGTGGGGGGTGCTGTGTTCCCTGTTTCTGGGGAAATGAGCACTTTTAGACTGCTTCAGAGATTCCAGTTCGAACAAAGTAACCATCCTTTCGTGCTGAAGCTACACAGATGCTCCTCCATCTGCCCATTGTCATGGCACCAAAAATGGAAATTCTTTGCTCCAGCCCCTGGCGTGTTTGCTCAGCCCAGGCAGCAGCGGGGCCTGAGCAATGTCTTTTCAGATATGTGGATCAAAGCAGGAGGTCACTGCGGTCAGCCAGCAGCCTTGGTTACCACCACACCCAGCCAAAGCATTCTTCCTTCTCCTCTGCTGACAGTCAAGGCTGACTCCCTGCATGTGACTCCCCCACCATCCCCTCCCCACCACAGGTTTCTGGTCTTGCACAACTGACACTACAGATTGCGTGGGCAAATTTGTCACACTGCAGGGCAAGAGTCCCAGTAAACATTTCCCCTTTTCCCCATCCTCCCTCAACCTCTCCCCCCAGCACACGACTGCACCCACCCACCAGAGATGCTGGAAGTTTTCCTCTGCCCTGCTTCCCCCAGGGAGCCACGCAGGAAACATGCAAAGAGATATTTTGCAAAATCAAAAGGCTAAAGGTTGTCCCCTCAGATTTGTCGTAGGCAAAGAAACATGAGTTAATTTTTCCGGGAGCTCGTGAAAGCCAAGATGAGAATATATATAATTTAAAGAGAAAGAAAATTGGTGGGAAGCAAATAGCTCTTTGGAAAATCCTCAAAATGCAATGGATATCAACAGAATGTTTCTTCCACTCTCGGGAAGTACTGCCAGCCCACATCTTTCTGCTAACTCCTAATGGGTCCATTAACTACTCCTAAATAATGATGGAAACCATATGGGTGCACAGGTGGTCTCTCAATAAATACCAAATGAATTCAGTATGATCACCATTAACACAATTAATACCCAGCCAATCTACAACGATGGAACTATTAAAATTAAGCGCTACTATATTTCCTCAGTCCCATGGCAATTTTACAATGGAAACAAACAAAAGACTAGAATTAACTTTTTTTTTTTATTACAGTTATTTGGTTTTATTTACTTACAGGAGGATTTCAGGCTTCTGCGCAACCTGCTGTGTCTGTGATCTGTGTTGTGAGGTAAGTTTTGACTCTGAGAAGAAATAATTTTGGGAGAAGTAATTTTAAAAATATACGTGTGTTTATTTGGGGAGGGGAAATTACATGTATTTGGGTGTTGAAGCACAGTGCTTCCTACTTTCTGCAGAAGGCTGTAAACACAAGTAATGAATGTAAGATTGCTACAGCTGCTCTTTTTATCATCTAAACTGTGAGTTCATCAACTGTTCCCTGATGGGACTATTAGTGTGGTCGGGATTTTAATTTTAAATTTTTCATATTAGTGGTGTTCCAACATATATGGTGGTCCACTCAATTGTCAAAGGAAGGGGAGCATGTTCAGGCATGACCTTCTGTAATGAAACACCTGATGTAGGCCCACTGTGGTTATGATATTTTGGCTTTCCAAAAAAGGAAGAATTCTGTTTTTATTTTTTAGAACCAGACTAGTAACTGGTTTAGGTCAAATTCAGCCTCCATTTTCATGTTTCCCTTGAAATCACTAGCTAAGCTCCCTAGAGCTGAGCAAGGCTGTATCAGTTCCAAAGCCTGTGTGGTCAAGCACAGGTCAGATTGAACACCCTGGGGCTTATCCCTTTTGAGAGCCAATGAAGAAAGAGCGCTTCACATTTTGAAAACTTGTGTCTGTTTGTCTCCAGAGCCTCTTTTATATGAATCGCTTAAGCCTGGTTTGTGGGAGAAGATTCAGAGAGAAACATTTTGGATCTTCTTAACCATAATAAAGTGGGTTCTGTTCTGCAGGGCAGCAGGGCCAGGGAAGCGTTGATGACAGCAAAAACTGAATATGGCAAAAGTGTGACTTGAAATCAGTGCATTTCACCACTGGGGCTTGTGAGAGAAAACCAGTGTCTCAACAGTTTCATGGGGCAGCTCGATGGGAGTTTCGGGCTTGCTGCAGCTCATGCCAAGCTAAAGGAGAGATTTCTCAATGCACGGGTGCAAGTCCTGTTCTGAAAAACACAAAAGACTCCTTTTTTGGTGCAGCAGCAAATGAGATGGAACCTTTGTTCTGTGGCTGGAGAGATCCCAGGAAATCTTGAGTTTCAGGACAGACTTTTGGATCTGCTTTGCTCAGCTAGGCTGGGATTTCAACCTTACACTGTCCCTGGGGTGTTCAATTTTTTGCAGCTTCTCTGTGCTCAGATTGAATCTATCTGGCAAAATCAAAAGGACCCATGCAACCCCAAACTGCCTGTGATTACACTTGTGCTTGCTATTCTTTGTGCCCTTAAACAACAAACCCTTATTTCTATCCATTGCAGCAGGTTTACACCCAAGGAAGCTTTTCCTCACAACAATCTGTGTGAAGTTTGGGTGAGCTGTGCACTTGAAACTTCCCTAAAGTTCTATGAAATATGTTACATGTGGAGCACAAAGCTCATTTCACAATGCCTTGCTAACTTTTCTAATAAACTCTCTCTCATCTATTGCTCTTGAGTGTTTCTGATTAACTCCAAGTATCGATGCTCTTGTTCTTGAAGAGAGAAGTCTGTGTTTCTAATTTGAATAACATAATTTCCGAGTGTATTAAGGTAAATAAGGACAATGCACTCTTGTTCCAGAACTCAGATGCCTGTGAAGTTATTCATCAATCTCTTTTTCATTTAAATTCACAGTTTAATTTGTGTTTCAAATGCAGATGAGGCCTTAATTAAATAAAAATTCAGCAGATGGTTTCAAATTCTCTGTTCAATTTACATTTCTTGTACCTCTCTAAGTGCTGGACTTCATCTTCGGAGACAGAAGCATTACCATTAGACCTCTTCCTTTAAACAAATGTGTAGGAATTGGTAGGCTGGAGCTGTCTAAAGGAATAAATCAAATATTGATTACCAAATCTGAAAAGCCTCAAGTTTATGTTTTTATAAATTCCCAAAACCTTGTCCAAACCTTCACAGATTATCAAAACTCAAGCATGTACCAGAGGTCTCATTCTTTTTCAGTTAAAAAAAAAATGGAAGAGTAGGCAGCCTTTACCCTTAGGCTTTATGATACCTTTGATTATTGACAGGTCCAAGAAGCTAGTTTGACAATAGTGCCAAATGGCATGGGGAAAAACTCACTAAATATTTTTGGTCTCTAGAAAAAGTTGCTGTGTTATTCAAGCTGAGCACAGGATCTGAGTGACTCTGAGTGTGTTTTGTTCTATCTGAAGCTGTTCATTATTAAGAACTGTGAAAAAGTAAAGGAGAGTGATAAGCAAAATTACAGGATAAAACCCTTCTATTATCTCTGAATCAGGACTCTGCCTATTGAATAAGTGAATATGTCCCATCCTTCTCTCACTGGCTCTTAGGAGAAAATCATTTTCTTCTGCAGCAGTTGCCTCCTTCAGAGGAAATTATGAAGGAAAGGAAAACACTGCTTGTCCATTTATGTGACTTTTGAGATGGTGGTATAAAACACGAAAAACTGCTTTTCTTCCCCTAGTCCCTTTATTTTATGCACCTACTGTTGCCCATGACCTTGCCACACACTCCCTGGTAAAAATGGGCAGCATTTCTTCTTCTCACTTCAGTTTCCCGTTCAGCACTGATTTACAAGCCCACGTACATTCACTCTGTCATACAGGGTTTTCTACCTCTGCATTGCTAACCATATCACTGGATTACTCAGAGCTAACTCATAAATTGCTTCCTTTCAACTTCCTTCCTTTGCCAGTTGTGCAAGGGGAGCAGCCCTGCGGCGGGGCCGTGGATGGGGATTCCAATTTTACACCCTGCAGCTGTAGATCTGCCCAGCCTGCAGGCTCCATTCATTTATTTTGAAATAGCCCCAGCAAATGTGACAATATTTGTGTATTTCAGCAGCCTGGGGAAAAAGAAATCCACCCAACCTCTCCTTTAAAGGAGATAGCCCCTTGTGAGTAATAAAACCTTTAATAAAAAGTTAGTTGATGTGTTGCAGGTGTCTCCTAGAACTGAACACTGGGTGGGCATAGTGGAACTACCAGGTACAGGGAGACAAAATTTGGGTCAGGGAAGTGATTTGATGGCTGCTGGAATTGAATGTGAGTGAGAAGGGTGCCTGCAGGATCCAGCTGGGGTTTGTGCTTAGGCAGAGATGCAGCATTTCAGTTGTGTGGCTGAGGCAGGGCTCTGGTTTATGTTTGCAGCTACTAAAATGTCCTTATTTGTTCTGACTGGAAAAGTATTCCTTCTGAACAGGGGAAATGTTATCAGCTTGGCTGTCCTCGTGAGATTTCTAGTATCTGTGGGTATATGCAAGAAAGCATTTCACAAAGCAAGTTCCTCTTTTGGGATCATGGGATTTGAATCTCCTTCTGTGGCCCTTGATGTTCACAACATCTGTTGGTTGTATGTTTGAAGTTCCAGTTTGGACCTGCTGTGGGCTCAGATAAAAGAGGAAGAGCATGATGTTGCACTAAAGGAGGGTGCCTGGCATGAAATCTTGAGCAGTCACTTGTAGCAGGGGGCCATGCTTTGTCCCTGTCTTAGAGGAAGAACACACATTCAGGGAGCCCCAGGACTCCAGGCTGCTCAGAATTCCAGATTTCTCCTAGAGTCAGAAGAATCTAAGAGATTTGTCTCCTTCTCAAGCCAGGATGCAGATAACAGTGTCATATTTGGGGGGGGGGAGGACAGGGGATTTATCAAGTCTTGGTAGTAAATTGCTTAAATGTAATAAACTGCACAGCAAAATGAGTGCTTACCTTAATTCCAGCACTCCTCATTTCCCAGTTAGCTCAGAGCAGGCAGACTGAAAAAAATCAATGTTTTCTTCTTACAGTGACAGTATTAAGAGTACAGCTGTGCAGGGCTGGGGGAAGGTCGCTGTCAGCTGTGCTGTGCGTGCTTAAACCAAGATCAAGGCCTGGTGGAAAAGAAGTGAGGAGTTCCGCTGCTCCTTGTCCTTTTGGGAGAACATCACTGCTCTGCATGGCTAGAAATCTTCCTCTCCCCAGCATATTTCTGTTATTTGGTGGCTGGAATTGTTTCTTTCTCAGTTAAGGCTGTAAAACCCATATTCATGAACTGCTGCTTTATTCCCTGGCCCATCACTGACTGCAGTCACAGCCCATGTTACCTGCTGGGGTTACACACACAATTTGTACTGGCATTTCTTCCTGTGTCTGGTTTTTTATCTGACAGCATTTTATACCTTTACAATATAATCAACCATTTTGGCCTCTTGATTACATGAAGGGAGAGGAGGAACTCTAGGTAGTTTATTATTTCTAAAAACAAAAGAGGTCAGTTACCAAAACCTTTACCATTTTCATGCAGCCCTTGCCAGCTAAAATTCTAAGCAATTAAATTTGTATGAAAATGGAATGGAAAAAAAGCTGAGTGTAAACTGACTGATTTTGGTCAGTACAGGACAGCTTAATTTTGGAAACAGAGTCATGAGAGCAATTGTGATGCCAACAGAGACTTTCTGAGGTAAAAGTGCTTTTTATTTTTTCCACTGAACTTTTTTCCATGGTCTCTTGATGAAAACGTCACCATTTGATAAAAATGGGATCAAATCATTTATTTGATTCTTGAAGAAGCCTTCAGTGCAGATGTGGTTAAATGTGGAGTGAGTTCTGTTGCAGATAGAAATTCTGGGAGAGCCATCGATCTATGGAAAAGAGGGAAGTGAAGATATTCACTGCTGGATAAAAATAAGCTACTTGAGCAAGCGATGGCACAGTCTGTTGTGGTTTTCTTTCACGTGATACCTTGAAGAGGAATTAGAGATGACTTGGAAAAGGCAAGGTAGGGCAAAGCCCCTCAGAGTGATTCATATAATTTCAAGGCGACCTTTTTTCTCGTGTGCAAATCTTCTGTACGTTTGACGTGAGCTGAGAGGAGGAAAGGGACAGTCTGTCTTGTGCCAGTCCCCTGCACGAAGAGCCCATGAATCAAAAAAATGGGCTTTGTTCTGATTCCAACCACGCTGAAGTATATTAGCCTAGCTGGGTCAAATGTTTTTAACCCAGGTTTTCTACAATATATATGTACAGAAAATTCTTAACCACCTGCCTTCCCCTGGTTCTTCCAGAGGAGAGAAAATGTGTGGTTTAGACATCTGAGGGGGAAAGTTCCCTTAAAGCCATGAAGAGCCACACCAAATCATCCTCAAATATGTCCCTTCCTGCCTGTCACAGATGGAGAAGGGAGTTTCTGGGGGTGGACTTCATGGAGTGGAAAGGTAAAGCTCTCACCATTGATGTAAGCAAGGAGGTCAGAAGACAAAAGTAGAGCTCATAGAGACTTCACACCTGGAAGCCGACCTGCAGCGCCCCAGGCAGACACTGATCTGAACTCAGAGCATCTCGGAGGGCTGAAGGACTCCTGGTCTTCTACCAGGGCTCTGCAGCCTTATTTCAGAGTTCCAGTTTCTTTCTGATTTCAGCCAAGAGGGAGGGGCTCTTTCTCTTTGATAATAGTATTCAAACATGCCTTGGGTTTGTGTGCGTGCACACACAAGTGTTCTCACACACCAAGCAAATGCACAGGAGGCACGGAAGAAAAGAGGGATGGAGGCAAAGTGGATCCAGTGTATGAGCTGTACCCTTGTAAAAGACATACCAGAGACTGCGTGTAACTCCCAGATCACCACTTAATGTGTTCATCTCCCTTAGAAGCAACAAGACCCAAGCCCAGATGCTGATCCCACAAACTTGGAAGTTCATAACGGTTCACAGTGAGCTCTTTGCCTTTAGAGGAAAAAGGTTTGAACATCCGAGGGCTTGGCCTGGCTGGGGCAGCCTCTTGCTCTGCTGCTCTCTCAGCTGTGAGACAGCCTTCCCCCAGGGCTTTTGGTGTGGCTTTCATTTGGAGGCCTGCAATGGCACTGCCTGAAATCAGAAGGAAATCCAGGATGGCAGCTGGGGTGGCTTTGCTGGGTGAGCAATGCTTGCCTCAAAGACACTGACCAAACAATTAAGCATTTTCCTGCTGTTTTCAATATCCCATTCCTCTCTCAGAGGGGGATCTGCTTTTACTCTTGGCTACACCCATGCTTGGCCCACTGGAGAAATGAGAGCAAGGTCTGGCATTCTAGGGATGATCTGTGTGTCTTTTACTTACTCCAGTGAAAACACTATCAGCCCCAGCCTTTCAAATATCAAGAGATACTGAGACCGGTTTAAAAAAATATATTTTCCCCCTGTTTAAATAAATTAATAAATAAAAAGGCTTACATGTATTTGCTTATTGTTTCTGGAATCTACACAGTGAGTATTATGAAGTCCCTCTCTGCAGCAAAAATAGCCTACACTTTCAGTTACTGAAATAAATGAAGGCTGAGATTTTCTGGGTAGATGCAGGAGCTGGGGACTATCTGAAAGAGCACTGAACCCCACAACTGTTGTCAGCATCATTGCTCTGTGCTCCCGAGTATCACGTGGAGCCGGTGTAATTCCCCCTGCTGCTCTGCACCGCACTGCAAAACACGTCCGGCAGCCTTTGGGCAAGGAAAGGGCTGTCACTGGGAGCACAGCCCTGTGCTCAGTGCCAGGAATGGGGCATTGGCCCCTGTTAATTACACCCTGCAACATCAGCAGCACGGTCCTCAGGCACCAGCCAGTGCTCCCAGCCCTGCACCTCCTCTCTCCATCTGAAGAAAAGACAAAACTCTTCACCATTTCTCCTTCTTCTTCTTTTCTCCCCCACAAAGAAGAACTTGCCAGGTCTGCATCTTTTTTTCCTGAACTGTTTCCTCTTTCTAATGTTAAAAGCATCTGCCGGACAGCTCAGTTCCATGCTGAGATGTCAACTCTTTTTCAGCAGGACTGTCCATGTGGCTGCGCCAAGGGGTGGCAACAGCTCCCAGGGCACTGCAGGGCACTGTGTGTGCAAACTGTGTCTGAGAGGAGCAGGACAGCTCTGCTCTGACCTGGTGAAACCAGAGGCTGCTTTGCCAATCTCCAGCACACAGCCCAGCGTGAACTCACCCACAGGAAAAGCAAATCTTCCTCTGGGTCTAGTGTAGTTGTTACAGGGTTTACTGGCCTTCGAGCTGACCTTGCTGACCTGCTTGCTTGGCTCCCAGATGGGACCTGGGTCAAGTCCTTTGGCTCAGATGGGACTTGGGCCAAGTCCTTTTGGCTCAGAGCATGAGCAAAGCGCACTCGGGTTTGTACCCAGCACCTCTCACGGTGTTGTGGCCGATGCATCTGCCCCACAACTCAGCTGGATGCCCAAAACCAGTCCTGGGGCTGGGCGCCAAACAGCTAAAGAGGAGTGGAAAACAGTAGCAGCAGGATTCCCTCAACCTGACTGAAGTCAACTCGGCACCTTTACACCTTTTTAGGGTGATTCAGCTGTGGATGAAGCATTAAAGCTGTATTGGAAACAGCTTTTGTTTCCCTAATAGATGTTTGAAGTTTTGATTGGATTTTTTTTCCTCATCTAAATCAGGATGCAAGGGAAAAAAATTGGAATTTCTTTGCAGATCTGTGATTTAAATGTAAGGGGAAAGGCTGGGCCAGTGGAATGATTCCTTTTTTTAAGTCGACCCTTTCTTTTAAATGACTATAAATTAATGTGAATTTCAAACGCAAGACTTATTTCAAACACAAAATGGAAATTTTTCTTTTTGAAAATATAGAAACCACATCTATTGTTTTCTCCTAAATATCTTTTAAAGACAGGAATCAGAAACCAGCCCTTTCCCACAAAAAGGTCTGGTTTTCACTGAATTTGCATTTTTGACTGAAAGCCTTGTTTCAAAGTCTTGAAATTAGATCACGGTGAAGCAGCATTTATATCTAATTGGCCTCGAGGAAGAAGAAAGCTCTGTGGGTGGGATCCATCTCACCTACTTACAGGTGTTTAGTCTAAATTATACGTCAGTAGTCAGGGGCACCTCCAAAAGGCTTTTCTCTCAATACTGGTGGTAAAAAGTGCCTAGAGAGGTGGTTTACACTTGATACCCACTTTTTCAGTGGTTAAAACTACATGGGAGAAATCCTATCCTCGCTGTTCACACTCTGGCTGAGGAGAGAAGCTCAGCGTCACAGCTCTGATGATTTCATGCTGGGACATGTTGGGAGAAGAAAAAGGAGCCAGGTTCTTCATCAGTTCTTCTAAAAGGAGCCAGATATTTTTAGGTGATGGAAAATAGAACAGTTTTGTGGAGAATGAATCAGTTGAAGGAACACTTGTTATTTCCGTGGTCAGGTAAAACTTTAAAAATCAAATATTTTCTAAATGTTCCTTGGGATATTTTTTTTTTAATTCCTTTGTAATTTATCTCTGATTGTAGATGGATTTTTTTTTTTCAGAGCAATGTTTATTTTTCTGCTCAGCTGAGTTCTTTCTCTTTTTTTTTTTCCAGCAAATTGCTTTGAATCCATTTGTAATGCTGCACTCAAGACAGGTAATATCACCTGCAAAATCCCCATGTGTGACTGAAGCCACCTGGTATGGAGACCAAAAGTGAGCACAACAGTGCATGCATTTTGCTTTATTTAATAGCTGCTAAAAGGAATATGCTTTTTTTATTGTGGTTATGTTTGTCCCTTTTTGCAGGGGTGTTTGGCTCCTGTATTGTTTGTGCTCACAGACCGGTTTGCAAGCTGTAAAGCCTTTTGCCCTTTAATTTGAGATGCAAGGCCAATTTAGAAACAGAAATCTTCAGATTTCATTTTCAGACAGCTATGCTGGGTGAAGCTTGGCCTGCGACTGGAACATTTTGGAAAGCATATGTAGGAAGTGAACACGGCAGACGGGGTGAGGAGCAGACATTTATAGGACAACCTTTCATTATCACCGTGCACGGAGAGTAAAAAATATTCGTAACAATAAACAGCCCATTGACCAAACCCTGATGACTTCAATGGTAAACTTCTTTGAAATTTATAGTGATAAACACACAGAGACAAAGATCAGTGTTACAGGACAGCTCAGTGAGAGCCTTTGCACACACTTGACCAAAGAATCATAGAAATGTGGAATTGTTTATGTTAGAAGGGACCTTGAAGACCACCCAGTTCCAACCCCTGCTTTGGGTAGGGACATCTTTTGCTAGACCAGGTTGCTCAGAGCCCCATCTGACTGACCTTGAACATTTCCAGTAGAAGTAGCTGGTGGAAATAGATCTGACACCACGGTGCTTCCTATGCACCGAGTGTTTGATGCAAAATTTCCTTTTGTATGCATGGAGATTTACAGGGGACATATTTAGTTAAGAGCTCCCACAGGAAAAAAAGAAAGCAAATTTGTAAACTACAGAAGTTGGAGAAGTTTCTGGTTATGTTTTTGTTTGTCTCAAAGAAAAGAAAGAGAAAGAGAAAGGATATTCCTCCATGTGTTACAAAACCATACAATTGTCTGTGTCTAACAACACAACACAATGCTCTCTTCCCATTCTCACATTTGGCCTGGACACAGGACATGGCCTTTAGCACTGCCAGCCCCACCTAAGTATGGGGAAGGGTTTCAAAAGCATCTTGATCCATTGCTGAAATCTTTCCTGTTCCACATACTAGTGTGCAAAATTCCTTCCAATGATGCCTCCAGTTCCCTTCCAGCTGTGTCTTGGTCAGTGGGGAGGCAGCTGAGCAGCCCCTCTCACACACTGAGCTGATGGGGCACAAAAGAGATGTAAAATGAAGTTTCCCTTCACAAGCAAAGGTGCCACAGCTCTGAGGTCTCAGGGCTCCCTTGACAGCAGCTCTTACTGGAGACCTGCCCTGCTGACCCTGGTCCGTGCTGAAGGTGACCATTGCCACGGGTTTGCAGTGTTTGAAAAAACAGACTGGCTTTGTCTGCTAGGATTGTCAAAAAAAGTACAGCTGAAACTTAGATCTCATCGTGATCTTGGAGATAAATGCCGAGAGAAGAGTGTGAGGCCTCAGAATTAAACTGAAGGACTACCTTTGTTAATATATTTTCTTGACAGGCTATTTTTAAATGTGTCTCCCTGCAGCAAGCGAGCAAAGTTTTTATTTCTTTGGAAATAAAAGGACCGGGCCTAAGGTCCATTCAATTTTTGGGGCAGACACATAACTCCCATTCATGTTAATGAGAAAGCCTCTCCTGCTTCAAGGGAAGAACGGACCCATTAGAGATCTAGGATATTATTTGAGACCCCCTGATCCCCTACAGCAGTGGGAGTTGGTTTGTAAGTAAGGTCAGTGTCAGAGCTGTTCCCTGCTGGTTTGTTCCTCATAATTCTGTCCCACAGCACAAATCTTGCTGTGGTACAAGACCATGGTGGGTTTTGACCTTGCTTTGTATCAACCTGGTTTGGTTTTTTTTCCTTAAGGATGCTTCAGTGAGGTGAAAAAATGAAAGGTCAAACCCAGGATTGCCTCCTAGAGGAGAGCCCACTGGAGATAAAGGCAAAGTTACATGAGTTTGGGACCTGGCATGACCTACTTACCAGGCAGAGTTATGAGAACCCATGTTAGGACAGTTTGTTTTTCAGCCTGGTTTCTCATGGGAACGAGGCTTATGCAATCGTACTGTCTGTGCGTCTGTGTCTACATCCTCCTCCCCTCCCCAATAACTTTTGGACTCATTGCTCAATTTCAGCTGGGGGGGAGAGGTTCCAGGGGTGCTGCTGGTCCTGCAGGCACTTTAGAATCAGTAGAGGAGAGTGAGGCTACAGGTGTTCACTGCAGCAGGTACTGCCATGACAAGAGTTTGTGCAGCTCAGAGACGAGAGCAGTGCAGAGCTGCAGGCGATGGCACAGCCACGGTGCCGGTGGTGGGTCCACACAGCACATTCTGCTGCTCCCTGTTTGACACTGACACACTCACTGGTGAGCCTCCCAAACCTCATCTCCTACTTTGTTCCTTTCTCTGTAAAACAGGGTGAATTTGAGAGGTTCTGTTAACTAAGAGCCTTCTAAAACACGGTGAGGGATGGCAGGGAAGCATCCCTGCTGCAGTCTGGTGCGGTTAAAGCAAGGTTAGAGGGGGATGAGGAGATCCTCTGGGCTCAGGAGCATCTGACCTGAGCAAAAGTTCCCTCTGCCAGGGCTGCAAGGGATGTGATGCTGCTGAAGTTTGTCATTGTAACACTCACCCACCCAGGATTTGGGAATCGGCTCGAACAAGGGTCTCTCTCAGACTTAGCGCAGCTCCTTTTAACCTCCCTGCCTTCCAAAAGATACCTTGCACACTGCTGCCATGTGAACTCAGTTAATTACAGGGGAGGAAATTACGGCCCCACAGACTTCACAGAGAATATTCAGCCTAGGTAAAGCATTTAATGATATGCAATTAAAACACTCCATATCCAATTCCTAAGAAATGGTGGGTTTGGAGAGGGACCACTTCCAGCGAGCACATGATAATGAACTCCCCAGGTCACAAGGGCACCATTTCAGAATGATAGTGTGAATTTATTAAACATGCTGTGGAAGACAAATGTTATTATATGAATACACAAGGAAAGACAATAGATCAGGAGAACTCCTTGGATTTCTGGTAGCACAGTACATGCATGACAGCTTCCTTTGGCTCACAAATAACAACAGAAGAGCACATATGAATACTTTTCATGATTTGTAGGGGATTTTAGGGATCTTCTCCTCATCAATTCTCATTTTTTGGGCAAACTGGGTTGCATGATGGCTAAACAGATGAGGAAAGACAATGTTTCCATTTATTTCATTAATGTTTCCCAAAAGAGCTTGAGAAACTGTTACTTTAAACACCGCATAGTTAGATAAAAAAGGTGTAATTAATTGATGTGTTCTTTGGAGTTAGTGCAGGGAAAAAAGACCCTTCCAGGACATAATCCAAAACTGTGATGCCTCTTGACATGAGTTCAGGACAATCTCAGACTTCTAATTTCTTCTAAAGCAGATACTGCAGACTGAAAAGTTTGTCAAAAAGGTCTCTTTGTGACCCTCAGGCTTATTTGTTGTACCTGTCTGTGTCTCCCTAACTCTGGGAATTAGAGCTGAAGTTCCAGGCCACATTGCTTTGGGCCGATGAGATCCTCAGTCAAAGCTGGATCACCTGTAGGTGCTTTTCCTCTTTACACAAAACTCTTTATAACAAAAATATTCCCCACTCTCCTGAGTGTTCATTGGCTCTGCTAGGGGCTCTCTTCTCTTCCTGAGTTGTGTGGACTTGGTACAGTGCTCTCTGGATTGTTTTCCCTCCTTCCCAGCCGGTGCATCTCCTTTGAAGTCAAAGGAGCTACTGTGATTTTTTGCCCCATTGAGATGCTCACTGTGGAAGAAGGATATAAAAGACTACTGCTCACAGGGTGGGAGCTGCTGGTTTCCAGTTTCTCATTAATTTTTCACTTGTCTTTCATTTCAGTGGGTCTACACTATGCTCCACCTTTGGCACAGGCACAAATGCTATTTTTTAATGTGGTTCAGTGGGAGGAATGGTTTTGATCATTAAAAGCAAAGCAAAAATTATTTCAAGCAAAATTCCAGAGCCTCTCTGCATCCATTTATCTTTCCATGGCTTCCTTAAAGCATTGCCTACTTGCTCTCTGGGGAATATGTGCTCCAACTGTGTTTCACCACATTTACAGGAGCAGTCACATATGACCAAGACTAAAATTTAACCTTAATTGCCCACAGGCTGCTGCCATTGAACCCTGTTGGCATGTAGGGGTTTTAAAGTGTTGAAATGAACCCAGCAGAAACAATAAGAAAGGCAATACCATATTTAGTTGTAAACCATCCTTAAAAATATTAATATGCTAAAATCTGAGCAATGAAGGCTCAAATTCTTGAAAGAATTTGTAATTTCCTGTAATCATCTCCTTAAAATATTCCTGATTGGGACTTAGAAGCAGTCAGAGAAGAGAGGGGTCTCTGGAGAGCCCACCACTGCTCCTTGCTGAGGCAGGGCTTTGGAAAGTGAATCACTGCCGTGTGACTGGATCCCTGCCATCCACCAAGGATCAGTAAAGTTTTATGCACCTTCCTCACAAGCCTCAGGTTTTTGATTCCAGGTGTTCACATTAATCTGGGACACAGTGGAAGGAAGAAGTTGCTACGGCTGCGTGGAGATGGCAGCACAATCTGGGCTGACTTCAGTCAGCAAGTGCAAGAAGTTTAATTATCTCAAATGATTGCACTTCTTGGAGCCTTTATGCTGTTTGCTTAAGTCCACGGAGCACTGGTGTCGTGAGTGCTCCAGATACCGAAGTGTTTGGGGTCTCCAGTGCTCAGTAACATCATGCCCTGTGAGGAAACCTTTGTGCCTCAGCATCCCATTGCTGGCAGAAGTCAAAACAATGAGCATGCTGGGCACAGAGGTGTTAAAGGAAGTCACAGCAGAATAGGACATACACTCATTTTAGATTTGAATTTCACAGCTGTGTGATCTCAGAGTGTAAAACCAGCCCTTAGCTCTTAAGAGTAAATCCTTCCTAGGCACTGAAGAGTTTGCATGCTTTTGTAGGTTTAGGGCATCATTTTAACTCCTGGGCTTGTGAAAATTCTGTTTAATGACACCTGCAACTGTTAGAAATTATTACAGCCCTCAGACTGTAGTAATTGGGGACCACAGTTAGTGCTGCAAGCGTTGCTCTCTGGAGCTGCCCTTCCCAACCAGAACTCCTCAGTGGATGTCTCCTGAGAACCACCTCTCATCTCCATAATTTCCCTCTCCATAATGTGTCCCTTTCTGTTTCATCTGACATTTCTATCACCTTTATGAAGCCTCATAGAGAAGGGGCTGTGAGGTTTGGATGTAATTGGCGTATGGATGGTGCTCAGATTTTTTAATACACAGTTTTTATAAGACTGCTTTAATGTTTGCCTTCGCTCTTTGATCTCCACTTGAAAAACGTTTTTCATGGAGTTTGTTTGAAAGCACAAATAATCGCTCACCACAACTAAGGGCTAGCAAATAGTTCTAGAAAAGAAAGAAAACCAAAGAGAATCATGAGCTGATGGAGATGCCTTGAAAGATGTTTTAGAAACAGCTTGTAGCAGCACATTTCACAGGACTGTTCATCAAGTTAATTCTCCTGTCGCACTGGCGTTCCTGGATATGGTAATAACAACAAGGAAAGTTGTAATGGATTTCTAAACTGGGAGTGTTTTAATAGATTTTAGTAAATTACTTGTACTCAATACTGTAGTGTTGTGATATGACACACCACAATGGAAGATAAAGCCGCTTGCAGATATAATCTGTGGCTCAAAAATAAATATGATGGTTCCCATGTAAGATGATATTTAACTAAATATGTCCCTGGAAAGGGAGAAGCCCTGAAAACCATGAAACATCACTACTCTGGTCTGATAGAAGCAGGAGCAGTCACAGTGGACGGGGAGAGCTATTCCAGCCTTTTGCAGTGCATTTGTAAGAGAAGCCACTTTTGTCATGGTAGATGAGCTGTAAATTGAGATACTCTAATGAAAGAGAGTCCTCTCAGGGTGACTCAGCATGACTGAAAGTCCCAAAAGCCTTGAAGCAGTCTTCATGCAGGGCAAAACCCATCTGTATTATCCTGCTGATCTTGTGGATCTTCATAATAATCGTGTGGGGTGCAGGTGTACGTAAGAAAGCCCATGCTGAGATAGGGTTTATTCCTTTCAAAATCCCTCAGGCCTGGGAGAAATCCCCCTGGCAAAGACCAACCAAATGGCAGAATGTTTATAAAATGTTAAAAGCCAATTCTTTCTGTCACTAACATTAAACTACTGTAATACAGACCGGTTAATGGTGAGGCTTCATGAAAAAAGACATTAATCTCCACTTGTAATGCAGGAGCCATACAACTTGCTTCAGCCTTAATCTTTCATGAGTTATGGACTCTTCTGTGATTCATAAAACAAATAAATCACACCTCTAAGCTACCATCTATTTATTACCACTTTTTAAAGGTTCAGCATAGTATAAAAAGGATATATTTTTCTTGCCAGAGGTTGTCAGCTACTAACATTTGGGAACCAGAGACCTGATTCTGCATACAGCTGGACACAGGTTTTGTCTTTGTTCCTGAAGACAGCCAGCTCCGTGGAAGTGCACTCATGGGGCTGAATGTGCAAATTTTATCCCGTTCTTTCAGGCTGTGCTTTTAGAGAGAAAGCCAGCTGACCTAAAAGATGACAGAAAGTCCCTGGCCTTCCTTTTTAGAAAGAGACAAAGGTTGATCAGTAAATAGGACTTGCCAAGTTATGAAACCACGGGGAGAACAACGGGAAAGAATTATTTGGAACAGCAAAAATCAGACTAGAACAAATATTCAAATTATTAGGAGACTTATTCAAGCCAGAAATCACAGTTCCTCTGGTACTTTAATATGTTCTGTGCTCATTTCAGTGTTATTCTCTTTGCAGTAGAACCAGAACCTCGGAGTCCACACACACAGGCTGTCAGTCCAGCAGACCTGGGAGGGGCTTATTACCTTCGCACCCAATGTTTACAGTGAGAGCAAAAAAAAGAGTAAAAGAATCTGGTTTTAGGAACTTTCTGTGCTTCCATTTTCGGGGAGAGTCCTCCTGGTTGGTTCCCAGCTTACATCACAAGGCTGGCAGTCTGGTTGGCCTGGCTGCTCCCAAGTCCTAGTGGTGTCAGCAGGGAATTAAGTTCACTCCTTCCACCTCCTGCCTACAAACACCACAACAACTCCCATTGTAGCTGCTGACCTTGGCCTTAGATTTCAAAACCTCAGGGACACAGAGGAGTTACTGAAGTAAATAAATAAAATGAAACACATGCCTGTAACGTGCACAAGGCATGAAGCACACTCCCTTGAAACCGTGCCCGTATCTGCTCCTGCCCAAGTGGAAGTTTATGGACATAGGGACGTGCTTTGGGGCTCTTCTTCATATTTGTCTTGTCTGTGATTTGTTTGAAGGAATTGTAAAAATATGGATCTCCCAGGGCACTTCTTGTAAGTTAGAGTGAAACCTTGGCTGTGTTATGACTCCAGCATCGACTGCATTACTGCAAAAAAAACCTGGTCTGTGGGCTCGAAGAAAAAGCACAGTAATTGCATGTCTTCTCCAAGAATGCTAAAAACCAGATAAATACTAACCAAGTGCAATCTTTCCTCCTCCTCTTTGCTGCATATTCCATTAGACAGCATTCAAATCCTGTATCATATTTGGGGAGTTTCTTTCTGTGACATGCAGGTGGAACTGGAAAACTGGAGCTCAGTTACCCAGACAATGCAGACGATATTTTCTGCTTCTTTTGGCAAACAAATAAAAGGATTTTTCTATGGAAAGGACTACTATAATAATGGAAATTCAAGAGGCACACTAGTCAAACACAGTCCTTCAAGAAAATAACTGCTTTCCCCCAAAGAGGGAAAAAAGCAGAATTCGGAGAAAGAAGAGGAAAAGAAGCAGAATTGAGAAGAAACACTCCTAAATCTCAGGATGAGTAAATGCCTGCTGCTGATCTACTCCTCCTTTTGTTTCTAAAGAACTGAAGTTCTTGGTGTATAATGGTGTAGTGGTGGTTGCAACTTTAATTTCAGTTCACTTTTCCCTTGGAGATATTTCCTCACTCCAAGTCCATGGTAAAGCTGTCTGGGGGAAACTTCCACTCTAGATGCTGCTCAGATATATTTACAAAAAGAATCCTGGATGCTCATGTTAAAGCACCTATATAGACTCATGTTCTTTGGCTATAGAGAATGAATCCTGGAGCAGCTTCTTGTTTTCAAAGGAGCAAAATGAACAAGTGGAAAAAATCTGGTCATTAATGACAGCAGAGCTTCCTATGAGTGATCACAGTAGCATACCTCAGGTTTCTAAAGCAGCTGTTGATAAATGACACCAGAAGGTGTCTTTTGGCTAGGAAAGCTGCCCATTTTCATAAAGATTTTGTTCTGAAACCCCTGCAATTATATTATACTGCTCTTGCACCACTCTGTGGAATTTTGCTTCTGATTTCTTACAGCTTCATGCAGACTCAAGTAGTTTGGCCTCCTTATTAAACCCAAGCATCAATCTGTAAAAAGCCTCTTGATTGTCTAGACAACTACTTGTGAAAGTCAGCTTTGTTTCGTTGATTCTGCGTCCCTGGGGGTACCGACACTGCTCCTTCTGTTCTTGTCTGTCAATACTCTTTTGGCCAAAATTTTGGGTTGTTTTTTTTTTCCCTGTATCTGCCAATTATTTTTGTTTTGGAAACCAACTGAAAAAATATTTCAATGCTGTTTCTTGATACTTTTTCTTTTTTAATAAATAAATGCCAACAGCCTGGAGCTTATGAGCAGCCCTACAGTAATAAAAGGATGTACACAGCAGGCAGTACTCAATTTGCAAAAGAAAAACAGATTAACATTCCAGGTTTCTGAGGGCTTTTTGTCAACAACAGAACATTTAAAAACATCAATCTAGTAGTAATTGCATTTATCAGTGCATTCTCGGCTGATTCTTTGGCTACTTCCCTTAACATCATGGAATGGAGAAGTAGCTATTGGAAGTCTTTTATATCTATAGATATATAGCTATAAAGTGAAAATTTGGTAACAGCCAAGTTGATTTGACTGTATGTAATTGTCATTTCTGGGATCAGAATTACACACACTAGAATGTAATGGTTATGGTGGGAGAGTGAACACCCACAGCCGGGCCCTCAACAGCTACAAAAATTGGTACCAAGTCCTATTCCTGGACACTTTTGCAGAAAGAAAGTTCATTGTAAGCAACAATGAAAAAAAAAAAGCTCTTCAAAAAAAAAAAAAAAAACCTCAGCAGAGATTTTAAGAAAACCCCATGGGAGTATCATTTCCCCGTTTCTTTAGCAGATGCTCACCAGTCACTTTTCAGGTATAATACCACTGATTGCAACCAGGCAAGGAACAACATGGAACGAGACGCTGCTCTCCTGCTCCGAATTCCCTATGAGCCTGGAGAGCCGCCAGAAGTGCCCTGAATGCGGCCGGCAATCAGCTCCTGGGAGCCTGCTGCTCCTGAATGCCCGCGCTGAGCACCTTCCCCAGCGGGCTCCCGGCGCGGCTGGCGCAGCCCTGCCCCTCGGAGAGGCGGCATTCTGCACGGAGAACTGCTGCGAACGGCACGGGAATACAGAGAGGCTGCTTCCGCGCTGCGCTGGCCACAGGCTGCAGGAGTTTCTTATTTCTTCCTTACACCGTTGCCCCAGCTGATGGGGTCTTTAGTCCCCTCTGGTGTTCCTCCCCTGATGGAGAACAGACGCTTCTTTTAAAATTTTGTAGTATAGAAAAGTAATCTGGAGCCTGATTTTGTGCTAATTCACTTAGACACTTCTGATAATTTTGTCTTATGTATATTTATTAGGGTTTTTTTTTTTCCTTCTAACATCATTAGATTTGTTTTGAACTCAAAGGTCAGTTCCTACACCAGTATAAATCAATGTAACTACATTGATTTCAAGGATTTCAGCATCTTTCATTAATTCCTATTGCCATAGATAGTGTAGTTGTCTCTGAGGAAGAAGATAGATGTATATATATTTATTTATATGCATTTTGATTTAAATCACAAAGAAAAAAGAAACTTCTGTGAAGACTGTAATTCTGTAGCATGTCATTAACCATGCAATTAAGGCCTAGTGGTGCTAAGTGATCAATACAACAGAATCCCAGGCAGCCACCTCCAAAGATTTCTCTTAGTCCATCCCCTCTGTGGTTCCCATTCTACCTTCATAAAACAGAGCCCTGATTCTTGCACAGGAGACCTTACCATCTTTTTTTCTTACTAAGAAAAATGTGGTTTCTTTATTTGGTTGTGCTCCATTAGCAGCCTAAAGAACACACTCCCCAGTAAAATAACCCAAGTGTTGGTCTTACTCATTTCAATTCAATCATTCCAAAATGAATTCCAATTGCTCATCTAATTACATTTCCCTACTTTTATTGGTCTGCTTTTGAGAGGAGTAGTTTCCTGCGTTCTTTGGGCTATAAATTAAATATATAAGGAGAGAGAGGAAGAGAATTAAAATTATGCAGAATGTTTCAGTGTTAAAGTTAGAACTTATGTCTTTAAAAATCAATTCTGTAGTAAAGGTGTATCTGTGGTTACACAGACACCTCTGCCCACTTTTCAGGGAGTTCCCAGTCTGCGCAGTTCTGTAGCTTCTCTTCCACGCATGCAAAAAAGCAGTTTCACATGAAACTGATATCCCTCTCCAGGGAACGAGCAGCATTGTCTATAGCCAAAATATGTTTTATTAAAAACAGAATCTTCCTTGTCAGGTCACATATCTCCTGCTGAACTTGAGGGACGCCGAACAATGGTGCCAGGTTTGCCACACGCTGACAGTGACATCCATGCCTGGTGCACAGGCAAAGCAGCCAGAGCACCCGGCTGACCTCTTCCTCTGCAAACCAGCACTTGGTGTGATAAGAGGCCTCAGTGCTGGTGGTTGAAAATCACTCAAGAGAATGAGGTGCTGCACTTGATAAGTGCAACCCTTCACGGGTCTGTGGGCTGGTGTGTGGTGGAGAAGAGGAAGTTCAGAACCTTAGGAAATCTTTTAGATACTTTTAAAATTGTTAAATGCAGCATATATGCACTTCCTCTTTCCATGCTGCTCCGCCGGTGCAGGTCCCGGCTGAGGTTGGGACATCTCCCAGCACATCTCTGCCTGAGCCTCCAGACATCTGGGTGAGGCAGACGGGCAGCAGACACAGACCAAAGGAGTTTCTGAGCTTCATATTTGAATGGAGGAAGTAAGGTAATGAAAAGGAAACCATAATCTGGCCCTGAATTAATTAGCTCACAACACACAGCATTAAAAAGTGTATTTGGGCGAGTAGATGGCTTGGCAGCTACATCTTGGGATAGGTCTGGTCTTTGATTCCTCTGTCTCCATTTTCAATCCCCACAGCCCCTCTGTCTCTCTGCATCACGACAGTCCTGTGTCACCCACACCCTGCTGTGCCCAGGGCTCCCAGCGTGGCCTCTGCCGTGACTGGGACAGTTACTACAAAGCCTGAGGTTGACAAATCATTGAATTAACTTTCTCCCTGCCTCGTGCAGTTCTCTACCTGCTGCAAACAACAGTGGAATCATGAGATCTAGAAGAAGACCAAGATAAGGGACCTCAAGCCTCCACAGGGCCTTGGACTCTCTAGTTCAGAATATATTTTTCTTATTCTTTTTTTTTACCCGTGTCAAGGTTTGCATATAATTGATTTCACATCAGTTGGCACAGAGACAGTCCTATGTAAAAAGGCTTTTTTGAGTTCAAAGAATTAACTTTGCATAGGAAAAAAATATTTTTTTTATTCTGGTTTGCTCTGTTCAGGTCCACATTTTCAGCCCCTGGAGCTAAAACAAGTGAGTGACTCTGTCATCACAACTCATTGAGATGGAGAACTGGGCCCATCAGAAAGTTTTCTGCCTCCAGTGCTTTCCCTAGGAAAGCTGGACTGTCCCTCTGGGAGTTCTGGGGAGAAAGAAAATTATTGGATTAAAGTTGCACACAGAATAGTCAACACCAAGAGCCTTCATTTTTCCTTTAGTGCCTTTAACCTGAGGGCAATTAGAACCATGACGTGGACATTAACTATCACAACAGACATAAAAATCTCAGATTAGATGGATTTTACAGCAGGCCTCACACCAGTTCCTAAGAAAGGGCAGGCAGAGCAATTCTCCAGTGGTTCTGTCCCTGTGATCTAAACCTCATGTCCCAGATCCCCGTGCTGGATGTTTAGCCCAATGTTTTTGGAAGTCTTCTGACAACTTTTAAATCTTTACAGGTGCTATTGTTGAGGTGTCAGTTGTCATGGAGAACAGGATACTATTTCACGACATCAAAATACCCCGTAATCATTTCAGAAGGTTGATGATATTGCTGCTGGGCATAGTCGAACTCTTCCTCACATCACTGCAGACTGAGGCTCTCCCTCTGCTCCACGCAGCCCAGATATAATCCCTTCTGATTAGAGCTTTTTCTCTTTGATGCTCTCCTTTGTCATCCACACACTGGGAAAATTGCTTTCTGTTGAATTACATGCTCCGTGCCGTTTGCATAGTTGTCTTTTTTAACCTGGAAGCAAAGCTGTCTGTGCCTGAGCAGCGATAGGATTCTGACTTCTAGTAAATCTTTGATTAATGAAGCTCAGGTAAACAGATTAGTCATTAACCTTTGCTTTTTATGATCAGATTACTTATTGATGTAGAGTGCTTGTGCTGCTCCCATGCTGCCAGGGATGGGAATCTTGCTTTCCTTCAGACTTTGAGAATCTTCTCGCCATCTAAAAAGAACCTCTTTTAGGATGGGGATATTAGAGAGCTGCTGCCTCTGCAGGGAGTCATCTATTTTGTATGGGATCTCACTGCAACCAGGGCACTTAAATGCAAATATTAATTGGTGCTGCCCAATAGTTGAGTGTGTTTTTCATATCTCTGGTTCTATATTTCAGCTAGACAGCTGTCAGTGAGGGGAACTCAGCTGAGGCACAGAGGAGATAACACACAAAGTGAGACAAGTTTTTAAAAAATGGCACACTCTGAATCCATGGCTGTGCAGGACAATTGCTTAAACCCTTGAGAAAAGCCAAATCATTGGTCAGGAAATCATTGTATAATGTCCATGTCTGTAGACAAACAGAAGGCTGCCTTAAATCCATTCAAACCTGACTTAATTCTGGGCTTTTTATGTGCTGTACAGGTCTCCCATGATGGGCAAAACAACCTATGAGCTGAGGGCAACAAGAGAACCAGGGACAAGAAATCCTTTATCTCTGCCATCTCCATCAGGTCTTTTTCCATGCAGTCATGCTGCCAATGGCCTCTGTGAAAGCAATGAATGATATTCCATCATCTGTTAAGGAGAGTTTCAGATTCAGACACTGGGCAGAAAGCTGGGCTCTCCTGTGTGACCATCACCGCGGTGCTGCCCACTTGGAAAGGGTTTGCACCCTCCCTGCCTTCCGGACCATCCCCACCAGTCCCCGTGGGTGCCGAGATTCACCTACCAGAGGAATGGAGCTACATCCAAAAGGGGGTCTCATTGTCATGACCCGCAAATTTAAATGTGGGAAAATTACTCAGGACTAACGAGTAGAAGCGACCTGTGCCTACCTGCAGCCTACAAAAGCAGGGAGGGAATTCCAATTACACACCAATCTAATTCATTGATCTCTAATACACTGGATTATATTTAAACCTGCAGACATTTACACTGCAGTCCTGAACACAGAGAAGTACAATCAGAATAGATAGATAAAATTCCATGCTTTCTAGCTGATCAACAGACTGAGCTGCATGTTTGCACTTTCAGTTTTGCATCTTGTAAACTCCAGCCTTCACCCCCATTTCCAGTGCTGGGATCCCCTCTGCACACAGCTATTAGCAGATGGAAATCTAGCAACCTGATCTGTGGGCCCAGTTGGGTAATCAAACATTTAATTACTAACAATTATCCATTAATGCTTATAAATTAGGTTGCCAAACTACTTCTACAGACTACAAATATTTGCATCTAGACTTGTCTGCAAAAATGGAAGATGCCGGTGTAAAGCTACACCACAATGTCCGATGCTGGCATTTGCATTCGGACTCTTCAGACTGACACAGAAAATGCAAATATTTGCTGCATCAGAAAGGTATGAAAAATTAGGAAATTAGAAGCTGAAATTGAGAGAATCATGAAAATCAGGTCCTAAGTCAAATTCCAAGCTCACTTGATTTCTCTCACATTAAAACTCTTCTTCCTTTTCACCCTTCTCTCTTGCTTCTTCCTCTGCAGTTGATTAAACATTTGCCTCCACCCTACGAATATATATTGGTTTGGAGGGCTTATTTTATTCTGAATTACTTCCTGATATTAATAATGATTTTTTTAATGCCTCGTCATGCATCTAGGAATGTTGTTTATTAAAATAAAGTCTAACAACAGGATTTCAGGTAACACTTCAGAGATGAACATATGCTTTTCACTACCACGCCTAAGTAGGAGAGACTGTAACCCTCTCCAGTAAGAGCACACTGCATTGCTATGCAGAAAATGTAAACCAATTCTGTAAAAGGGTTCCAGTTCCCATCCTGTTAAGTAAGTTTTGCTCTTTATAATTGCCTGCTTTCTACTGTCTGTTTTATTAAAGCGATGTGGTTATGATCTTGTCCACGTGACCTCTCCCTTTGCTCACAAGGGAAATGTTGGAGTGGTATTGCAAGCATTGGGACTTCAAGGCTACATTTAAATTAGTAAATTCAAACGTGTCTGGAAGCATTCCCAGGACTAGAACAAAACTGTTTATACAGTCAACTGCTAAGCTGTTCTCTGGCATGAATTTGGCCCGTTCCAGCTCCTTCTTTCCCTGAATGGATTGTGATCACAGCATGGCCAAGGAGCAGCGCACATGAAACTCCCACTTTTTGAGAGGATAAATGAGTTTATTTGTATATATGCCCTCCACCTGCTGGCCTTGGTGTTTATTCCTGTGTGCATTTTATTTGCCTGATGAGGTAGAACCAAAGCACCTTGAACTTAGTACCCAGGCAAACAATTTTCTTTGGAGAATCACATTGATTTAAGGCAAATGCTGCACATGGCAGGGACAAAAATTAGCCACTATCATGCACAGTAAAAGTTGATGCATATGCAAAATTAGGCTCCCAGTCACAATCTGGATAAGTATCAGTTGGATCTGAAGGGTGCAAAAGCTGAGCATAATAAAGACAGGATCCTCAGCTGAAAACTAATGTCTCTTGTGGCAGTATCGGGCTCAAATACTCTGCCAAAGAAACAGTGCCAGAGGAATTGCAGAAAGAAGAGGGTGTGACGGTTTAATGGGATTTTAGTAAAATATGATATATTTTTTTTAATTTGCCTGAGTGTTTTATTCTTTTTAAGTAACTCTGAAGGGATCATCTAATTCTATAGATAAGCCATGTATAGTCACCAGCCCAACATAAATTAATTGAAATGGCTGCTGAACACAACACTTGCTTTTACTGAGAATGCAAGAAGTTCTTCAAGGACTACAAATTCTCTATCTCTTTTTCTACTTCCCCTGGGGTCTCTCTCTCCTCTTTTTCATCTTTTTTTCTCTTCCTTGATGCCCAAGATGGTTCCATTAGTCTTGCAAATATTAATTCCCAATGCAAACAGAATGTGTCAAGTACAGGAGGATGTAAATGGAAAATTAATTGAAGAGCAACGTGTAGGCTTGTGCTGCACAATGTCCTCAGCATGAATACTCAAGCAGAAACTTGCCACTGACTTGCTGCCCCTCAAAAGCCCTTCCACACATGGAACTCAAGGCTGGGCTGCTGGCACAGGAGGTGCACACGAGTTTTTTGAACAGTGCCTGATAACTGATTCCTCTTTTGGAGGGTTGTTGTTGCAGGTTCACTGGTGCACAGCAGGGCTGGCTGCACAGCCGGGACAGAGCTGCTGCCCTTCCCTCGCTCAAGGCCTGACCCCAGCACAGCTCCAGGAGAGCCATGGGGCAAGGTTTTGTCATCCTCCTCCGTCCAAGGCAATCCGGCCCTCAGGAAAGGTCAGGCTGCCATCAGTCCTGAAGTTCCAGTTAACCCTCTCTGGTCAGGAGTGGTCAGAAACATCACCGACCGCTGTTCAGAGCTGTAAGCAGGAGCTTTGGAGCTTTTTGCCAACCTCTGACAATGCAAAGTACATAAAGTGATCAATGAATTTTACTGCTTTATCTGTTTCATAAATTGTCCTCAGATTATGACGCTGTTCAAATCACTTGCTGCAGATGCTTTGTGAAAAAAGAAATTTCTTCAGCACTTCATAGCAATTATTTGTAATCTGTTATTTTGACTAGACCCTGTTGATGATATAGTGATTTTTTTTTTTTTGCTCATTGATTAGAAGAGTTTCAGATTTCTGAATTATTAGATTTGGAGGTGAGAATTCAGAATTTGATTTTAGCTAATAGGCTTTCAATCCAGAAGAGATAATAGTTCACTCATTCCATGTCCTTGAATAGCACAAACCAGAGGTTTCAGGCAGTTCTTTCCCCCCATACTTTGATGTATGAGTACATTTAACAAAGCTTTATCTCCTAGAAAATTATTCAGTCTTTCTTTCAAGCCATATAGAATTCTCCTGCTTTCAATAAAAACCCCAGATGTTCCCATGACTTCCCCCTCATTAAAATAATTTGCTACAGTATTCCTGGGAAACTAATAGAAGTAGTTGAGAATACAAGCAGAATTTATAATGAACTTTCACACACTTTTTTAATATTTTCCTAGCAAAAGTTCCAAGATTTGAGCTGTTGCTGCTCATTTTTATCCAGACTTATTGTACTTGGTTTAGTGATATCAGCACTCTAGACCCTTTCCCTGGTCAATGGAGAAAAATAAGCTTTCCCAGGTGGATTGCATTTTCCAAGGCTGGTCTCTCTGCTGACTACAGTAGGAGGCTGGAAAAACCAGCAGACCTTAAGTACCTCAACAAGATATTTAAATTTAGATGGGAAATACCCTGGCTCTGCTTGCTCATCCTTAGGGCTGGCTCTGGGAGTGAAGGAATGGGGCACAAACCTGCAAACACCCGAGGAAATCTATCACTCGTCTCCAGCAATCCTTTCTGGTCTTTTCTGGTACCACTGAGATTTATTTTAAAGAATCCATCAGGGTCAAAATTGTTTCCACTCTTAATGAAATTATAAGTTTATTTCTCAGCCTTATCATCAGCATCCTGAGTCTTTTTTTGCTCACCAGGGGAAAAGCAATAGGTCAGACCTTTAACATGCACAATATTCACTTTCTAAATCCTACTTTCTCTCAGGATTTACTTGACTAGATAATTTCTGTTTATTTTGGACACATTCTGGTATCATGTCTACAGAGATTTGTGGGGAAAGTACAGATGATACAAAGGATTTTGCTTTTTACTCCTAACCACCCCCTGATCACCACCACCAACAGCTTTTCTGCCTCCTTTCACATTTCCATTTTCTCTCTTCCCCTGTTTCTCTGCACTCAGCATCCTGCAAGCAGTGCTGTACAGTCTTCCAGTAAATATCTCATTTAAAGAGTGAGGAAGCCTGAATTAAATAGGGCAGGGACTCTCGCTGGCCCGAGTTAATGGAGATGTCTTTTAGTGAGATGTCAGCTCTCGACAGTTCAGCTCTGCCAGCGTCGTGACAAACCTTCCTCCCACGTTTAACAGTGTATGAACAATGATCCACAAGGAAGGTGTGTGATAGCCTTTGGATTGGGCCATGGCTCATTTTTAGGTATTTTCTCATAATTCAGGGCCACAGCTTATAACCTCATATAAGTGAATGAGAACAGCAAGAAAATGAAGTCCTGGAACCAGGAGCAGTTGTCATTGGCTCAAAAGCAGACAAGAAACCTCATCATCTTGGCCCAGTCTTGATAAATTACTTATACTCTATCCTGGAACCAATGGAAAATATGGACGTGTCTACATGATAGCTATAGAAGACAACCTGGCAAATCTGGAATGTGAAATTATTCTAAGTGGTATAACTGAAGCCAGAATTTGGGACAATGTTATCCAGTAGCTGGAATTTCATGATCATAGTGGTGGTCCTCTCCAATCTTCAGAGAAAAAGCATCTAATAGGGGATCATGTACTGGTGGTGATGCATTGCAATTAGAATGTTGGAGCTCTTAAAAATTAGCACTGGTCTTGACACTTCCAAAATTGTGCCACCTTGTACTCTGGAGCAATCATTAGGGTAATGAACAGTTTCTCCTGGGTGGTATCTGCCACCACTTGACAGTTTCATAAATGTGAACATTTCAGAAGTGACAAAACTTCCATCCTTGTTGGGGAAAAAAAAAAAATTAATTAACCCCAAGCTTTCTTTTCTGAAGCGCACACTCCCAGAGCATCAGCACACAGAGAAAGTTGTGCTACTAATGCTTTTTTTGGTGCAGAAAGCCATCTTGTGTTTTCACATATGCTTCCAACACGAGAAGTTTCCTCATTCTGACAAAATGTGTTCCCTGTATTTTTAGAGCCGGGTTAAAACTCCGCTGCTGAGGAGAGGGGACAGGGCAGTCACACGGCTGCTCCCAGCTACGCGACACAGCAAATGTCAGAAGCGCTGGCGCTAATGGGGAAGCGACAGCGCCCTTTGCTTCCCTGCCCCTGCCCTCCACTTCTCCCTTCCTCCCTGGGCCTGACCTCCTGCACCGGGAAACCTGCCCCTGGTTTGCAGATTGTTCTGCTGTTATCCTGCCCCAAAACAAACAGACAAACAAACAAAGAAGAGACACATCTGTGCGGAGAAGATACCATTAATATACAACCACGAGGATCAGAAAAACCAGTGAGAGTGCAAACACGGCCAAGAACATGTTTGCAGTGTGTTCAGGATGGATTGCCCAACACTGAGGGAAGCAAAACACAAAAGTTACACTTCCGCCAGACAACGTGAGTGGCTTGTCACCAAAAAAAACCAGGTTTAAAGGCCACACTTGCTTTCCCTCATGCACCCCTTTCTCTTCTCCTTACTGCTTTCCTCTTGTCCAGTAAATAGGTTGTGATTAAATAGGAAAGAAATATTACATCTGTAAGTTTCTCAAAAAAAGTAAAGATATGTCAAATGAAAAATGAGGGCAGCTTTGCAGAGGATAACGAAGAGCTTCCCAAGCCACACAGAGGTGATCACAGTTCACAGCCCACCATGGGAGGTGGGATGGCTCACACTGCACTGAGCCCCGAGCAAGTATTGCCGGGTATCCACCTCATCAGGGATCGTCAGAGAAGCAGGACTAACTCACATCAACACCCATTACTGAATTCCTGAAAAGAGTGGGTTAATGGTTCACAAAAATCAATAAAAGATTGCTGTGATGGGAGAGCCATCCTGGAATGACAGAGTGGTTTTTCCTGCCAGCAGTACTCTCACATTTACGGAGGGAGCAGAAGCTGTGATATATAATTCTGGCTTAAAGTCTCTCGAAGTCTGGTGTTCTCCACCTCCCCTGCTAGTGACCAAGCAGTTTCTTTTCTGTCGAGGCTGGAACTGTTGGTGATGTTAAAGCAAACAGCCAGGACTGTCCCTGTGCCCCAGGCACATGCAACAGTGAGCACAGCAGGGTTTGTGCACCCCGGCTGAATTTGCTCAGTGTTACCACCCAGCAGCAGCCCATGCAGCTGATGGCTGCAGAGTGTTCTGGGTGTTGAAACACACACTGCCTCTTAGGGCTTCCCCCTCTCACGAGCTGTCTTTTCACTCCTCATATTTTCAGTGATATTTATTTATTTATTTATCATTTGGTTTTGTTTGGTTGTTTGTTTACTTGTTTGCTTGTTTTAGTTTATTTTATTTATTTATTTATTTTTCAGTATTCTCACTAGAATATGCAGTGGCCAGTACTCTTTAGATCTAATAAAAAGGCTGCAGATGTGCTTCATGTCCTCACTTTCCATTTCAGGCTACTTCAGGAGCCAATTTTTTAAGACTGCCAGAAGTGTCCCACAGGTGAGCAGGGTTCACAGTCCCCTGAGATGGTCACTCAGTCGTTCAGGAGCTGCAGGAGCTTTCACGGGTAGGGAAAAGAACACTACAGAGAAGAAAGCAAGATTAAGACCTGACATTTCTGCTTGAAGCTCGACCAAGCAACTTGGAACACACTGACAAATCCTCTTGGTGCACCTCCACAGGATGAGCCACGTCTCCAGCCCAGCCCTTGGCCCCAGTGCACACACGAGGGGCTTCGCTGGGGACAACGACAGTGGAAACCACATCACGTCCTATTAACAACACATATGCAAATACACACTTCTGGCTGTATTGTTTCGTTGGGCTGCTTTTACCGTAGATCTAATCTCTTCACCTTTGGCATTGAAAACGTGTTTTAATTAACCCGCTAGCAAAACATTAGACTGGGATGGTCTGATCATTTTTAACTTTATTTTCCTGAATGAAAACAATGCTGGCCAAATTTACTGTACACTGTCACCTTAATTACCTGTCTTAGACAATCCCTTTCACACTCACTGGTAGTTTATCACAGTATAACACAAAAACTCTTCCTCTAAAAAAAACTTTAAATGCTTCTGAGATTCAAACTGTAGATTGCTTGTGCAGCTATAATCTTAAAAAACATCTGCTACATTTGTGTGGTAAAGGAAGTCTCTTTAGAATACAGCCTTTGATTTCTATAAAAGACAAATCAGGCCACATGTTTTTGTTTTGAATGCTTCTCATCACAAGAGGAAATTTTCTGCAGCTTGGAATTTTGAAGGCATGAAAAATGTATTTATTTTTTTAAACAAAGAGCGCACATAAGAACACCAACAAAACTCCTCGGAAGTGTTAAAAACCATTCCTCTATCATCTTTAAAGAAACACTAACGACTGCCTGACCCACATTTTGATCTACCTTTCTGTCTTAAATTTATCTGGGTCATATCACGTCCTTGATCCGAACATACAACTCCCATTGACATCCCGGACCTTGGGAGGTTCACCCATCTTTAGCTCTGGAGCTGCTAACAGCCAGACAAGCAGCAGGTTAGGAGGTTTCACTGGGCTTTTTTCACTTGTCTCTCAAAGTGAGTGTGCTGATAGTGGTGGATTGACAAACTGGCTTTGACACCGGTGTGCACTGAGGTAGGAATCGATGGTGCCTTGTGGCCGAGCGAGTCCAGAACAGATCATTTTACCTCATTGTGAACTATCTATTTTTTAAGAAACTATGAAGAAATAAAAGCTTCTGGCTTTTCACAGGGAACCCATAGTTTTAGATTTTAAAACTGGTTTGTTGCTGCCCATTTCTTCCACCTACATCTCCTCTCTCTTCTTCATGGGGATGCTAGAGATGCCTACACCGAGCTTTTTCATAACAGACCACACTTGTAGAGGATCATCTTTTACACTTATCAACCACCCAAATGCTTCATACTATCACCCTCTCCTCTGCTTCTTTCCCCCGGTGAGAAGCTTTGAGCTAAAACAGCCCCTATGTCTCCAACCATTTCAAACCAAGGGTTGAATCCTGCCTAACGTGGGCTCTTAATCCTGGCTGTGGAATCACATGGTTCCATTCTCCCTTTCCCAGGGTTAAAGGAGGCCACAGGTCCCTGCTGCAAGCCCAGGGCAGGAGGGGAGCAGCAGGGATGTGATGCAGGAGCACAGCTCAGCCAGTTACATCAGTAGATGTTACATCGAGAGTGGTGCAGCTCTAAATCAGTGTCTGTGGTCTCAGCAGATGAACCAAATGCACAGTCAGTATCTCCCCTTTGATAAGCTTCTGATTACCAAGATTATTTTTATTTTTGCATCCTATGAATAGACTTGTGCCATGATTTGAAATGCAAAAGCTACAGTTCTGCATAACTAAGACACTGATACAGAAAAACAATTACAATTAAATTTTAAAAACTGAGACCACCAACCCTGTAGCAAAGGCCTTACAGTTTTGGAGGCCTGTGAAGCAGGTGTGGCTAAAGGGTGTCCTGCTGATAGCAGCTGTGACCTGAAGCACATCCTTTTAAGTGATAACTGCTGTCAAAGTGGGGAGACAAGTAATGAGGGCAGAAAGGCATTTTTGTTGTAGCGGCTTGGATAGCTCTCATATAATTTGTATTTTCATTCACTGGAAATACTTCATTAGCTGTCAATTATTTTTGGTTTGTGGAGGAATTTTTTTTCAGTTCAGTCATTTTTCTTGTACTCAGTCACTCATACCATGTTTTAATGCTAAAGAGGTATCAAAATTAATATATTTATACCTTAGGTGCTGCCCAGAGGTCACTGAAGTCAATACAAAGGTACCAGTTAGTTTGAGGTCCACTTGTTTGTGACTCTGCTTTTCCTGCTAAGCTTCTAATCAAATTCAGCTTTAATATAGGATCCTTCTTAAAAGATAGTAGACTCTGTTTCATCTGAAGATTTACTATGAAAGGGAATAATCTTTTTTTTTGCATGTGGAACAGAGAAAGTCCGTGGAGACAAATTTGGAAAGGTGGGGAGGCTCTGTCACTGATCATTCATGTCTCTAACAGAGGTATCTAACAGAGGCCTTAGGCAGAGTGGGCAATGGATCAGAGCTCTCTTTGAGCTCCCACCACCCTATTTTCCCTGTGGAAATCCCTTATCCAGCCAACAAACCAAGTTCCTCCACTCCATGTCCCTGTGCATTTGTGAGAGAGAGCACAGTGCAAATGCACATTGGAGTCTGCTCTAAATGATGGCAGATGTTTTTCATCACAGCAAAGGAGCCTCTTGTGCAATTAACGAGACAGAGCTTAAAAAAAATATTTTTTTGCACAGAATAACTGTGTATTTACATAGTTGTGAAATTACTTTTCTGATGGAGAATCAGATTTGTAAAACATTTGGTGCATTTTTTTTTTCTGTAATCATGTCTTCCCCTTGCTCTGAGATGCAGCATTCCTTGTAAACAGCTGTCTCCTCTCCTTAGTACCCTCATCTCTATCATGCATGGAAAAGAGGTCCCTTGAAGCATTTGTCCAAAGCCTAGAGGAATGCATGGAAGAGCTCCCAGAGGACTCAGTGAGGTCTGGATTGGGTACTGAGCTCTGGGTGTGCTGAGTAACCAACCCTCTGCACCCTGCCAGGCTTCAGCTTTGATTAATGAATGTGCAACTCTTTGCAGAAATGATTCACAAAGCCTTTCAAGTGCACCAGAGCTCATTTTTGGCCAAAGTTTTCACTGTTTCATGCGATTTCTGTAGAAACATACTGAAAAGCTGGGGCCTTACTTGAAGCCGTGGTGTACTCTGAGCTCACAACTAAAAGTGTGATCGGAGGGGAAGCTGAGTCCTGAGCTCACTCCTGAGGTGAATTTGAATGGCACAGCTCCCTGATTTTCTGGTGCTCTCTACTCCTGGTCAGTCTGCTCAGAAAATCAAGCAATGCAAGGAAGTCCAAGCATGCATTTCACTTTTATTTAACATCAGCTACGTTAGAAACACAGCAGTCAGGACTCTGACTTGCTGTGCATCTAGACCCCTTTTAAAAATTCTGACCAGATTTGGGGGAAAGTCAGACACAGATTCACATAATACCACTGCAGCTAGATTTTCAGCTCTTCTTTACAGTTATGGCACTGAGTTCTAATATATTTAGCCTTTTTTAATATAAATAATCTTGTTTCTCAACTATAAAGCAAGTGCGGGTGAGGGGGTGGTGACTGTCACTGCAGGATTAAAAAGAGGGAGAAATGCTTCTGCAGTGCCTCACATAGGATGGAGTTCTGACCTTTGCATCCAGAGATGGAGAGCACAGGAGCAGCTCTTTTCCAAAGAGCTCGGGTCCCAGTAGTTCCCATTATAACTCCATGACTCAGCACCTAACGTGATCTCTGCCCCTGACACAAGCAGGGTGAAGGAAAAAGAAATACCCAATCACCCCTGGAGCGACGTGTCTTGCTGACAGTTAATTTGCCAACAGCACTCTGCGGCTTTGTATATTAATTAAGCAGCGAATTAATTCATTAATGTTGCCGACACAGAGAGCAGAACATACCTTCATTTCATAATGCCTAATCCCATTATCAACAAGCTAAATTCTGCCCTCAGCTCACCTACACGATGGCACTGCTGACTCCAACAGATGCCACAAGGAAACGTCTGGGGGCAGTTTTTGGCCTGACTTGTTTCATTGTGCTACAGACAGCCATGAGGCATTTTCATTCCTGTAAGTAAATTTTCCTTCAGAAGCTTGGCAAAGTAAAACCTCAGACACTTTTGGGCTCTTTGCCCAACTTGAGAACAAGGGGCACAAAAAAAGGTTCATTTTTCTCACCAGCTACAAATTTGATTGACATGGAGGGCTGGTCCTATTAAGCTGAGATCTGGCCTGGGTTCAATGTATTTGGAAGCCTAGTTACAAACGCATTAAAACAATTTTAACAGAGATTTTGTCAGCCTATCAAAGACAAATCAAGAGTGATTTCCCTGATGCCTCTGCTGAATTGGGTAAATTTCATTTATTGACTTCAAGCACTGCGTGCTGGTAATTTTTTTCTCTGTCTTTTTCTCCAGAGGAATTTGACATGATCAGATCTACTCTGATGTTTCATAATCACATTTTCTTTCCCCTTCCTCTCTCCTCCTTTGCAGGGTGCTTTGAGTATTGTTACCAGGCACAGAAGGTGTGTATGTCAGAGAGAAGAGATGGGCCTAATTCAGGAGTGTGCTTAATCAAAACTAACTCAGTAGAGCCTCCTTTAACCGGGCCTGCCCTGCAATTTCTTTGGCTTCTGTCACATAGAGGCCCTTGGAATGGCATCTACAGGACTGCTCAAGTAAAAAAAAAAGCCATTAAGAAGAGCTTTTATGGGATGTGGAATGAACTAGGTCCCTTCAGCTTGATGCACTGGAAGTTCATGGATTGGAGGAGGAAAAGCCTGTTAATTTAACTACAGCATGAAAGGGGTAAATGTGTGTTGGTGTAAATGTCACTTTCAGGCAATAAAAAACAACTGGAGGAAATTTCCCTTTGGGGGAAAATGGACGTTACAGAGCTGGGGCACTGGATTTCAGTGCATGTGGAGTAAATCTGAGCAGGACTGTCTGAAGAATTCCCTGTGGTACCAGAAAGATTGGCCCCATCTGGGCCCAGAGTTATCATTTTATGTCACACTAATTTTTAGTTTGTGTAGCACACAGTTCTCACAGATAACCAGTGATCCTTGTCCCCTGACCTGAGGAAAGGCAGAGAGACTCGCACAGGGGCTGCCACATTCCCATTTTAGGGGGGAAAGCCATTGCAAGCACAAAAAGTGCACTGATGTCCTTGACCAGTTTGCATGGGTGAAGCTCGGCGTGACTGACACAGCTTGACACATTCCTCAGAGTTTGCAGCCACATTTGCAACGATTTGGGATGAAACCCACGGGATCCTCAGCGGTTTCAGCTCTGCAGTGGCCCTGGTCCCAGTGCAGACCACGGCGTGCAGCTGAGCCCTGACAGACACACGGTGCCACACAGCCAACATGTGTTTAAAGCCACCAACAGTGCCTTGCAACGATTGTAAGAGCAGAAACACCGAGCTCCTGCCATGCAGAGCCTTCCCAGCTCCTCTGCACGTGCAGAGCTGGCCTGGGGCTCGTTAGCAGGAAAAGCAGAGCATGGCAGGAGCGAGGGGCCAACAGGTTCCAAGTGCCCAGAGGCACCCCAGGGTGCACACGGGTGTTGTCCTCGCTGTAGCTCTTTGTCACCAGCTCTGAGGATCAGTCAACCAGAATGTGGTGCTGCCTTGGATGTGCTGAAAGAGCCTCCTTGGGAATGCACCTCCCTCAGCCTCAGCCCGGGGGCTGCAGGAGCTGTGGGCAGCCAGGCACCGACTGCTCTGAGCAAGCCTGGCACACACATCCTTTGTTCTCTCCCCTTCCTGGAGGAGAAAACCAAAGCTAAGCAAGATTTAAGTGATGTGCTCAAAGTCAGACCGTGATTCAGTGATCAGCTGAGAAGGCAGACGTGCTGTGCTAGCCACTATTCCTGTTTCTCCCGAGTTAATGTGGATGGATTTATTCAGCGCATATTTATTTTGTGGGTTTCTTTTTCATGACATTTCCTCAATTTCTTGACTTACAGTTTTCATTATTGTGAAATTTGATTACAGAACCAGGCAAAATCGCAGAGCAAGGCATGTTTCCACCATGCAATCTCACTCCAAGCTAGCCCCGTCTCAGCCTGAGGATTGCATGGAGAGGGGATTGATTCTGAGTTTGCCAACTGACAGACTCATGAGAAATATTCTGATCTTGTTTGGATCCCACCGAGGATATTTCATATGTTTAAAGGCCTGCTAAGTTTTTCTTTTCTCCTGTTTACCTGCTGTTCCACATAGTGAAACAGCTTGGGAATGAGGGAGCACCGCTTCTGGATCCTCGACAATGTGGGCTGCTTTGTCCTCTGCTTTCTGTTTCTTCCTCTGTACATGCTCACACAGATATTCCCTGATCAGAGCAGGGAACGCAGGATGCAGAGATTCTCACAGTGTCAAAATGTAGCCTGCTGGCCTGGAGCAACTCTTCAATTTTTCACATTTATGTGACACTATAAAAGTAAGTAAGAGCCATGATTTTATCTTGTGCCCTAGCAGCTAGAATTTACATAAACTTAGAGAGGTCTTGAAATCACAAATGCAAAGTGAAGTATTGTGTATCATTAAAATAAATCACTGTCACAGAAGCCTAAAATTTAACTAAAAGCTCTCTTTCTAGAATCAGTCTGTCTGGTCATACAGTGCAGCCAGCAAAGTGTTTTGTACTCAGCATTCTGTAGTTCATACAAGTTACATCAATCTCTATTTTTATTCTACAATTTCATATTTAATGTCATAGAGTTACCTCCCTTAACTACATTTAATTTGGCTTTATGTTTGTTTATTTTCTTTGCCATGTCATTTTTTCCTCTTGTTGTTAGTTTTGTTTGGCACTTGTATCATCACACTTTGGAAACATTAACTAATTAACCTTCCTAATACTCCTGGGAGGTACTGCAGACTACGTCAGCCTTACCCTGCCTCCCACTTCATGATGAAATAAGCAGGAGTTGTCTGATTTGCATAAGGATGAAAAGAAATTTGGCTGAGCCAAGACTCAAATCTGGGGTTCCTAGCTGGGATTTGGGGCTACTTTATAACTGGTTCTTGGATCAGACCAAGAAGGACTGGCAAACTAAGGGGTTTTACCCCCTTCCCTGAGCTCCTTGTCGCTCAGCACAGGCATTTAGGGCATCCCCAAGCCAAACATTGAGTGTTCCCATCCCATCCAACAGCATCATCACCAGCACACACAGAGCAAAAGCTAAGGCTTGTACGGCTGATCTCTTTGGCACCATTGGTAGTGCCTAAAGAAACAAACGAAAGCAAGACATTTTCTGGTGGCTACTACGCAAACCTCTATGGAAAGTGGTCCTTATCTTCAACAGCCCACAAACTCCTCTGTATATGCACCTTCTGGCTAAGTGTTGAACCCACTACCCTCTGTTAGAGTTCTACTGTAGCGTCATAGAATCATTTAGGCTGGAAAAGCCCTCTAAGGTCATTGAGTCCAGCCATTAATGCAGCACTGCTGAGCCCACCACTAAACCAGAGACAGCACAGGAAAAACAGCCTCTCCACAGGATGGCTAGAAGGGTAATTACCTTTGTAACTTTATACCTGGCATATGCAATAGATAGGCTAATATTATCAGAGGGAGGAGTAGGAATAGGGTTGGGTAAATCACCTCAATCACAGGGATGAAGGCTACCCCAGGAAGCCAACTCCCGGGAAGCATAATGGCAGGAATATGCCTCAGGAAGGAGGAGGGCTGGTTTGTGCAACAGAGAGTGGGAGAGGCAGATGGGAAGAGCAAACCCGGTGGAGCTCTCTGATGCTTCAGGCACCCGAGCCTTGCCCTGGGGCTCAGAGCAGTGGTGTGACGCAGGAGCAGGAGGTCCAAGCACGGCGTGGAAGGCTGGGGTGGGAAGTCCTCTGTAGAAAACCAGCCTGTGTGAAGGGACTGTTCAGCCCTGTGAGAGGGAGAAGGCTCAGCACGGCCACACCCCATGCACCTGGGCAGCCCTGCACTTCCAACCAGGTTGCTTCCACTGCAGGTTTTGCTCCTTGGGGTGAATAGGACCTCTCTCTTTTGCAAACCCTTCCAGTGAACTTGTGTGTGAACACACCTAAATATTTCAGCAGCACCCCTTAGCTGCCAAGGGCTTGATGATTTTCCTGCATTCATCTCTGTGCTTACGGTGTTACAAACCAGTCAGTGAGACACACGAGTGCCCCAGTGCGCTGCAGCGCTGGGACAGGTCCCTGCAGAGGGCTCTGCCAGGACAGCCAAAACCAGAGCAGCTGAGAGGAGCAACAGCACAGACTCAGTGTGCTTCTCCCACTCTGGAGGACTGGACAGCCATGCCTATCCAGCAGTGAGTCACAGCAATAACCCAGTGCATGCTGGAGCATTGCTCCCCGTGTGCCAGCACGCACTGTAAACGTTCCTGACTGCTGGGATTTCATGCAGTGTGCAGCCCCTTCACTGCTGTGACACCACTGCCAGGTCTCAGCACACCCCAGCTACTCAAACCAGAGTCATTTCTGCTTGTGAAGACTGTAACCAGGCCATTCCCTGTCTGCCTTTTCCAAAGAGGAGGAAGGTGAACCAGGGATCACAGGGGAGAAAAAGGGGTTTGATGCAATCTGCGCATGTGTATAAGTGGAATACACAGCTGTATAATGGAAAAGCACAGTTTGAAATGTTTGTGAAACAGGCCAGTGGTGGGCTGAAATGTCAGCACTTCTCTCCTTTTCATGTGGTAGGAGAATAAGATTAAATTCCTCTTAAACGCCGTAGTGGCTTCTGCCTTATTAGAATCATCTCTCATAACATTTTTAGAGTATTGTGTGGAATCCACTTAAACGAATCCCCATGAAATGAAGAGTGCTGTTAGAATAATCTGGCTCTTGTGCGGTGGGCTCTGCCTTGCACAGCAAGATTTGGCTGTGTGCTTGAGAGGGAGAGCAGGCACCAGCTTCCCAGCTATTCATATTTAAGTATCTCAAAAGGCACCAAGACACTTGCAACAATATTGTATCACACTGCTATTTGAGCAAGGAGAGAAAGAGCTTTGAATAATTAAAATCAATTAAAAGGCTAAAGGATAGGGATTCTTCTTGTCTTCAGAGAACACTTTGCAGCAGTAGGTAAATGTTTTCTTGCCTTACCCAATAATTATCTCTCTCAAACACACCTACTCACACAGAGTCTTGTGCAGCCACAGTCTCTCCTGGTTTAGATTTTGGAAGATCTCAAGGTTGGTTATGCGAGCACAGACACCGACGGCCGGAGCCCCCGCACAGCCCACATGGGGGGCTCCAGAGGAAAGCAGCTCCAGCTGCCACAGCCCGGACCCTGCCAAAGACCAAAATCTGCTCTCACAAGTCCGTGCATTCAAATCCTTCTGGAAATATGTAGCTGCTAGCAGAGCTGGGCTCAAAGTGCCAAAAAAAAAAAAATTCTGATGTCTTAGCTGAACACAAAGTGACAGTGCTTTTTGTGTGTGTGTGTGTGCGTGCGTGGGTCTGGTTTCGATGCACGGGCTGGGAGCAGTGTGGTGCAGGAGCACTTTCATCTCGCCAGGCTGGAGCTCAGGAGATTAACGCCTATTATCTCGGAAAAAAAGAAATTAAATCACAACTAGCCCCTTGATCTGCTCCATCAGCCGATGTCTTCTCTGACTCAGGGCATCTCCACCTGAACGCCCACTGACCTCAGCAGTTCCTGGTAGTGATGCAGCTCCGTGAAGCAATCCTGCGTGGATTGCATTACCTGCTGGTGAGGTGGCACTCCGAGCAGTGATGCAAACAGCGTCACTGAGATGTGACGAAACAGCTCGCAAACAGCGAGCCCTGAGATGCTTTCTGCCTCTCCATCCCCCTTGGCGTGCTCCTCTCCCTGCCATGTCCCTCTGCCTCTCCTGAGAGCCCCAAGCATTTGCCTTCCTCCACTGCCTTATTCAAACAGCCCCATCACTTCCCATAGCATGAAATCCCTGTAACAGAAAGGAACGAATTGCTGGCTGACACATGCCCTGCGATAAAACAGCAGCTTGTGAATAAGTACATAAAGAAGCCTTTGGGTCCGGGTTGGCTTCAGAATAGATCAGTTTATTTCTGCTGTGATTTGGGGAGTACAAATATCTTTACATTAGCAAACAGCACACGACGGGGTTTGTATCCCAGCAAAGAATGTGTGTGGCTTGGGGAAAGGCCAGCTCCTACCTTGGCACTGCCCGAGGGGGGAAGAACAGTCCTGTATGGTCATACTTACTCCCCAGAAAATTCTAATAAGGGTTTCATAGTTAACTTCGCCTTTGGTAGCTCTTGTTCCACATCAGAACCTTCTTGCCTCCTTCCCCACTTCACTGACTAAATGGATTAATTGAAATTATGGAAATAATCTTGAAAAATACAGTGAACAAAATGACATTTTTGCTTTTGGGCGACAATGTTTAAAATTTGAATTTTTCTGTGGTTTTCACAGGAAAAAGAAATTCTACTTGCAAGTTTAGTTTTTTTTTCTGCCAGCTGAAATCATACACATTTGAAAATGTATATAAAGAGAGAGAGAAAAGCACCAGAGCATGTTCCATGTGACCTGTTATGTGTAAGGAGAAGCTCCTGTGCTGCCCAGTGGGTGCCAGTGCTGGTCACTGAGGGAAGGAGGGAACCACACAGGTGAGTTGGGGATCCAGGTTTAGACTCCAAGGACTGGAAACAAGTCCATCCACTTCTACCCGCGAGCTTGGCAAAAGCTGGATTGCTGTGCAGGGCACTGAGAGCCAATGGGTGAGAACACTCAGTGTAAAGCAATTTAAAAACATTGACAAGAACCTTTCCTCCATCTCTATTTAAGAACACCCCTTAGCACCCGATCCAGAATTTCCTGGTGCATTCTTGGTTGTTTTAGGAAAGTGTGTGCACTCTTTTTTCCCGAATATTTTTAGCTCCCTTAAGGAAGCACGGACAATGCCGTGTCCCTCCTCTCGAGGTTCCTGGATAGCAGCAGCGTGGAGCAGCTCTCTGTGGTTCAGATGTGTTTCAAACACGGGCCAAATGCCAGGGTTTCATTAAGTGAACAACATGTGAATGTAACCACATATAGAGCTGCTTCCATCCACGGAGCGCCCAGCTCCTCTGCACAAAAGCAGATGTTATGGAAACAGCCCAAGTCAAATAAGCAAGGGAAGATTACCTCCATAATGAGCTAAAAATTAGTTCTGCACCCTCTTGAAGGGATCAAAACAGAAAAAAAAAAAACCCAACCAAAAACCTCCACTTGTTTTCCTAAAATAAACAGTGCAAGTGGCACAGACACACAGGCAGGTATCAGCAGGTGTAATGTAGTTTCTTTCTCAGTATCCCATACATAGAGATTTCAAAGATAAATTCAGACTCAAGACTTAGCACATCCAAGTGAATCTAAATGGATATAAATTACCTCTTCCAGCATAAAAAGCATACCAAATAAAAAGCATACAGAATAAAAAGCCTCTGAATTTCTTTGCTTCTTAGACCCTGATTTATTATCTGGCTACAAGGAAATGCTGTCATCACTGGCATGTTTAGACAGATTAACACAAACTGATTACAGTCTATAAAATGATTAAGTTTGAAATACTTTGCTTATTTTTTATTAAAAAAATATCTTTGACATATGCACAGCACCCGGTGTATGTTATCCTTTGCCTTCACAGGGTATTCCCTCCACTTTTAATACAGAAATTTTAAACACACACTTTTACCCCTATCTCTGCCTTAAAATACTTTTTCCCCCATCACTGCACATCACTGTCCAACAGCTGTGTGCTCTCAGTGCAGGTGAAGGAAAAGAGCCATCCACGGTGGCAATCAGCATTCTAATTAATAATTCCTTTCTCAAAATTAACCTGAAACCAATGTTGCTCTCATTATCATCATCACTCCAGGTTTGAGCCCAGGCTTTCTTTTTTTGCAGTGGGGAAAGTGAAGGGGATTATTGGGACGAGGAGGCACCAAAATGTGAATCAGTGCTACTGGGCAAGAAGCCTGGGGGGTTTCCCCACTTTCTCCCAATTTTCTATTCCTTCTGAGCTTACTCATAAGGTACAAGAAGAGAAATTTTAAAGGGAAGTCCCTTCCCAGTTATTCTCTGCCCATACGGACATGTTAGTCCTCTCATCACTCCTTGCTCCCCAGTGCTTCGTCCAAGAAATAAGGGAGGGGAAAACAGGGAAGGGGAGAAATGTAACTAGTTTCAAAGAAAAACTTTTTTCCTCATCAGCAGAGCTGAAAGGCTTTGAAAAAGCCTCGCTTTCTGCACAACATGAACAGCTACACACACTTCATTCTCTTCCCTTCTCTTTCTCCCAGGAGGAGGGAAGTTAAGAACCTGAGAGATTTTTTATAGTTCTTCATTACTTCAAAATGAACACTTTAATTCAAATTTCAGCACAGTTTTGCTCTTTTTCTTCTCTCTCTCTTTTTTTTTTTTTTTTTTTTTTTTTCNTTTTTTTTTTTTTTTGTAAATGAGCCATTGAATGAAAGGCCTACTTTATCCATTTTTGCCTAAACATTTTTGGGGGTGGAGTGATCATTAAAATTTACTGATACATGAGTCCTTGCAGTTTGCAATTTGGCTTACATTGAGTAATAGTTATTTGTCTGAGTTAAATTAATGTTGATGGATTTCTTTCATATTTCTTCCTCACTCTGAATAAGATTTACTGAATGTAGCTTTTAAATGTCATTACATATGTGGTGTTAATTCACATCTGCATTTTTGTGCTGGGAGGGGTAACCTATTTTTTGCTTCCACTCTCGGTAGCTGGGCTCACATGTTTCAGGGGCTAGTTCTGCCATTCACTGCTTTCAAAGAGCCCTGATTGGCTTCAGTGGGAGTTAAAAGCACTTCAGGGCTTTAAGAAAGAGGTCTGATCAGTTTTTAAAGTGTTCAAAGCTGAATGGGTTTAACTATTATCCGTGAGTTTTCAGAAGTTTCTTTCAGCAACAATATGATCCTCAGTGCACTTAGTGTGATTTTTTTTTAAAAGGATTTGGTATATTGTGGCAATAACTGCAGAGCAAATGCTACCTACAAGGAGTCAAAATCAGTTGTTCATCCAGCAGAAAGTCTCAGCCCATGGATGTGATGTGGGAAGGCTTGGCTGGGAGACCTCGGCACAGCCAGGAATGTTGGCTCGTGGCAGGCTGGGACCTGGAGCCCTGACAATGCTGATTAAAACCTGTGACAAATTTATGTCATCTGCTCAAACCACAAATTGCCCCGGGGACCACCCTGGTCCATCGAGGCCGCTGTGCTGTTGCCCTTCAGCCCTTGCCCTCACCATTCCATCTGTGCTGCTCCAGCCTGGCTTTGCTGGGCCTCCACAGAGGATCAGACACCTGCCGACATGGGCCTGGCTGGAGGATCTGTGTCTGTCCCCTGGAAACAGCCAAAATGCCTGAAAAACGCAAAGGCTGCTGGACAAAGCACCTTAGAGCTGGGGTTTTGAGGTCTGGCAAGCACATTCCTCCATGTTCCCACATCGCCGGCGTGATCCATCCCAGCAGTTAAACATGAGCACTTCTCCGAGCTTAAGCACCTGCATAAGGCCTGGCATATGGCGAAGTGCTCGGCTGAAATGGGGCAACCGTGGAAGGAACAGCCCTCGGAGTCCAAAACTTAGCTAATGGAAATTGGAATGGCGCCACTGATTACAGGGGACTATCCTAATTAGCGCCAAGCAGAGAGACGGAGCTTTGTGAAGCATAAAACACAGCGCTGCAGAATGTCCCAGCAGAACTCAGCAGCCCTAACTCTGACCTTTAAAATCATATTAGTTTGGTAAGTTCAGTTACAACGGCAAAGTGCTCTCAAAGACATACGGTGAATACTGAGGCTTACAAGAGTGTTTATATAAAATATATATATCTATCAAAGTGACAGCTGACTTTTAGTTAATCCTTGATAATTGTGTTTCTTTGAGAATATTATGGAATGTCTGGTTTGAGGAAAAAAAAAGGCACATAACCATGTTGATTTGTGGCAGAATTATGCATGCGTATGGCTTTGCACGTGAAGCTGATCAATATGTGTCATTAGTGTCTACATACATAATTTTTATGGCTCTTTTTAATAGGGTTTGCTTTATGTTTTATTTTGAGATTGCTAATGAAAGACAGCTATTTATTTAGAGGTCAGCATTAAGCTTGTTGTGATGAAATATGTATTTACTTTCTTTGTACTTGATAAGAATAATGCATGTACGCTTATTATGTCGGCAGCATAAGATTTATGATCTCCACCACTATTAATGTCTTGGCTTTTCAGTGCTTAGATTTTGTAAATGAGCTGATAAGTAGATACACTCTTGTTACTTAGCAACCTTAATTGAAATTTTTAAACAAAATACTTTCATTTTGGGATTTCCCAGGTAATTTTTTTTGGCACTCCTCTATGTGTTTACTTTCTCTTTTCCTTCATTTGTTACAAGAAGATACCTCGGTTGTTTTTTCCTCCCTTTTGTGTAATTAAAAGAAAACAGGAGAGGTGACAAGGAAAGCAACTTTCAGCCAGTGATCCACAGCCTCTCCTTCACTCCTGACGTTTCTCCCTGGCACACGTCAGCAAAGCTTTTACGAGAACATTGCGCCGTCCTCTCGCCATGACCTCTTTGCAAGTTTTCAGCAGCACATAAACCCTGATGCAAAGTTTATGGAAGGCCTGTTGCAGGCAGGCTGCTGCCCAGGAGCAGGGGCAGGCAGGGCGGGCAGGGGGTCCAAGGGGGGACAAGCAGCATCCCCAGTCCCCAGCGGCACCTGGGTGACCCCACACCCTCTGTGGCTGCCCATCACCAGCCCCACCTGCACCCTGACCACAGCAGCTTATTGCTCCCCAGCAAGGGCATCAGCCATGCAGCCCTCACCCGACCCTGCTTCCAGAAGTGTTGATGTTATTGTTATCAATGTTTCTCAAATGATTTCCTGTTTATTTATGTTTTAGCCATAGGCTCCATGGCAGCTGCCAGGCTGTCCCTAAGCGCCTGTGAAAACCCACCTGTAATGCAAAGTTAAATGTGTTAAGTCACATATCAGGCTCTCTGGTTTCCTGTTAGAAAGGAAAAACAAACAAATAAAAAAATATATCCCTGTGCTCCCATCTTAGTACTGCAATTGATTTTTCTTTGTAGTTTCCATAACTGTCTGAGTCTTCAGGTGCCATGTTAGAGACTATACCCTGTAATCATGGCAATGACCCTTCAACAATTATTCATCCTCTTCCTCCTCGAGCTCTTTATGGGCGCATAGTGTTCAGGGGTGAGAGACCTGAATCCGTTTAATCCCTCTGTCTTTTTTCTTTGTGCTTTGGTACATTCAATACTTTTGTCACATGTAATTATATCTGGGTAATGAGGAGATGAGTTTTGAGCCGAAGTGAAATAGTTGCAAAGTGTGTGAGCTTGTCCCACACACAGAGACAGGAATTACAGGCTGGGGAATAAAAGTTTTCCTTGTCAGTGTGATCTGAGAGGTGTCAGAGGAGTAGCAGCTACCAAGAACAGAACAAGCCAGGGCTAATTCAGCCTGGCTCCATATGCAGATGGCAGAAAGCACCTGGATCCTAATATTTGTTTAGAAGAAAGCTCTGCAAAAAAAAGAAAGAGTACAGCACATAGATTCTTTAAAAAAAAAAGTTATTTTTAGAAGAGGCCACAAATAAGTAAAATCATCCACGCTGCATTTAAGAAGCCATTCCAGTAAACTCGGGAGGGGCTGGGATATATTGTCTGAATGCTCCAATTGCCCATCTCACCCCAAAAGTGCCTCCAAGACACTGGAGGTGCACCAGCTTTTCAAAGGCAACTGAAAGCAGAGCCACTCCATCCAAGTGAGCACCAGGCTGGCTTTTATAGCTGTTGTTTTAATTTTGATCCTCTGGTTTAGTGTGAATTCTGCTGAAGGGGAAAGGGTGTGGAGGAATCAGAGCTGGAGCTCCTAAAGGTGTAGCATCCAGCAGCTGCTCAGGAAATATCAGAAATCCCCACGTCACCCGGCTGGGAAGGGCAGCAGAGGGAAGAACAAAAGCCGCTACCTATTCACTGCAGCCAAAGGTGTTTCCTTTAGCTCCTCTTTTCTGAATGTGGGGGGGGGAAGAGCTGGAAGGACCAGCCATAAAACCTGAGCTGGCAGCACGATGGTCATTTCAGGAGAAGCTGTTTGGACAGGGGAAAGGGAGCACTGACCTTTCAGCACAGGGGATGCACACGGACACCCTGGCGGGGCTGGAGAGGGAAGCAGCAACTCTGCAGGGCTGGCACCCTGCCTGGGGCACACACAGCTCTGGAGTCTTCCAATCCCCCTGCCCTGAGGGTGTGAAGGCGTCCTGATGTTGCAATTGTGTGAATATCCAGTATTTTGCTCATTTAGAAATTAGAGTCACTGTTCACTTCAGGGTGGCTTTAGCAGGTCGTACCCTGCTCCTCCCCAGCAGAGAAAAGGTGAAGGGATTTGCTAGAAAGGAGGGTACAATCCTCAGCCTGATATGACACCTGACCTGTCAACCCTAGCACTGCTGCTGGCACGGGCTGGAATTGTGGCTGAACAGCACTAGAAGAACACAAATGGTAAAAAGAAAAGTTTCACTTGAACTCAAAACTCTCAGTATCTGCAGAAATCAATAACAACAAAAAATGTGTGGACATTCCATTCATCATTTCATCCATTTCATTCAACCATATCATCCATTTCACACACACTTTTATTCACAGAAAAAAATTTCTCTCAAACCCACTTTTGCCCCCCCAAAAGACCTCACTGAAATGAAATCTTCAAACTACTTTGACTCCCGTTCTCCTAATTGGGGTAAATGTGGACAATATGGTTTTATTAGGAGGTCTCTCAGCAGCATCTATGTCACTCATTGCACTGAGTTCCCCAGAGTGTGCTGAAACATGTTGGTACTGGGATAGAAGAAAGTTTTACGAAAAAGTAATTGTTTTTCCCAGCTGGTTTCACCCAAGTGCTGCCAAGATAAAGCTCCTCACTCACACACCTTGGCTGTTTGCCTGCACAAGGTCTCCAAAATATCCAGTGGGTGGAGACAGGGGCTTTTCCTTTCCCACCAGCTGACCCATCATGGCCAAACCACTCCAGTTTGAAACTATTTTTAATTCCAGGGGCAATCCGGCTGATGACATAATGATTGTGGAAGCAATGCCACACAGGGCACCTGCTGAGACAGCTGAGAAAAAGGCAGGACAGTCCCCTAAAACACTGCCAGCACTGGGAATACCCCAGAGGAGCTGCATGGGGCACATCCTGGCTGTGTATGAGCACTCATGGCCTGCAGCCTTCTCTGCCCACAGAGATGCCACCCCCTTGTTTTTAGCAAGTGTATTTGTTTTTAATTTTTTTCCCTTTGTTCAGACGTTTCCAACAGGTCTGCTCCAGCCTCAGCACACAGGCAGCCTGAAGCCTGAAGCCCCCAAAAGCCATGGGAGGTTCTCCAGCGGCTTTAATGAGGTTGGAGCAGCTCACCCATTACCATGCCCACAGCCAGGTCACTTCAAAAGCAAGATTGCAGGCCAGGGGTGATAATTCTCTGCAATGCTGGGCCCTAGAAACACAGGAGCCTCTTTGTTTTGTTACTCTGTTGGAAATGTTTATGGCAACATTTGAGGGAAGGGTGGCTTCAGCCCCCCAATTACTGGGAGCTGCTTCCAGTCCTACAAGCCAAGGCCTGAAGGTGCATCCAGAGCAAAATGATCAGAAGGAAAAAAGGAGGAGTGGGGGTTTTTTTTAAGTTTCAGCAGATGTAAATGTACTTCATTTTCCCTCAAAAGCGTGCAGTCCTGATCAGGCTTAATAAAGCCCCTTGAGACCAAGGATGTGGTAAATACAAACCAGAAAATGATAGGCTCTGTACCTTTGTGGTCAGTACCTGCACCTGTGGTCCCATCACACACTTTGCCCTGTGAGAAGACACAAGAGAACACACGTGGTGTGTCTTCACTCATTGATGAATATTGAGGCATCTTTTTATTATGACCTGAATTAAAATGGATTATGATTCAGGAACAACAAAATTCCAGTAGCATGAAAAGGATTTTCTGCCCCTATCCCAGCAGCAGGACATGATTGGACTGTGTTGCTTCTGCGCTTCTCTTCCCTTCTTCTCCTCTTCCCTCCAGACTCAGCAATCTGCCTCCAAGTGATGGGCCTCCCTTTTAAAATCTCAGACAGAAGCGCCCAAACTCCTCATGTCACCAGCTATGGACACCAAATGAAAGGTATATGGTTTCTGTAGGGACAGAGGGTTCAAGGATATTGGCCCCTTTCCCAATCTGGATGAAGTCAGGGAAAACTCATCCCATCCCTCCAATGGGGTTTGAAACAGCCTCTCATGAGCGCGGAGCGGGGCCTGCTCCTGCCTGCTCCCTGATCTGACCTGTCAGGGGCCTGCTGGGCAGGCACTTTGCTTTTCCTGGAGTGTGGAAGGGAGGATGTGAAAGAGGATGTTACACAGGACAATAAATTTGTCTCTTGGCATCCTGCTTTGATAAGAGGAGGAAAATAAAAAAAACAAAGCACAACACCATAACCAGTGTTTTCAGGACAAACTGCCTGGCAACAGCTCTAAAAAGGGGAGGAAAGAACCCAAATGGCTCATTACAATTCGGTAAAAGAATTTAAAACCACACATCATCAGAGCCAGTGAAAGCCCGAATGCTCGGCAGGACACAGCTGTGGAAGGGCCCATCCCTGCAGTGGGACAAAACCCTGAATAATGCTGTGGTATCCCGGCAGCACAAACAGCAGTAGCTTGGGTGTCCTGGCTGTTAGGAGCCTCTGTCCTGGCTGCTGGTTTCCAGGAGAGAAAGTGGCCCTGCCCTGGGTCGGTGCATTGCCGCTGGTGGGGCAGCCACCCTGTGCCCTGTCACTGCCACTGGGCACAGCCGGGGTGGTGGCCCAGGAGCCATGGCGCGGAAGCAAGAGGGCTCAGGCAGGTCCCAAAATTGGTGTGCATGGCTCTGGAGGAGCAGGGGGCTGGGGGAGGATTCCATGTCAGCGAGGAGGTCACTTCTTCTCCATCTGGGTGCTTTGAAGGCAGCAAGGGGCTGGCAGAGCCCGTGGGCCCAGCTGGGGCGCGTGGGAGAGCTCCGGAGGCGCTGCTGCTCCTCTGAGTCACCACCCTGCCTCCTCCTCCTCCTCCTCCTCCTCACCTGAGCGGAAGGAGCACCCTCAGCTCTCCAGGTCACTCTGATCAGGCAGTGCCCACATCACACCAGCTCTGCCAGTCCCTGCTGTGGCAGGCAGTGCCGCAGCTCACCCTTCTCAGGGCTGGGCACCGGTGACTTTGCTTTGTCACTTTGCTTTCACCTGCAGAAGCTGAAAGCATTAGTAACCCATGGCAGGGAGCACAGGGCAATCTTCTTGCTTGGGCAACACACAGGTCTACACCAAACACCAGTGTCTGAGCTTGCATGGGGCATCTCACCTGGTTACTGAAAGCAGCGAGCAGTCCTGCATTTAAACACCCCAAACAAACAAACACCACCTTTCTGTGGGGCTTTGTAGGTGAGCTACAAGCCAACAGCAATACCCATGGCCAGCTGGACAGCGGTGTTTAATGAGATTTATTTTAAATATTAACTGCTGAATTTAAAGCTCAGCACACTGCTCCTATTCGGTTGGACTCAAAATATCGTGGCAATGAAAATAATTGGGCTGCAGGTTGCAGCAACTGTTAGGAAATAGTGGCAGGACAGTGAAAGATATGTTGAAAAGAAGAATTTCAGTATGAGGCCTATGGCATAGAAAAAATTACTGGTTAATCATATGCTAATCAAAACATCACAGAGAGTCAAAATTTCATATGGAGAGGTAGCAGGGAAACCGTACTTAACTAAATAAGGATCAGCCACTGTTAGTGGAAGTCAGAAACAACTCCTGAAGTGACTGAATGAATAAAGAGCAACTGTTTCCACTTATACTGCCTGAGCATATTATTTTTTTTCAGGAGAAAAAAAGAGTTAGGTTAATGCAGAAACTAAAAAAAAAATGGCCATTTACGTAGTTTTTTCAGGCTTGAAAATGGACAGAAATAAAGAATGATTTAAAAAATGTTTTCTTGTTCAGAAACAGCAAAAGAAAAGTGCTGTCTGTCCTACGTCTGAGCTGTCCATCCAACAGCCTGGGATGATTAAGCAGGGCCACACCTTTCACAACAGAAAACAGCAGCATTCCCTGCCCCACGCTCCCTCCTCTCTCCTTCCCCAGGAAGATTATATCATCAAAGCTCCACTGAAATGCTGTTTTCCAGGGATTCTGCAGGCAGGTCGGTCCTAAAGGTAAAGTGCATTGATAGGAACATATGGAAATTCAGAGTGTTTCACTCCCCAGGCTCCACTGCAGAGGCTGAATGTGTCACTTCCAAGGGGTCTCACTGTATCCCCAGTGGCACTGCTGGGACACACAGCATTGTCCTGTGGTTTCAGCTGGAGTTACCATCACATCCCCCAGAAAAGGCTCAGACAATTTTTCCAGTATTTTATTGCAGATCCTTGGCAGTTCCAAGTAGCAACAAGGAGCTCAGGTGAGTCCCCCCCAGGTCCTGCAAGGAGCCTGTCGAGGGCTTTGTTATCTGTGGGTTGACTGAACTCTTGTGGGGACACCTGGCAGCTCCTCAGAACCAGACTGGAAAAGTACAAACCTGAGATCTGTCACCTCTACCCTGCTGCGTGTCTAATTATCTGCCCAGGTATTGCAGGGCCCTGCTGGGAGTCCTGGCAAGCCCGCGAGACGTCTGCTCCTCCATGGCTGCTCCGGCTGGAGACTCCCAGGCAGCGGGATTGTGTAACGCAATAAAAGCGATCCCAGAACAGCGTGCGTCCGATACACCTGCACTGGTTTGCAAAACAGGTGTGTTTTTAGCTGGGCAGGGTGGGTCTGGCTGCACCTCGCACGTCGGGTGGCATCAAAGGAGGCACAGGGTTGAAAGTGGGTGAAGGAGACAAAAGGTAGGGTTGGGAGGGAAGCTTGGGTGGAGGAGGAGAAGCGGGAGAGGTGGCGGATGAGAGGCTGGAGTGTGGGTCATGGTTACGCTGCAACACTTCCAAGGGAATTACCTGGGAGTGCGTGAGGAGAGAAAGGCAAGAGCTGTGCCAGAGCAGGAACGTTTATTGGATGCAGAGGATGAATGTGCCACCTGAGCCCTGGGTGTACTCATGCACCCAGAGCTTGGCTCTCCATCACTGGGGGATTCCCTGAGCTTAGAGGCGCACAAAGCACCTCAGAGCCCTACACCTCCCATCTCCCAGACCTTCCCCAAAAGCTCATTTTCCAGCTTTTTTCCCACGCCCATTTTCCCTGGCCGTGCTCTTTGGGAAACGTAGCAGCTCTCCATCCTTTCTGATGTGATAGAGGCAGCCCAAGTGTGGATGGGCACAAGTGGGACTTGTCAGGGTGTGAGGTTGGCAGGAGGCAACGACGCAAGGATTCAAGGGCTGGCACTGCCAGCTTCCACCCCGAGAACAGAAGGAGCTCTTCCACACACGGCATATCCCGTCACCCCAACACTGACTTGTCCAGACCAGTCAGTGGCCTCTGTACAGCAATTAAACTTTGCTGGAATAGTAAAGTCAGTCTCTATAAATCCAGATCCAAACCGAGTATTTTTTATGATGGAGGCCACAGCTTAATATAATTAACTGTGACTTACACGCTGGTTACTCTGGTGTGATGTCAGCTTCTCCACACTGTTTATTTTAATTAAAACAGAAATTGTAGGTCTTGAGTGCTGGTAATTACAGCCCGTGGACTCAATTTGCCAAAGCCCCTAATTAACCTGTTATGTGTCTACCTGACTTGAGGTGTTAGTTGAAACATGACTGGTGCAGTGGCATTATGTTGTCTGCAGTGATGGAAATACAGTAGGAAGACATGACAGGCTGTGTGATGGGGGATCCATATTTTAAGCTATTCTGCATGACATCCCTTTCACTTTTATGTAGATTACCAGTTTCCTACATGAGACTTTGTAAGTGATAGACTTGCTGAGAAAATGGATTTGATCAGGAGTAGCCCTTTTCCAGAATAATTGTCTCCTGTAAATGCTCAGGAGGGTTTGTAAATCTGGTACCTTTGTGGCAGCAGATTGCAGCAGGACAGGGTGTGCTCCTGTAGGGATGTCTTTCCCTCTGGAGAAGGGCCAGTCATCTTTCACGTTAATGCTTACAAATACTTCTGCCTGTCCTTGTCAGCTCCCTCTGTCTCAAGACACTTTAAAATGCAAGTACTTCTCTTCCCAGTTCAGCCACAAACTCCTGCCATTCTAATCCCACTAATTTCCCATCTCGTGCCTGCTGTCATGTTTATGGTGTTCATCCCCCCATAAAGGCTCTGCATTATCCCTTGTTCCCATATGTGCATAGCTATTTTAATTTCTCCTTTCTAGACCTGTGTGGACCAGCCAGATATTTCACCACCAGTGCAGCAGGGAGTCCTGCCACTGCCCACTCCAGTGGCCAGGATCAGGGCCTGGAGAGATCCAAGAGCACCTTGGCTTTTTCCGTTCCTAAAAACCACAGCTGTCCAAAAGCTTGGAGTTGCACTGAGTACAAAGAGCATTAATTTAACCTGTAAAATAAATGCTTCCAGGTGGAGCTGCTTTGCACAGAACAACCTCTGCACAATATGAACTCGTGGTTTTGAGGCAAAATATACAACAGGTACAAGTTAGGCAGCTCTCTGCTTAGATTTGCCGTTTCATTGTCTTTTCTTATAAATTTTTCTCGCTTCTCATTTCTGTCCTTTGCATGCAGTGGTTTTGCATTTTACTTGCACCTGAATGCTTATTGCAACAAGGCAAAGATATGTGCAAGACCAACATCTAATGCACCCACCCATCTTCAAAAATCTTTGGTTTTGGGTCAGAAGTCTCCTCTACTCTTGAACTATTAGAAGAAAGCAGTCTGCTCTTTTAAATACAAATGTGAGCCATGGTACTGCCTTTTAATTGGATGGCATTAAAAAGAATGCAAGAATTTAATTTATGGGCCATATATTTGAAAAGAGAAGATACTCTAAGTCCAGTTTATGCTAGAGAGATAAACATGTGAAATTCCATAGGCTCCTCTTCCCTCCAGTTAGGAGTTAATGATGTAGGATATCCAGGTTCTCTTAACCATTTTAAGCACTTTGTTTGCTACAGATTTCCCCTGCATTTTGTGGGGTGAGGGAGTGTATTCCATGTAACCTGTCATCATTCAAAGCTCTATTAGCCCATTAGTCCATGAGAGGAGAGCTGGGGGAAGGAGAAGGGGATGGAGGGAAAGGTACATTGTGTGTGCACAATATGTGTTAGCCAACATCCCACAGCACATTAATCTTCACTGGTGAGGAGAGACAGGCCAGCTCCTTGGGGCTCCACCACTATAACCCTCTCCTCCTCATTCATGAAGATAAATGCCCCTGGAGTGATCAGCCATCATGTTCTCTTTATGCATGTGCCAGATGTTGTCTTGTAAGTCAGCCAGAGAGAAATCTTCTCCACGGCGAGCAAACAGGAGCCAGCAGCAGCGACCCTCCCACAGGTGTGCCTTCCACCCGTCTGTCCACCCTCCTCCATCCCCTGTGCTCCTGTGCCAGGAGCTGGCAGGTCATCCATCCTCACCTGCTGGGTGGAGCCTGGCTGGGGGAGCCCCATTCCCATGGAGATTGCTGCTGCTTCCCCATAAGGTGTAAATGACAGGGTTTTCCTAAATCCATTGCCCAGGAGCATCTCACGCAAGGCTGATGAGGAAACAGTGAAGAATAAAATGGGTGTGGAGTTTTCTGGGGCTTGAGGAACAAGCCGTGACAGTGCATTGCCTGGCACGGCCTTGTGCTTGCTTTCCTTCTTCCTCCCTTCCAGAGGTCAGACTCTGCTGACCTCAGATAACCCAGCAAAGTGCCCGGTGCCACATTATCCACACTAATTCTGAAACATGCCAAGCAGGGGTTGCTTTTCCAAGCTGTGAGGCTGTTCAGAGGCAGGGGCTGCTTTGGAGCACACTTACACCGATTTCCCCTGCTCTTTCTGTCTCTCTCTCTCCTTGTCACCCTCATGGACTCACTTGCCTCTGACTTTGGCATAGCAGTGGCCAAAGCAGGGAAGCAAATCCTGCGGACGGAGTCCCAGAGCCTGCTGTGAGGCTGGACTGCCCCTGCGCCTGCAAGTCTGAACAGAACCTGATCCGTGCATCCTATCGGTCACTGCCTCCTCCCACCCTGAGACTCTGAATTCCCAGAAAGGACAGCTTAATCCAAGATAAAACACAGAATTAAAGAGAGATTAAGTTTGTTTCAACAGCAAACTCTAAACTGTTGGTAATAGGCATGAGTCTTCTTGTACAGTAGGAGTGGAATCTCTTTTCCTTCGGAAAACAACAGCCAAGTTCCCATACAGGCCCTCCAGAATCTTGGCCTATATTGTTTCATATATTAGAAATTATTCTAGGTAATTATACTGCTGTTGAATTAAGGGAGATACAGAAATGGTAACTCTAAGTATTTTTATTATTATTATCGCTGACAGTTGCAAGGTTCTCACTAGAATGGGAAGCTCAGAGTGCCTTAAGTTGACATAAATAAAAGAAAGACCCATGGGCTCTCAGCATTATTTTATGTCTTGAAGAAATACCCAGGAAACACAATTAGCAGAATGCAGTTGGATCATTTATAACACAAAACCCAGCAGATTCATTAAAGCGGCCTGTTCCAGCTGTTTGCAGCACACAGGGTTAACTGAAGGCTTTCTCCAGCAGTGCTGTGGGACTCTGCTTGACAGGATGGTGTGTTAATCTTCCCAGGATATGCATGGAAATCGCTGGGCAGGTCTTCATGAACTGGATCAATCAGAGAGCAGCCTCGGAGCTGGCTGCTCCATTTGGCTGCCGTTCAGAAACACACATGCCAGGGAGGGATAACTCCATCCTGAGCTGCTGTGTATCAATGCATCAACTTGTAGACATGTGCTAGACAGCTTGAGGAGGAGACTGCCATGAATCAGCCATGTGAAAGGGGTTGTGTTTTCCGAGCGGGAGCAAACTGCTCCAGGCGCAGGTTTAAGACTCGGGTTCAGAAGGCCAGAAATATGTATTCTTCTCATTTATCTCTGAGCCCCACTGTTTTCCCGCAGATATCCCCACCTGCATGTGCAAGTGCCCAGGCTGGTACCTCCTGGTTGGGCAATTGGGTCAGTAACATCGTTTCTCAACCACAGAGCTCCACTGCTCTCTGACATAGACCAGTAGCAGCTCTGGGATCCCTGCAGTCAGGAGGCTCAAACACCTCTAGGTTACAGGTCAGGAGTCAACACACCAGCATATTTAGGTTGCAAGTTCGTGGCAGCAGGGACCGTTGCTTTGTTCTGTGTTTGGATACTGTCCTGCCCGTGGGGCCATGGCTCCAGGTTAGGGCCCTGCAATGCCGCACTAATACAGTGAAATTAAATAATAAATTAGCAGCAATAGCCATAGTAATTAGCACTTGCTTTGACTTGTTGCCATGGACCCACCAGCCACAAACATTAGTCAGGGTTTGTGATCATGTCTTCCAAACTGCAACTGCTTGCAAAACACCTACTGTCTCTTCACACATGGAAAAGGGGGGGGAAAGTCAGAAAAACCATTGTCTACAACACATCTCATCACCCAGATCCTGCTGGGTTGGCAGTGTTTTCCTCTAACTGTAAAACGTCTCTCCCCACTCAGGTTCCATCAGGTGCCTGAGTACTGATCTCTGCCAGGTAAGGTCCTACACTGCATCTCCTGTGGGGAAGCAAAGGAGGAATGATGCTCAGCTGGATTTCTTCTGTCTGTCATTGAGTATCAGCCACAGCATGAGTTAAAATAGGGGCATAATAGGATAAATGAAAGGGAGTGATTGAGAAGATGTGGGCGACGTGACAGACAAGCAAGCTCCTTGCATGTTGATGAGAACGGCATTATCCAGGCGATGGTTGATTTCTTTTTGTCTTGTTTAAAGGGGCAGCATCTTTGAGAAGCCTGTATTTCTTAAAGGATAATAGTTATATTGCAGAAAAATCCCATGTCTTCCCAGTGAATCAATTCTACATTCATTTAACCAGAAAAAAATAAAATACAAGGCAAATTAAAACAACAATTTCAAAAGAAATCCAGTATGGGACAGGAAACCTTCACAGGAGTTGTCAGCCAAACACACAAAGAATAGGTAGGTGAAAAATGGGAACCCGTTGTGAAACAAGCTGATATTTCAGTGAGGTTTTAATAATCCAGAGCATCACAACAATGGAAAGCCTGCCAGCACTCAAGAACTACATGTGAGAAAGGCTCTTGCAGCCCCTGTGTTCATCTTTCATCAGAGGTGCTTGCTAACGCCATCACACCGTTCTGCTTTTATAGTCCATGCTTTATACACATGCATTATTCCCAGGCATTTACTGCAGCCCTGCAATTTGGGGAAGTACAGAACACGGAGATCCATAGAAGGAAAATGCGTAGATGGATTTGAAAGCAATCCTTGCTGAAGGAGCCTTAAGGCTTAGGTGTGTTTACAACCTCGACAAAGTTACAGAAAGATGAAAGAGAAGGTGCAGGAAAACATATAATTAAAGTAGCGTGATGTTACTGTGCACTTATAAACTCAGAATGAATATGGAGAGCTTTTATCACAAGGGGTGCTGCTCTGCTGCCACCAACTTTCCCACACAGAGGTCATTCAGGCACAGAAAGGCCAAAAAGAGACATCAAAACTGCTTCTAAACAAGGTACAAGTCGAAGAGGAGTCCCATCAAAGGTAGTTTGGAAAGAGCAACAATAATGAACAATTTGGTTATGAAACAGAATACTCTGGAGGCATTTTAGTAAGGCAGTCCAGGTCAAAGCTGTTGTGATGGGAAAGAACTTTTAAATTGTTCCAGGTTTAAGGGGACCCAATGTTCCTTCTGATTGAGGAATCAGTTCCAGCTGGAGATGGGCCAGTTCAGGATCTATGAAGAGATACCAACTCAAATTCCAAGGGAGGATAGGAAATGGTAGGTACGATTAGACTTCTCATGCATTTTATCTATGATCTTGATAGTGAGAGCAACCCAAACCAGATAACTCAGATGTAGACAGAAGCAGCCATTCCACAAGCATTTAGGGACAATTCCTGGATTCAAGGTTCTAGTGTGAATTGTAGTAACAATCAGCGAGAGAGAACAGCATTACTCAGGGTGATGTTCACAAAGTCGCAGTGTTAAAGACAGCTACTGCTGTTACCAGAGTGAGGATCTCTCTGTTGGAAGGAACCCAGTACATATCACAGGCTGTACTATACTCCACTGGTGCTACTGGGAGTTAATTCTCTCATAAGCCAGGAGCAGCAGCGTGGCAGCACAATGCCCATAAGGAGGTGAAAATAATGTTGATCCGGCAGCAGGATGAGCTGCAGCTCTCTGTGCAGGAAAGACTGCACCTCACACTCCTGCAGTCAGCCAGTCCAGTCCCCTGCTGCCATCTCATAAATACATGCAGACTTCATTTATGCCCTCCAAACTCAGCATGTGAAGGTCCTGCACAGACATCTACAGCTGTGTTACCCTTCTGCACAGCTTAGAGGAGGGACCGTAGCCCAGGAAAATGCCTGACTTCTCACCAAAACCTTCACCCTACTGCTCCACTCTCCCAGAAGCTGGTGGAAGTGAGCTGCTTTCACCAGCTTTTAGCTTTCCCAGTGTCAGTGTCTGACCCAAAATGATACTCTGGATAGTTCTCTATCACACCACAGATGTTTCACAAATGCTTGTCATTGCCTCAGTTTCCCCTCTCTGAAATGGCATCTTTGAGACATTCAGGAGTTAACAGTTTTCTCACTGCCACTGGGGACAATATGGTTTCTGTGTTCTTTACTGGAGCTCATGTAGGTGATTTCATGGGATCTTCTACTTACCATGGCCAGGGGTGTTCATGCAGGGCAAAATGGTATCTGCAAGAAATGAAAAAACTGGGCAAAGAAGTGGAGGGAAAGCTGAGACTGTGGGGTGGTGATCCAGCTTGGTGGAACCACAACAGAGGACATGAGCAAGGCCAGGAACCAGAGCCTCAGCCTTCCCAGGGCCAAGCCATTCTTTGCCGGGAGGCTTTGTGTCCATACCAACGATCTCATTCATGCCCTAAATTAAGCAGGAGATTTCCTGTGTCTGCAGAGATACCGACAGCATCTTTCGGCTGGGTGGAGTCCCAGGTATTCTCTTGTCTCAGGTGCCATCCAGAAACATCAGGGATAAGAGTGATCCCGCTGCTGAGTGGCCTCAGCTGTCATCAGCAATGTGATGAGTGTTCCTTGTGTTGAGCAGGTTACAGCTAAGGAAAGACGAGGTGTGAGGGCTGTGTTTATTTCACTGTATTTTAATGAAGAAACTGGAGCTGCTGTCAGCATTACCCGTGGGTGCATCAGCCACAAATCAACACTTAAATAAATGAACTAAATGACGTGATGTCAACTCCATATTCACAGCAAAGTACTTGGTCAGAGCACAGACCGAGCACTTTGTAATGTTCAGCCTATCCCCAAAATAACCCTTCGGGTAAAAGCTTGAACTAATTAACGAGTAGGCGTCCTGTTCTGGAAGGCAAAGAACTCGGGGGACACAAATGTTAACATTGAGTATCACCGAAACTAATCAACACTAGAAATGTCTACAAAACTCTAAATCTGGAGTTTCTCATCCTCACCTCACACCAGCCAGAGCTGCGAACCCCAGGGAAATCTCAGTCGTTCCCCTGGGGTGCCCAGTGCCCCTGTGCCCCAAGAGGATATTGATGAGAACCATCAGCAGGAGAGTTTGGTTGGTGCCAGCCCCAGGGATGGAGCAGGGGGAGGAGGGAGGCGAGTGACTCAGGAGTCCTCCCAGCTTCGAGAAGTGAGAGTTGGTGCCAGCCCAGGTGACTCAGGCTCTAACGTAGGTGCCTGTGACAGAGGCTGCAGGCCCTTCCCATCCCTGAGCCCTTTCCTGTGCTGCTGCTCTGGGTCGGTCTCTCAAGCAGTGCCGAGCTGCCTCAGTTGCTCTACCAAGGAGCACTTTGTCCCCGAGACCAGGGGGGACTGCTGTGCCACTTTGGTGAGCTGGCTGCTGAGGACAGGCCCTGCCATTTGTCTGGGAGGGCAGCTCCTTCCAGACCTTTCCCATACCCCATCCATGCACTGCCTCCTGGACATGCAATGGAGGTACAATGCTTCCAACCGCTCTTCTGGCATCTTTTGCCCCACAGAGCACCAATATTTCTGTATGAAGCCATATGCTGCTGCACTGGCAGTTTTCTGCTGAGTCGTAGCAAATTTTATCTAAAAATAACACTAATTTAGCCTCTTTGGCCCTCAGTTTAACCACTCAAATGTTCCACTTTGAGGAGGTGGCAGCTGCTTTGATCTGCTCCAGTGAAGATGGATAGAAAGTATGAAGCTTGCTGGAAGGCAGCTGTTTTTCTACTGTGGCCTTCTGGGAAGATCTTGTGGGTAAAGGAAGGATTAAAGCATAGGTGACGCCTCTCAGGACCTTAATTAGTGGAGGGAAACACCTAGATTGCTGTGTTCTGTGACTGCCTCAGTCAGTTAATACCACCTCTGGGGCCCACACTGCTTCTGCACAGTCATCAGAGCAGCTCTCCTGGGTGCAGGGAAAACTGAGTAGGAGTGATGAACAGCTGAAAAATACAGGAGCCTTCAACTGCATCTACATTTTGGAGGGAGCCTGGTGAATTTACACAGCCCCTCTGGGTTTCACAGGCTCTGTCCAAGGAAGATCTCCTTCATGTAGGAGCTCCATGGAGTTTGGGTGCCGCTCTGCTGACTGTAATTAAGTGCTCCTTGGCTAAATGGTTTTGTTCAGTTTATATGTGATACTTTCCTGGAAGGCTATTAAATGCATGCTGTTTTCCTAAGATAGAGGCTTTTGAAGCTATTCCAGGCTTTCATATAAAGATGCTTTTAGTCAGTTGCAGTAAATAGGAGGATGAATGCTTTTCTGTGAGTGCCATGTGAGGGCATCGGAGGCAGATGGAGAGTTCTCAGCACAGCTGTTTTTGTATTTGGTTACTGGGTTGGTTCCCCTTACAGAGATTCTGCAGAAGTCCAATGGATTTCAGAGACTTGTGCAAAGCTGTCCCAGTATCACAAACCCCTGGTGCAGGCAATCAGGGACTTTCCATCAGTCCATATGACACGAGAAATGCTATTTTGAGACATCCCCTCTTCCTCTTACCCAAGCTGTCTCCAGAGTCTCTAGGTTTTGAGTGCTCTCTGTTCAGAGCAGGTCAGAGCCCTTTCTCACAGTCAGACAAAACGTTCACTCGTGCAAACCCACGGGCAGGTGAAGACTGCTCAGGAGCCCTGTGGCGTGAAGGAGACCTCAGGGCATCCATGTGGACCATGGTAGGTTGGGCTGCCCACAGGTGTCCTCTGTTGAAGTCTTCCTCAGATCTTGCCTTACTTTCAGCTTCGCAGCTTGGGCAACCATCAGTCATCACCTCAGCAGAGCCAAGGTCAAGACAGAGCAAACAGGTCAGGCTGCGGCAGTTGCTCTTCTGTTGAATCCTTAATCCCTGAAATCAGTAACTAAACTATCCAAGGCAAGAGCTGGACTAGTCAGTCAGTTACTGCAAGAAGAAGAAACCACCCAGGTTTTTACTTATTTCATAGGAAGTAGCTTCAAGCTCTCTTGCACATTAGAGACTGAAGGAGCATATTTCAGAGGAACTTGCACAGCTCATTTGATTCCTCTACGCAACAAAATCATTGTAATTTCAAATCATGACATGCAGGCTGCAAGTGATGGGTTCTGGGGACTGAGAAGGAATCTGAAATTGGATCCTGGCTCTGAAGTAGGCACACGACCAATCTCCAGGCATCCCCAAATTCTGATGTGGGAAGAGCTGGTTCTGAATGCTACACATAGTCCCCACTTCTATTAAGGTCCAAACTGATTTTTATATTTTTTTTGTCTGAATACCACCTCATATATAGCCCATATACCCCTCACTCGGGGAAGCTTTAAAATGGGGATCAAGTTCTCCTCTGTCACAGAGCACTGAGGAGGGATTCAAAAACTCAGGAGGAGCCTATTAAATGTTTTAGGGCAGGTTGCCAGTTCTTTTGCCAGCACACAGACTACTACAAATTCTTACACGCACATACATAGTTCAGACTCGCCCTGCGCAGTGACACCAACCGCATTTAATTCCCGTGCATACCATCCCTCTTTGCCAGCCTCCTCTCTGACGCTTTTTCCCTTGTTCTCCACAAACACAATTCTAAATTCAGTCCCTGAGTTTCCATTAAGGATGAGCAAAACAGAGCTTTAAACTCTGAAGCTGTTTTAACCCATTTGTTCCTGGATCAAAGAGCTTCCCAGTTTTGCTCCAGCAACTCAGGAAACTTTCCCCTACTGAAATCATGGTAGGAAAAAAAAAGGAGGACTAAAAAGAAATTAGTTTTACTAAGGTGGAGCAGTTTTCCTTCTCTGGTGTGGTTTTACTTGCAGAGATGTGAGTTAAAGGAATGATGGTGAATACAATCTTAGGACGGATCTGAGCCTTCCATGAATATTCCTTTGTGGAGCACACTCCAGTGTATTCTGGTCTGGACTTGTGGCTGGGAGTTCAAGGTCACATTAAAGAGGCTGGCAGTGCAGCTCAGATCCTGCAGCACCTGCTCATGCCTTGGCTCTGATCCTTTTTCAGCAAAATAAAAATTACATTAATAACTATAAGAAAAAACAAGCTCCTGACATGCCATGAGGTTTCAGTTTGATTTTTTTGTTGTTGTTCTTATGAAGAAAGAAGCATGAGCTGGAGCACGGGGTAGGTGTATCATTCAGCACTGATGGAGTTAATTGTGATCCCTTTTCCTATGGCCATCCACCACTGGGCGAGTGTAGCTGCATTGTCCATGATCACAGCACTGTGTTAAATGTGCTGCTCTTCCTGGAGCCGTAATGTGAAATACTCAGGGCTGTACTAACAAAGACCTTACACTCGGTTTTGTGTGTGAAAACATGGAGCTTTTCCATGAGCAGTTCCTGGCCCCTCATGGCATCATGGTGCAGCCTGTTCTTTTACAGTTCACTGAGAGCTGCCTCAGCAGATCCACCAGAAATGTTGGTTTTCCAGGATTTAAAATTGTGCTGAGAGAAAAAAAAATTCAATGGGCTGAAACTTGGCATTTCAAGGCTCATCCGAGGAGTCATTTTCTCATATTGCTCCAGATTCTGTCATCTTCAAAGGGTGGATTTCTATTTCCTTCAACTAAGATTGGTAAGAGTCACCAAAAGAAAGAGTGAAAAAATCTGAGTATTAACTTCGCATCAGACATGTTTTAAATTGAGCAATGAGCACCTTGCGTATACAGTCATGAAACACTTATTTCCCCAACAGGGAATTAGTTATTGATAAATCCACCATGTGATGTAGCAACAACTTCCAATGTTCTGTAAGATAAGAGTTATCACTTAATCAGCCAGGAGAGTGAGATTAAATGGATACTACATAGTAAGCGTCATTTTTGTGGGGGTGCCAGCTCCAACCCAGCAATTTTAAATTGAAGCTTGCTGATGGTTTTCATCACTCTGCTCTGCTCTGAGCTCTGCACTCTGGCTCACTATTGCCTATTCCCTGTGTAATCATGGGGTTCCTGCTCTCTGGAGAGGCAAAGAGAGGGTTTCAGTCACACTCTACACAAGCCTGTCCTCTCCCTCCCCATGCTGGCTCTTCTGGTGGTTTTGCTCCTGCTCCTTCAGCCTCTGGTCCCACCAGTGCTGCCTCTCATCCTCCCAGCTGTTTGGAGAACTCACAGAGGCATTTTTAGTGAATGTATGGCACTGACTGACAAATGGAAAATTTTATAACATTATTTGTCTTTTGATGCGAGTCTTTTAAAGAAATGATCCACCAGCATGATCCACTTTAATATTTTTTGCCCAATTCACCAATTAAATTATTTTATTACAAGTATTGCATGTTTCGTAAAGAATTTACTTCTGTCTCATGGCAAGAAATTGTCTCAAACATCTGCTTGCCTGCCCAAGTTTTGGGTTGCTGCAATGACCTTAATGCATATGTTTCACTGAGCCTCCAAAAGTGCTGGCTGGCAAAATGTGAGATACCTGGGCTGAGACCAGCATAAGGTACATGGAAAACAGAACATTTTGCTGCACAAATGCAGAACATCCAGAGCATTACAGGTTTGCACCTGTGCAATTACTTTGATGTAGTCATGCTGGAGCAAGGAGAGAAAAAAACTCAATGTAGATGAAGCTTTCAGCTGACAGGGAAAATAAAAACACAGCTTGTGGTTGTGTGAACTGATCTGTGATAAAAATGTTTGCATAGAATTACATGCAAATGACTGGGAAGTACAAACATACCCACAAGAAAGTCTGTTCCACTCAGGACCAGAAGTAGAAGTGCTGGAAATATAGGAAGCAAACTTGACCTAAAGGAAGATACAGGGTGAGAGTGAGAGCTTCTTTCAGCCAAAATCAGTGGTAAAGCACTCAGTTACCTCGCTGGGCAGGGGATCACCCCTTGGTTTGGCAAGTGAACAGTTCCTATCTAGCTCAGAAAAAATTAGGTAGGCACCCAAATTGTTGCTGTTTTTACAGAACTTAAACATATTCAAAACCTGTAGAAGCACATGTAATGGTGAGTAATTTTTGGGACCCCATCTGCCTATGTGGAGGTGGAGCTTGGGGTGGGCATTCAAGATACAGCAGAGAAGGCAATCCCAGTCATCTGTCCCATTCACTTCATCAAGTTATGATTATTCTGGGCCTCAGAAATCATAATTCCCTTGTGGAATGAGGACAGCACAGCCAACATGACCATAAACTCCAGATCTGGGCTCATCTACTGAAGAGAGTTGCTCATGTTGCTCAAGTTGGTGTCTCTTGACTATTTCTTGAAGGAGACTTTCCCTCATCTTTTGTCTGCAGGTGGCTTGCCCTGTAGTGTGAAGGTGGATCTTGGCTGCATGTGTGCCAAACTGTCTGACTGAGCCACCAGAAATGTAACCAGGGTTTTCTTGAGACAGTGTAATAAATGGACATGCATCTTTTTTGGGGGTCTAATTGGGCAAAGATATACATATATACATGTATGTAAGTGTGTGTAAATTTAAAAAAAAAAATGGGTTTCACCCTCATTTTAACCAAAGATAGGAAAAGTAATAATTATGACTTAAGCAGCATTGATGCAAAATGACAGCAGTATTTTGCTTATCTGATCTTATCATTCCTTTGATGGTCTGGTTGCACAATGATTACAGCTAACTCTGCAGAGGCTGAGAGATAGCACAATATTGCTCATGGAGGTTATCATCTCGCTGCTTCTCATCACAACCACACTGTCATTAATTATCCAAGCTTGAGTTTAACCAGGAATACTTCTCTTTAATATATATTCCGGCTCCCATATATTTCAGGGAAAAGCACTGACTTTATTGGCAAGAAGGACAAACAAAAACAAAGTCTCCTGAGATGCTAAGCATATATGAAAATCCAGATGTTTCCAGCATCAGGGTTAGGGGTTTTTTTTTTTCCCTTTCTTTTGGTCTCTGTTTTCCTGCCAGGCCCACAGGAAAACACACACAGAATGAAGCCGCTCTCCAATGGCAGCTTTGAGGTGCAACCTCTACAAACAAGAAAAAACAAACACTGTCAAAACCAACCGTTTTCCTCCTTTGTCATTTGTTCGGCTGCTGCTGAGACCCAGGCTCGTACCTGGGGTAAGAGTTTTTCCTGTTTCTTCCAAGGCCACGCTTATGTGACCTGGGGACTTCTAAGGCTGGGAAAGAGGGGGCACGAGGGGGTGTCTCATCAGGCAGATCCTTCCTGCAAGACGTCGAAGTGGTGGCTGCCCATTGATCCCGAGCCGGCGTGTGGCGGGGGAGATAAAGTTGTGTTTGTTGTACATCTCACCCCGGCCAGGGCATCCTTATCTCTCCTGCAAATCGGGGGCAACATGACTTGTGTGGGCTCTTGGGGAGGCTGGGGAGGGGAAAGACCTTGTGCTCAGGACTAAGGAATTTCCCTCATTATCTGATTAATCTTTAGGATTTCCCTGCCTTCCTTCCCCTCTTCTTACAATCGCGCTGTGTGTAGGCCTGGAGGACTCCCGGGAGTTTGAAGGACACGCTGATTTATTCTTTGTTCATGACTGCATTAATGAAGGGCAGTAGTCTTTCCAACTCGGTGGACTCTCCAGACTTGATAAAACTTGCATAAAAACACTGGGAGGATTCATTGCTACTACTCCTCTGCTTTATTAAATAGCTGCTGCATTAGGCACTCTGCAAAGTGTTAGTGCAATTAGTGATCTACATTTATATAAATTTGACAGTGACCTGTGATAAGAGAATGATACCACAGCATCTTGCTGATGCCACTTTTCTTCTCAGAGTGTTATTTCCCAATATCTTACTCCATCCTGACCCAGAAGTAATGAAGTCAATGGAAACTTTTCTTTTGATGTGAGAGGGAGCAGCAAAAAACCTCACCCTTAAATTCCTCACACAAACCTGACTCTCATTAAAGTTACTGGAAAAAATATATGTGTCCAGCTTGTATATGGAAATTATGCTGATTGTCCCTTCTGGCTGTAACAAAAAATAACCCCAACCAAACCCAAAAAGCAACAAGCAAAATAATTTAGAAAAGAGAGCATAAGTCCAACAAAGAATATTTTTCCAGTGTATTAAGTAAATACCATATATTCCATGGTTGTGCTTACTGCTCAGTAGGGGAACTCATTTTCAATGGAGGATAGCAAAGTTAATCCTGTTCTGTTTTCTTTTGCTTACTAAAAGAGCTTGAAAGACAAGCATTTGTTAATTGTACGTACAGAAAATGCACATGCAGAGCTCAGTTTAATCCCCAAAGTTGCAAAGATTCCAGGAAAACCAGTTAGAGGGAAAGAGAGCAAAGAGGAAATTCCCTCTTTCTTTTTTACCTTTTTTATCAAAAAATTTTCATACTGTGGTGGAAAAAACGAATGTTGAAAAATACCCCGCAGTTCCATTCTGTAAATTTGAGAATTACTGTGAATTCAATGTATCCCATTTCCTCCAGCTCTGGCAAGAAATTCACTGATGGGGAAAATATCTTTATTACACAGGGAATCGTTTGCTTTGCCACTATCGGCTGTGCTAACAGCACCTCCCGAAACACTGTTAGGATCTAACTTTTCAGCCAAGTTTCTTCTGGAAGTGCTAAAACAGGTTCTCTTTAGACATATGAGTGCTGCCTGTCCACAAGGCTTCCCAGAGACAGACAGACAGTGGTCATGTTGTGGGACAAAATGTACAATTCTGCCAAGCAGATATAAAAGGCATCTTGGTGGCAAAGCCCATGGTTTGCTCTCTGAGCAGTCACTGGATGCTGGAACAGCCCTCACTGCTCTTCTATTTCCTCTCTGCCCAAGCACAGCAAGTCGCACACCACCAGACAAAGTGATATTTGCAAAACTGGGAGTTCCAATGCAGGTCTCCAAAGCCATTGAGGAAAGTCACTCTCCAAATATCTGAGTCACCCCCTGCTCACCAGCTACCAGCGGGTGCTGCTGCACGCTCTGCCCCTCGCAGAACCAAATCCCTTCCTGGGCTGTTGCAAGCATGAGAGTAGCTGGAATCCTTAGTCACCTCTCCGTTAAAGTCCTGCCCTGGCGTCATCGATGAAAGACTTGATCTTCTGCCGTTTTTACAACAGGAACCCTTCTCTCATCACTCCTCAACGTGCCACAGCAGGACAGAGCTGTGACCCATCCTCTCACATTTACTGTTCCAAGGCACAGAGGGCTCTTTCAGAGGCACAGTCCCACATGGGATTTCTTTCTTTGACTCTGTCCAAGAGCCATCTGTTGTGCTCTCTTTGTTGACCCATAGCAGGGCACAGGAAATCTCACTTCTCCCAGCCACGGGTACACAGTGACCAGTGGCTACCTCTTCCCTAATTTTTTTTTTGCTTGGCTCTGTGGTTACAGTAGCTAAAAGTCAAGTCCCGTGGCCTCCTTGACAGAGAATTGCTTCATAGATTGACGGTAAGAGCAAGGACGAGCAGCCTCCAGCACAGCATCTACGTACGCTGTGTGTTGGCTTCTCCCTTTGCAGATGAGTTTCTGAAATCTCGACCAAATGCCTGAGTTGTTCCTTGTGTGTTTTAGAGGAACTGGTGTGTTTACATGCCCTGAGATGTTGACAGGCATTGTTTCATCTCAAGAGTCAATCTGTGCCTTCCAAGGGTGGTTGGCAGAGGCTATTAAGGCACCAGCCATCAAAAGGTTGGTGCCTGTATCTGGGGTGAAAGCAGTGGGGGTTAGACTGAAAAGATTCAATATTCTGGTCAGCACTCCTGGGGAACAGGGGACTGCTGCTATCTTGCTGAAGATTTGCCTTTGGGGCATGGGATTTCCGATATTTTCCCCTCTCAAATGTTAGCCCCCAAAACTCCTCTATTCTCATTGCAGAAGAGCTGAAGCAATGGGGAACCCAAGACTGGTCCCACACCCTATAGGAATGAGGATCCAGATCTTGCAGTGGCTGAGAGACGGGACAATATTGCTCATAATGATTGGTGCTGCTTGTCCTCAGCACACCCACACTGTTGTCAGTAAGCCAACAGGAAGAAAAATGCCCCCCAGGTTGCCTGAGTCCCTTCCTCCCAACCACTTTTGGTTTTTAAGTGTGTAACTTAATTAGGTCCTTAAAGATGTGTGATCTCTATGTACTCACCCTGCACATGCACAAGAAACAGCATCCACAGGAAGAGCTGAAACTGAATCTATCTAAGCATTTCTCACAACAGTCAAACTCAAGAGAATAACCCAGGAGACTGATCTTCATCTCTGCACTGAGGCTGTGGGTGGGTGTGTTTTCATTAAGCCATCCAAGCCCTCACAGATCTACAGACCCCTTTACACTTCCCCTTGATTCTGACATTTTTTGCCCAACTCATCAAAGCTTTTCCCTCAGTTCAGAGATAAGGGAGCAGAGAAGTAAAATCCCCTGTGATTCTCCAGCACCTGCTGGGGTTCCCCCAGGGTCCAGTTCATAGGTTCTTCTCATTACAAAGAGGTTTTGCTCACCCCTGCGGCTGACTACGGCTTGGCTTGTCCAGAGAGGCAGCAGCCATGGATAGCTGGAAATAAGAAAGGGAATAATTCCTCCTACACACTCAGAGGCTGCACTCTGACCTGGTGAGTAAAAGACAATTTATGGGCACTCAGGAGAACTGCATGGAGACCACCTTACCCTGAGGCAGAATCAGAGCCACGCTGTGGGTGGGAGCTGAAAGAAAAGTCAGAGAGGAGTGGGAGAAGAACACAGCAGGAAGAATAAGAGAGGGTGAAAGATTCATAAAATCATTAAAAAAGATCCTTCTTACTCCCTCCTTGCTGACTGTTGGCACTGCAGACCGGACACAGGTACTTGGCACAACTCGGTCTCTGGGGGACCGAGGGACAACAGGGACCTACCCCGTGCACTGCACACACTGCAGTCCTCCCACCCACAAAACCTCTCCAGGGCCCTTTCTGGGTTTATTTCAGCTTGGAAACCCACCACTCCTCTGATATCATCCCCTACTGGGGCTTGAATTCATTTCAAGTTGACTGGTCCAGCACGAGAAACATTATTTTCATATGTATGAGGTACATCTATGGTTCATAAAACACCACACAGGACTGAAGTGGCTGGAGACTGAGTGATAAACTGAGGCCAAGTATTTATACAATTGGTTCCGAAAAGGGATTTTTATTGACTGAATGCATCATTTTTTCCCATTATACTGTTGGGGCTACTTATGTCAACTCTGCTGCATAGACTGAGGCTCCACATATTGCACAGAACTCAAGCATAGAGACCAGGAGGAAAATGAAGAGCCAAACCAATTAATACACCCAGTCTTGTGTTTATTAGATGCCTTTTGAAATGACTGCTTGTTGCCTTTAAAAAAAGACTCGAAGCTCAGTCACTGGAAGTCTGTGAAACCCTCACAGTCCAGGAGTGAATTATTAGTTTTTCTTGCATGAAAACTCTGTAAAACATTCACTTCGTGGCAATTGATGAAGCATTTCAGCATGTCTATTTTATCATCACATAGAAAGAATCCAAGAACATTTTACTGCCCACTAGAGCCTTTGTCCATAAGAAGTGAGTGTTTTGTTCCAGCAATGATAAAGACCTCCTGTATAGCTCTTGTCTAGGGCTGCGCTTTGAACTTTAAAATTAACCGGTGCCGGTAAACAGGAAACACCAGATTACAGTTTAGCTCGCATTAAATTGTCCTCTTGGCTTTTTTTGTTGTTGTTTTTATGTTTTAGGCAGGGACAAATAAAATGTTGCATCAAAGCTGAGGCCACAAATTGTTTATTTATTGGGGGTATTTTGCACTTTACATTGCAAGCTGCTGCAGCTGAAAGAAACAGGGGTTGGCACGAAAAGGGGAGGAGGAGTGAGAGCTATAATGGAAGAAATGTTACCCAATAATTAAAATTCAGTGGTACTGTAAATCCTAATGGAAACAACAATGTGTCTTTGTGTACAATTAACTCTGGGCTCCAGTTCATGATAAAAATTCTAGCTTGTAAAAAGCCTTGACCTCAATACCGAGAGCTCAACAGAGGTTCACAGATCTGGCTTTAAAAAAAAAAAAAACTTTCACAGAGGGGGAACAAATAATAGCTGGACTTGGTCCCCTAAATATGCTCCAATTATTCAGGGTGGTTGAAGATAAGATACAGGAGAAGTACCAAGGGGAAAATAGTCCCATAGCTCACAAAAAAGTACAAAGTGCTGCTTGATGTCTAGAGTGAAAATTCACCCTCCCCCCCTTGTTATCCCAATCTTACATTCTGCAGGGGACCCTGTGCGTTAAAGTCCTGGAAAATCTTTATTATTATTAGTTTAATACTTTTTTAAATGTTAACAAAGCAGACAAAACGAGTTGTTCATTACAGTGAGTGACTGACAGGGAAACATGAAGGACTATTCATTAAATAATTACTACTTTTAGGCAGAAAAAGTTACTGTGCTTAAAAGGGGAAAAACAGTGCAAAATCAAATTGTCTATTCTCTTTTTGGTGGGTGTGTGTGGAGGGAGTAATGTCTCATGGAAAAAACAGTTCTACAAATGTCAATCAGTTTGACAAGCAATTATCAGCCTCAAGGAAAGGACGTAGACTGTGGGTAGAGTCCCTCAGAGCAGAGCAGTGCAGGTACTGGGCAAGGTGATGGTGGGCAGAGCGGGACTTGTCCAGAAGAGCAGATCTGCAGTTTATCTGCAAGCCTGTGGAAACAGAATCAAACCTCACAACACTTCCTAATCAGCTGTAGTTACTTTTGTAGAGGATTTTTTTTTTGCTTCCCGACACTTCTGAAAATGGAAGGACAACACAGTGCTTTATGGACAGCAAATTAATTCAAAAAGGTGTTTTGGAAATATTTTTTGTCGGAACTCAGACAGACTAGATTCATATTTGGGCTTGGGGTGTTTCTCTGTAGCAGTGAATCCAGCAGCTGTAGCAGATGCTTCCTCCAAAGAAGGTGAGAAACAGAATTGTCAAAAACATTGAAGTGTCTGAAGCCCTCAGATCCAAATGCAATTATAGAATCATAGAATCATGCAGCTTGGAAAAGATCTCAAAGATTATTGAGTCCAACTGTTAACCCAGCACTGCCAAGCCCACCACTAAAACATGGTCCCAAGCGTCACATCTGTTTTTTGAACATTTGTTAGCTCCTGAATCCCCTTTGTTGTCCCCTCATAGGCATCTACATTTTTTTTTGCCATTATTAAAACAGCGCAACAATCAATTTTTAAACACCTGGGGGATAAAATATCAGAAATGTCTCTTTCACATCCTTCCACTGGAAAATAGAGAAAGGCTCTCCACTTGCCTGGCACCATTCATCAATAACAAAAAAGGGAGCTGTGAGTTGCTTCTGAGAGTAACTTACAGCCCCTTTCAACGAGAGCTGTTGGTGCTCAGATGTTTGATTGCAAGGCTCTTTAGGAGGTGCTTAAAATACAGATAAAGCAGAGAGATGTGATCTCTATACTTGTGGAAAGCTATAAAAAGAAACAATTCTGCGCTTCAACCACTATCTTTTGATCCTTAACCAGAGGTAGGTTTGGGAAGGAGCTTGCCTGTGTACGCTGCAGTGTGTTAGCTCTTGGCATCAGGTCGTTTACAGAAGGAACAGAGCAGAAGTAGCTGTTCGTGGTAGAAAGGAAAGAAATCTTAAAATGAGTGCAAGTGTGGGAAAATAGCTCTTTCATGCAAATAATCTTTACAGTGAAAAACTCCATCTGCTCTGGCCCTGTGTATTTGAACTTATTTTATGTTGTGCTGGAGCATGCAGATTCCCTGGGAAACTGCTTAAAAACAGAAGTCCCAGGCTTTTGTGTGTCTATATATCCCTGGCATGTCACTTATACTCCATTCTCACCTCAACCATGAAACACCACTGCAATTGGTGGGATTCCTCAGGAGAATCATTTCCAAGGAGAAATGGCACTGGCATTTGGTCCATTTTAGGCAGAACGGGAACATGTGCACTCACGTCCCAGATGGCTGAGCATGCTGAGAGCTGGTGACAACAGTGACAACCAATGCCATAAGTCTTGCTGATCCCAGTGGGGCAACAGCAAGTCCTTAATCCCCGTGTTGTTTCCAAGCTTCCTGTTTTGAAATTGCCATAATTAAATTCTAAAGACTGAGAAAGCACCAAACGAGTTGCCAAGTTTATGTCAAGCTTTATCAGCTGATCTCATCATAATCCGGTAAATAGCATATCATGAACATCAAATCTAATTAAATGCTCTTGAGATACGGGTTAAAAAACAGACACAAACAAGAATCAAACATTTAAAACCTGCTGCTGTACAATCAGAATTAATCCACAGGGAGAAGTGAATTTCCTTGAAATCTGGACAAATAAGCCTTCTATGTTTTTCTTTCCCCAGTGGCTCACGATCTCTCTGGCAGACACAATCAGAAGGAAAATGCAGTTACCTGGGGTTTTATTTTCAACACAGATTGCATGAAATGCACCTCTAAAGTCTGATTTCTGAAACAGAATACAGGATGGGACAGAGACATATTTTGTGTATATATATATTTATCTCCAGTATTCTCAGCAGTACTTTTGGTGCTGTCCATATGTAAGAGAATGCTGTCTTGCCATAGGAAGCACAATGAAAAAATCTCTTCAGTGGACTCAAAAAGGCAGCAGTGACGCTGTTGTTGTTAAGTCAGTCTCTTGATCGTTACATTATCTGCCAGCCCCCTTTCGAAACACCTCCGATGCACCATAGGTGTCTGTGTGTGTACACAAGCCCTTAGGGCTACACCTATGCTGCTAGTAAATTAAACAGTGGCAGGTAATATTCCCAGGCATTGGAATTTGATAGTCTACACTGTTAAATTCCTAGAACCTGCCCTGGCACATTTTTGACCTGAATCAATTAGCGTTCTCCCACACATGTGCCAGGAATTTAGGAGTTAGCACAGCCAGAGAGCATTCCCAAGAGATGCCGTGACTTCAGTCGTCACGTGTGGTGACAAGAGGAGCTTGATGTTACGGACATGGCTCATTCCAGGTCAGTGGGCCCCACTGCCAGAGAACAGCCCTAACGACACCTAATTTTCTAATCAGAGCCGTTGCCTCTGTGCGCGTCTGAGCCTACATCCGCTCTGTGCTTAATTTGGGTACGTCATAAGAGTGCTCTACCCTGAGCAGATCACATCAGAGCTCTATGAAAGGGCAGCTCAGGACTTTATCTGCTGGGTGACTTTGTAAACCACAGCTTTCCTACACACAGGCAGGAGCTGGTCTCAAATCCAACCTTTCCAATAAGTTCCATTAGGTTACAGCAGAGTGGGACATGGTAAATGGGCTTCTTTGTTCCCACCCTTCTTTCTTGATGTGAACTAGCACATCCCTGGTCTCTTGACCCTTCTCAATTTGTTGCAGCTTTGATGCTGGAACGGTTATTGTGTCTTCAAGACTCTTTTTCTCAAAGACACTGTTCTTCCTCCTTGCCAGCGATGCCTTAGTATGTAGATGTATGTTTGGTACTTAAGGGGCACACTCCAAGTGCATCAACATCTCTCTGATAATCAGCAAGAAGTTGATGTTTGCACCTCTTGCAGTCCTTTGAAGAACTCATTCAGATGAGCAAGAATTCATAACAAGCAGTATAATTTCACTCTAGAAAAAAAAAAGCTGTCTTTTCACCTCCAGGATTAAACTAAAAATCAAAGCTCAGAACAGATTTGCCTCAAGTGAAGAAAACAGCCCCTCTAGTGTGGATTCACCCCACCCAGCTTTATGTTTCTAAAATAAAACCTCACCTTCTCAAGGCTTCTCTGCAACCAAAGGAACATGACACCAGAAGGTGTTCAGTTCATGTCAGATCTAACTTGTGACTCCACTAACACAAGGAGCAGAGGCCATCAATAATCATCATTTCGGCATTTCAAATTAATGTCTTTTGCCTGCAAACCTGCAGTGCTTCTTGATCTGTCCGCTTTTGACATTGCCTTTCAATAGCCTTTTACAAGCCTCACCAAAACTTTTCTCTATTTTCACAGAAAATTAACCAGTTGGGTGCCTGCCAACAATTGCAAAATCTACTGTCAGAGTTTCAGACCTGATTAAAAATGAAGTTTCTGTTCTCATGATAAAAACCTCTAAGTTTCAGACCACTAAGGTCACCCTGACTGAGAAAGTGAAGCAGACCCCTTGCAGAGCAACTGTTCATCATAAGCGGCTCATTCCCATATCTGTAATTTCCCCTAAAGCAATGTTGACTGGCCCCACCACTTACCAACGTCACAGCTACCACCAGGGTGGATGCTGGGCTAAGGAAATTTTCTCCTGGACGGGCTTTAGGAATTTTAAGGGATTCCCATGGGCCTTAATACCATGATTCTGTATGTTGTGATCATTCAAAAACTCACAGCAAGGATGGGTGTGGATGGATGGATGGAGGGATGGAGGGATGGATGGATGGATGGATGGATGGATGGATGGATGGATGGATGGATGGATGTGGAAGCAAGGGCACAAGAATAGACACTTAAATTTGCATCCCCACCAAGCAGTGGCTGCAAGGGACCTGCTGCTTCCAGTCATACAGAGGAAAGTACCCCAGACACTTTCACTGCTGTACTACAGCCCACTTGAATATCGTTATGATATGGATTTAAATCAAGCAAACTGCGTTTGTACAGTTTGCACCTGTGGCATTTAAAATGTGCTTAAAACAGGATTTTTCTTCCCCGTTCACTGACTCCATTCCTTAAAATAAATTTATTTGTGTTGCAGAATCTGAATTTACCTGTCTTTGGAAATGCTTTAGCACAGGATGTTGTGCAAAAGTGGCAATTTGTGATACTTGGGCATTTTGTAATACTGTGACTTTCCTGGTCCTGTTCTTCCTCCCTCTCTACATGCCACTCACACTGCCAGTCACTCCTTCAGCACAGCCTGTGTTTTGGCAGGCTGTGTCCTCAGAGACCACCCATCATTCCCAGTGTCTCCATTAGGATAGTGCACCTTTAGTTCACCCCCTTTTCCATGAGGTCTGCAGTCCAATAGGCAAAGCTAGCTTCAAAAGCAGACCTTGCCAAGCTTATTTACAGAGAGCTAATGACAGAGAAACAATGGCTACAAGGAAGGGAAGAAAATCAATTCACCCGGTCATTTGGCAAGGAAGGAATACACATTTCCCTTCTTTCCAAGGTTTTGCTTTAGGTCCAGAGGGAAAGGTCTGCTGTGTTCAGTGGAAACAAAACTTCTTACGTAGCTGAGTATCAGCAGAGCCAGAAAAGCCAGTGACCTGTGATGTCTTTAAAGCAAGATAATATTTAACATCTTTAAAAGGAGAGAAACTTCAATCTTTGAAGACCAGAGATGGCAAAGTGTATTATCAGTCAGTGCTATTACTAATAGTAAAAAATACCAGTAACACCTTGACAAATTCCAAGCACAGTTGATGATGCACCTTAGCTTATCACTTTTTTGCTAATTGGGTCTTACAGCTTTTGGCCTGAGCCTACATGTCAGTCAGCATGAAGTTTTTTATCAGATGTGCATCCACTCCTTCACCCCCTTCAGCAGCCATCATTTTAGTAAGAAGACAAAGGCACAGGATGAAAGCTGTACCTTGACACTTATTAATTTGTTGCAACTTTGAAGCTGGAATAGTTATTGTGTCTTCAAGACTTTTTCTCAAAAACACTGTTCTTCCTCCTTGCCGGTGAGGCCTTAGTATGTGGATGTATGTTTGGTACTTAAGGGGCACACTCCAAGTGCATCAACATCTTTTTGAATCTCATTTGTACAGACAGTTGTCAGGGATAAAATCTTTCTCTTCAATGTACGGGATCTTTTACTTCTTTGCAAGTGATTGCATTTCTGCCTAACACTTTGGTGGGTCTCCATATTTTGAAAACACCAATCAATGCTGAAGTTATACCCAAGCAGTGAATTTTCTCTTTGGGCTTTGGAGATGATGCCCTTTCTCAGTAGCACTTGTTGAAACTCGAGACTTTCCAACTGTTCCGGAAAGGATCCACTGACTGCAGCTATTTTGCTCTGTGAACACAAACCCAGCCTGGCACCCAAGGCAGTGTTTCTTCCCTTTCATTTCCCTTACTTGTGGAAGCACCCTTGGGGCTGGTTGTGGGTGATCCTGCTGACCCTGGGAGTGATCCCAGGTGTATCCTCAGCCTGCCTATCCCTGGCACTCCATGCTCTGCCTTGCAGCCCCCCACATGACCCATGTAGGGTGGACACAACAGCCTTGGGCCCCTTCTGCAAGAGACCAGATGGGACTTGCCAGCTCGCAGAGCCTGGGTTGAGTTCTGGCCTTTAAAGGAGATACCAACATCAGGTGCTTGGCTTCAGGCTGTCCTTGTGGTAGTGTTATCTCAGCTAGGTGTAGATAAAGCCTTTGGCCCAAGGTGGAGCATCATTTTCTCCCCCTGGATACTCTGGGGAGATTCACAGGAGATCAAGAGAAACATGCTGGAGAAGAACACAGCTGCTCACCTCTCACGCCCACCTAGAAGTGAAGTACCTGTGATGTACTGGTTAGAGTCACCTCCTAGGCAACTAAGGAAAGTCATAACTCAGAGATCTAGGTAATGAAGTCCCAGAGAGACCTTACTTCATCTTCACAAGGTGCAGTTCTAAAGACTCAATATAAAAAATTTTAATGGAATTGTAGAAGACTGCTGACTGCTATGCAGATAAAAAAGTGGATTTGAGCGACTGGTTTGGGATACATTAAGGTTGTTTGCCAGAAGCTGCTGTATCTTCTTAGCTGACATCTCATGGCTGCTTCTCTGCTGTGGCCACTGGGACCTTCACACAGGTTGCAAGGACCTACCACTGACAGCCCTGTTCTAAGAACAGATTCCATTTGAGCTAAAGACTCGGGCAGCAATCCAAGGCACGACCCAGGGTTCATCCTGGGTGAGCATGGCAGTAGATGGCAGCAGTGCACATCACCCCTAACGCTCATGGAACCAAGGTGGTCCTGCTTGACTCTGGCCATTTCCCAAGGAACAAGACCAATCAAGGTACAAGAACAACCATAATCATCCTCCAGAATCCCCAAAACCACTCTGCCGTTTGATGCAATTATTTTTTTCTGCACAGATCTCACATTTCCCAAAACTGAAGGCAAGACCCTGTTCTCCAGTGCTGAGCACCTCTGGTGATGACTGAGCTTTTGGGTGTACATCAGCAATCACAAGAGTGGATGAAACCTCTGCAATTAAATGTTCCCACTATGCTCACATGGTGCTGAGCACTCCTGGATGCAGGGACTCATTCTGGACTCTGCCTGGAGAGCGGAGCTTTTGTGAAGTAAATGAAATGGCAACAGCCAGGGAACTACGAAGGGCCACCAATGTAAATGCAAACACAGCTCCAGGCTGAAAACCAAAGGACAGGCAGTTGAAAAGCAAAGCTGATGGGCCATCCTCAGTATTAGCATTTGTGGTTCACTCTCCCCTCCCAAGAACATTTAAGGCCTCAGTGACAGCTGTCAATCTCACCTCCCCTGCAACAGGAGGCTGGCTTAAGTGGTGTGTCAGGAGAGGATGGCAAGAGGGATTTCCTTTTGTTTTTTAAGGAATTAAAGAAGATCCTGTGTCTTTAACCTTCAGGATAACCTTGTTTCAGTCTGGTTCTCATTGCTGGACTGCTCCTTGATGAGCTTTTTATGCCTGATTAATTAGTACACTGAAGGGAAGTGGGGGCTGCTCTGTTTAGCAGCTTGTGCCTCCTTCTGACTAATCCACTACCCAGCTCTGCAGCTCCAGAGGGCCTGCAGGTGCCTCTTTCATGCCTCTGCTGTGGGGTTTCATTACCTCTTTCTACTTTTTCATTGTATGCTTCCTATTGATTTAGCCACATTTATTGAGGGCTAGCTGGAGACCAGTTTAATTTGAGTTTGTAGGCTTTATTTCTCCACTACCACAAAACTTTTCTAAGACAAAGAAAATGCAGATGCAGGAGTGAATGGTTCAGATTTATGGAGCATTATCTTCCAAAGAATCACTTCTACAGTGCTATTGATGACAAGAAATCATAATTTTTTAGGAAGAAAACTTTGCATATGCCATTATTGCCAGTGTGTGTGCAATCAAGAGAAAAGCACTTTTGTGGTCCTTTAATTTTTAGAAATATGAACCCATAATAATACAACTTATGCTAAATTGTGTCCCAGTTTTCCCAGGGGGGTGGCAGGAGGAAATACTGGCCCTCCTGGTACCTCTTGGTAAATCACTTTCAGCTCTGACAATAAAAAGTATTGCATAAAAGCTAAGCAGTATTACCAGGGATAAAAATGAAGGCAGCTTTCTGCTCAAATAGTTTTTTGGCTAAAACAGGAAAAAGTAAAACTACAAAGCAGATGTGAGTGCACAAAAACAGCCTTTGGATACTGGAGTCAGGGCAGGTGGCGGCTCGGTCACTTTGCCACTCTCTAGGAGTTATGGGGCAGTCAGGTCCAGTTCATGGGGAAGAAACGGTGCATGAGGGCCCTTGAGGCACCTTGTGCAGCCTGCACACCCCTGTGGGACCGGCCGTGCCCTTGGTCCTGCTCTCTCCCCTTGCCCCTCTGCAGGTCAGGCGAGGGCTTTGCCCTCCAGGAGTTGATGACTGCGTGCAGACGTGCCCGGGTGAGGCTCCCCAGGCTCGCCAAGGGGCAGGCAAGGTGAGCAGCAGTCCCTCCTGATCCCCGCCGGTGAGTCAATGAGCTTAGTGCTAGCCTGAGGGGGTGCCTGATATCCCCGCTTCAGGTGCTGACAGGAGGGGAACAAATCTGGGTTTGGGGCAAAAAAGGGAAAAGCTTTCTTCTGGGGCTGTAAGCCCACAGATACAGCAGGGCCCCTCCAGGCTGCTGGTAGCTGGTGTGGGCGTTGCTCAACCTCTTTTCAGGCTGTCTCTGAGCTTTGGTGATGCTGCTGTGGCCTCAGCAGGAGAACTCCACAGGAGCTGCGAAGTGGCACTTCTGTGTTCCAGGGAAAAGCCCACTTCATGGTGCCATCCTCAGTGCTCAGGTGCTTTCCTGAGTGTGTGACGTGTTAAGTTCAGAACTCACAGAGTAACTAAACTCTCAGAGAGTCAGATTCTCCTTCCTGCTGCAATTCCAGGCTTGGAGCTGTGGAAAATGGTCTGGAAGGGACTTGGAGAGGCATGTAGTTCACCTGAGTTCCCAAGGTAGGATCAGGTCTTCTTGTGGGGATCCTTTTTTGTCTAACCTGTTCTCAAACCATCTGGGGATAAAAACCCACGCCCTCCCTGGGTGATCTCTTCTGGTGCTCACCTGGGCTTTGACTCACAGAATGGCGAATTCCCCCAGTGTGATGCAAGGCAGGGTTATATCGAAAATATTCCTTTTACGGGAGGCATGGTAAAAAAAATTGGGGATAATGCATGAGTATCTCACCTGTCTGGTATTTAGACACTCAGTGACCCTGGGTAACCCAGACCAGGCACTTCAGCTGTAAATAACTTCACAAAGTAACAAGAAATCAGCCCCTCTGTTTGTGAAGACTCTTCCAAAGCCTGCTTTGGTAGGTTGCATTTCAAAATAGCGTCCTACTGGTTCAGTGACACATGTAGCCCTATTTCACCAGAGAGAAGTTCAATGCTCGGCCAACCCAGCTGGGGAAGCTTTAGTTCAGTTTGACTTTAAGGGAAAACTGCACAGCTCATTTTGGGTACCTTTTACCTCCGAAGTACATGACTAAACCTGCATTATTTCCCCTGGTAAAATCCTGTTCCTTCTGGAGAAGCTGAACTGGGCAGACCCCTGGAAACTTTCTGCTGCACTGGAGGGCAGGAGGGTGCTGACCTTGCCCAGGCTCTGCTGAAATATGGGGCACGTTGTGGAAACTGAGGAGCACCATGAAACAAGATGAATGTGGTTTTCCATCCTCTTACCTTGCGTTACTCTGAGACGTGGCCCAGTGAAGAGTGACATGAACTGGGGTGCAAGGAGCACTTTCTCTATCAGGAATTCCTCTGCTACCAGCAAATAATAACTATCCCTCTGAAATATCAGCCCTGAGCCACTGCCTGCTGCTGAGGGAACATAAATGCCATGGCACAGGGCATGGCTGAGACACTACAGCACAGCCTGTGTTTCTGCCATGAGGAGACGCACAGCACAGAGCCTGGGAACACCTGGGAGCCTCCTCCACATGGACAGACCTAGAGGGCTTGGTTCCAGCCTTGCCCAGCAAAACTCAGGGTTCAAGGAGGCACAAAAATCCATTAATGGGACAGTGTAGCACATGTAAGCTCAAAAATAACCACTACACACACTGCAGAGGAATAAAGTGGTCATGGAGGATGCTGGGCTAACAATTTCAGCAGTGTCTCCTTAAAGAGCAGCAGCAAGCTGGTGCCTGTGGAGTGCTCCAGGAGCCCCATCAGGCCATGGCAAGAAACTTCCTTTTGCGATATATTTACTCAGTGAACTCTACAGCTCTAGCACTGGAGAGCAGAACATTCACAGAGTGGAGCAGATGCCTCCTTGCCTTTCAGAATGGGGTCAAACACCAAGTTTAGCTCCCAGTGGCTGCACAGGTCACTGCCAGTAAGCACCTCCCAGTTCCCATCTCAGGGGAAGTGAAACGCTTTGGTGGGCTCCGGGACTCCCGATTCCTCTTTGCACAGAACTCAAAGAACTTTCCTGTCCCCTTCACGTGGGCACTTCCCTCTGCCACAGAGTGACCGTCCACCCCCTGGCCACTGCCCCGGCCACCCATCACGGCCTCGGGTCAGGCTGAAGCAGCAAGCGGGGAAGGAATAGCAAACCAAGCAAATTTTTGTCCCCAGGGTCCTACATTTATGTGGCATCTTGGCAGGATGCAGAGAGCGGCTTCTGAGGAGCTGGTGTCTTAAAGCTCAGCACTGAGGACAGAAACATAAAAACTTAACAAGAAAAATGGCATGCAATATGGCTTAGAGCAGCAAAACTACCCATTGTGCAGCCTGGTTAAGCACAGCAAAAACATATACGTGTGTGCAGGGAAGGAGGGAGATTGGGTTTGAATTAAACTGAATTTCCCCTTGACTCCCAGCAGCCAAACTGAAAAATAAATTATTCACCAAGGCTTACTCCCGAAGAAGCCCTGCAGGACTGCAGGCCCAGGCCACTGCCCAGGTGTGTACTATCTAGAGCTCAATATGACGGCACTTTGCTACTGAGAGGAAACAAATTCATTTTCCTCCTTTGAAATTGGGAGACACTCGCATTAGGCTATGCATAAAATAAAAATAAGGGGGGTCCTGAAAGAAATTACTGAGATCAATAAGTATTCCAAGCCATTGCCTGCTGAGAGCTGAAGGAGACAGAGGCTGAGATGAGAAGAAAATGCATGTTTATTCCCCCTTTAAACTGAAAGTCTTATTAAGACCCTTCCTTTGAGGCTGAGCATTGCTCTCTGTGAGTCAGGGCTGTTTTCTGGGTGTTGAGGGGAGAGGACAGCAAACACCTCACAGTGGGTGCCCTCCTGAGGCGACAGCATCACCTCTGAAATGTGCAGAAGGAACAGTCCAAAGAGATTACCTGGACCTGACCAGAGCAGAAGAGGCTCACAGGACCTGCTGTGGGCAGCTTTCCTGTGGTGGAAGCTGTGCACAGAGATGTGCATGAGAACCCTCCTGCTGCAGGTCAGAACATCCAGAGATGATAAAAATATCCATCTTGAAAATTTGGGGATCAAATTAGTTTGGGGGATCAAATCTGCTGTGAAAAGTATGCAGATCTTTGTAAAGAAGATGCTGCTGTTCTAAATTTAAAAAAAAAAAAAAATTCCCAGCGAGTGAGACAGGAGGAGCAACTCCCCTCCCGCCTTGTAGCCAAACACAAGGTAATGTTTTCTTTCTGACTAAAACTAAACCATTACAGGAAAAATGTTGCTTATCAGGAAGTTTGCTGCAGGTCCTTGACAGTCCAGCAGTGATTTCTCCAGGAATAACCCGCTCCCTCGTCCTTTGCTGGCGGCGGCAGATGCAGGCAGCCGCCCTGCCCTCTCCCCTGTCTGCCTTGTGGCTTGGTTTGGAGTCACAAAGGGTAAAAAACAGCCTAAGAAATGTGTGCAGGTCTCATCCTGCCTCTTCTTTTCCCTGTCAGGGTTATCAGCTCCACGCTTTTGTCATCACCAGTAAAAAGGAGCAGATCCTGACCCCATGAGAGCCCCGGTGCCAGCGCCAGGGCAGCCGTGGGGAGCCCCGTGTCACACTGGTGCCACACTGCTGGAGGAGACAGAGGGGTAACGGGGTTGCAGCAGGAATGGTTTGCTCAGGGAGCAGCATCCCTGTAAGACCTGCCACAGTTTAATAGACATATTTGGTGACAGTTTTAATTTGGGAAGATGTCTGCAAAAACAGGAAAGGACTAAAGGAGGTTGGTTCCATTTTGTTACATATCTCTTTCCAAGAGGATATTTTTGATCAGCTTTCCAATGTTAATGCCCTATTAGTGGTGAGGCAAGATCTGACAAAACTGTAATAATACTTTTCTCATTTATGGTTTTAAAGCACTCAAATAATTTCTATCATAAGTTGATGAAATTAAATTAAATATACAGAGAGAAAGTGTGGGTCAAGTTCTCTGGAGCTTGGGTCATTGCTAATAATGTAGCCAGATTAAAAAACCTAAAGTTCACATAAAGTGAAAGGACAGGCAGAGCTTTACCAGAGTTAGGAAACTGCCGAGTGCTGAAGGAAGGGAACAAAGTGAAAACCAGACAGTGAATCATCATCACTCGTGTGTGCAAAACCCGACTGGGAATTCAGGCAGGGCCTCTTGTTTTGCTTCGCCCATCCCTTTTATTCTTTTTGCAGGTTATTAATACTTGTGCTAAACAGCTATTTGAGGTGTCCCAGATGGGAACTTCCCTCCAAGACTACCTACAGCGTTTTTCTTTCCCTCTTACCTCCCCCAGTGTCCTTCCACTCAATCCTCGCTGCAGCAGTGCAGGACAAGGAGGTGTTTGGCTGAGCAGGGCTTGCTGAGCTCACCTTGAGTCTTTGCTGACGTGACAGGCTCTGACTGACATCCTTGCTGTAGCTTGACATTAAGACACAGTTTTAAAGATGGAATCGAATATTTAAGGGTACATTTTAAAAATGTAGAAGGGGAGAAAATGGGGAGGAATATTAAACCAGATAATTTCTTCTAAGCAATGTATTGTGCTTCTAGATCTTTTAAAAAGGAGGGACAACATTGGCAAAAGATATTTTCTGGCTGGCAGGCAGAAAGGAGAGTAGGAGACTTGAGGGTAACCTGTCTAAAAAAGGCATGGTCTTTTCGCCCTTTTTATTCTGGCCTATTTATACTAGGCTACAAATTGCAAGCAGCATTTCTGTCTCATCAATTGCATTTGCAGTGGGTTTGCCCAGAAGCAGCAGACTAGCTGGGAGTTAAATCAGAGAAAATCAGAAGCCACCAAGGCAAGGGAGATAAGGACCCACTGCACTCCAGGACAGGTCAGAGTGGGGTTTGTGGTGATGGTGAGTGCTCAGGACGGGTTCTGAGCTGCAGCTGCACAGGCAGCCCCAGCAAACCATCTCAGCACGTCATCCCCAGCCTCAGCTCAGCGCCTGGACCTGCCGGGCAGGCTGGGGAGGCCCTCACCTGCAGAGCATCTGCCTGCACACCCCAGGGATGGGGCAAGGAGCAGTCCCAGTGGCAGCAGCAGAACCTGGAGGGGTAGAAAATGCCCATTATCTCCCAGTCTGCCTTTAGCACAGCCCGCTTAAACACCTGTAATTTTCTGAAGACACAGACAGGTTACTGCACTCTTCAAGAGTACTGCTTCTGGCAAAAACAAAATAAACCAAAGAAAAAAACCCAAACCCAACTTTACTTTAAATTTAACCCTCTCTGACAGGCATCATATTTTTAGAAGCACTTATCCCCATGTTAATACTTCCTGGACGTGCTCAAACACCGTCTGATGTTGCATTGAGGCAAATTAGTGAAGATGAAGGCTCATAAATCCTGAGGAACTACAAAACTAATTAAATGCCTGTGTGATGTACTTGTATGCAGAGCAATGGTTTGCAGGTCTGTGTTTTCCAGATACCCCAAACGAGCTGTGCTTGCTGCAGGGGCCAAGGAATGGCTCTTGCCTTCCCAGGTCCTGCCACGTCTGAGGCTCTGGGAAGCCTGGAACAGGCAGCTTCAGGAGGCACCATGCTGTGATGCCATCACCTTGTTTCCTTCTCAGTATAGCCATGTTCGCTGGGATCAGCACCATGCCAGGGCTCTGTCACACCCCATCCTCCCTGGTCTCAGCAAATCCTCTGCCCATCCACGAGTGCTCCACTGAAGCGGTGCAGATGGCCCAGAGCTCACTCCCTGCTCCTGTGCCCTTCCTGGTGGCAGAAATGGCACCATGAGGGATGTGTCCTGGGATGTTGGATGTGAGGGCAAAGCTGCCTTTCTCCTCCTTTGTCTCTCCCAGTAACAAAAGAGAAGGATCTCACAGTCCCAGCACTATGTTCATAACCAGGCTCTGAGTCCTGGGCACATCATGACCCCAGGCTGCTTGGAAGAAGAAAAATGGAAATAACAGAAGAAAAGCTGCTCTTGACTCCTCGCATGGTGAATGGTACCAGGAGCCAGCACCAATCTGCAAGGCGTTCTGCTTCCACGAGCCCCTCAGAAGTGCTCAGCAGGCACACCTGATCCCACAGGTATTTGCTCCATGGCTCCTGATCCTTTACAACATTGCATCATGAAATGAAATGCTGCACCTAACTACGCACGTGGGCCTCCCCACGCTGGCCAGGGGATGCGCTTGCAGGTGGAGTCAGGCAGGGGTGGCTTTGCTGGACACACTGGGCTCCAGCAAGCCAGCTGAGAATTCTGATTGTTCCGAGTAGTTTGCACAGTTATTCTCAGGAATGAGTCAAAAAATTAAAGTAAAAACCCTGCACTGTGTTTTCCTAATGAAAAACTTACTGGTTTAGGGTTCTAAGCCCCTGGTTAGGACCCTTCTTTTTTCCTCTTCAGGGCTAGGTACAGCAGAGCCTCCACCGACCTCAGCTGAAGGTGTCTGCACATCATCTTCAATTTAGGCTCCACTTTTGACAGTTCTGAGGCTTAATATGTATCTCTTGCTGTAAAAATGACTTTTCTCTCTCTGGGAAAATGCAACGAGTTCGAAAAAAATACCCAGAAAAATAAATTTCCTTTTTCCCTTAGAACTTCAGTCTGAAGTATTGTTTTGGAATGGAGAAGCCAGAATGGAAAGGAAGTCCCACACTGAAACCACCAAAATCCTATAGGATTTAAGGGAGTGGGATTATTTGAGTCGTTCCTGTGGGTGTATGTTTTCCCTGTGCTCCCCTAAGAGCTGACTCCCAGCATGTGCCAGCTCAAGGTGGGGAGCAGAGGGGGAGACTGTGCCTCCACAATGCACCTCATTGTCTTTTCTTCTCTTACAGCAGTTTTTGTGAGTGTGGGTTTTGAGGGACTCTGCGTGTGGGTTTTGTGTGCAAGGAGATTGCAGGGATTTAAAGGGCTGCATTTGGGGAAAAGCTAAACTCAGCCTCCACGTTTGCATGCTTTGGATTACACACCTAGGTCTTGCCCACTCACTTTGTGTTGGCTACGGTTTTGTTCAGGCAAAAACTCACATGGGAGCATTCAGACTGTCCACATGTGCAAACTGGAGGATTAGCTACCTAACAATTGGTCCAGGAACACAGAATTGGTGATTTGCAGGCTCAGCCAAAATAACAGGTCACATACTCTGATGGAGGAACTTGGCATTGCATTGCTGAAATCGGAGGAGCTTTGCAGATTTACACCAGCTGAGGATTTGGGCATAGGTGTTTCCTGAGTGAGAAAAATCCGAAGGGAAAGAACTACTCCATTCAGTTTATTTTTACAGAGCAGAGTCTACAGAAAGTGGTCACTTTGCCAAAGAAGCCGGAATCACCTCACGGCTGTTGGTGCATGAGCAATAACGCCTTGAGGGGATTCGCAAATTTGTGCTGTGACAAAATTCTACCATTCCTGCCAAGGAACGGGAACCACTGTAGTTTAATGTCCTTTTTTCTCTTCCTAAACAGAAGTATAAATGGCTTTTTTGTACTTGGAAATTTCAGGCCCACACTTTCACCCTGCTAATTGAGACTGCATTCGCAGTTGCAGTAAGGGACCACGTCCCTCATAACTGCACATGAAGCTGCACGTGCACGAGCTTTCCCAAACACCACGGTGTCACTGGACTGCCACAAGAAATGTGCTTCCCATGCACTTTGCATGCTGTATTTCCTTTCTTTCTTAGCTCATCACACAACGTTGAAAGTGAAGGGCAGCCTCTGGGGCTGCCTCATTTATCCAGGGTGTCTCCCCTTCCCTCGTGATTCTCACCTTGCTTCAAGGACTCGTAGCTATGGGATGCGTTTTTGGGATGGAAATGGTTTTGCAGAACCCACAGTCACTGGAGTTTGAGACCTACACTTCAAATGTGCCTGTAATGTGTGTGTTAGTCACTGCTTTGTTTCACTGGGTGTGTCCTATGCCATTTTCCCTTAACGAGGAGCTGTTACAAGGCAAGTTTATTCACCCTTGCCGGGTGCTGGAAGATCAAACCACGTGGGGTGACAAGATTGCAAACACTTTGCTGGAGGGCTGAAAATACTCTGGAATGGGATGAGAGATTTAACATGTTCACAGAGCCACAACTTGCCAGTGAGGGGAAGGTGGTATCGTTCCAGAGAGCAGAGGAAAACATAACTGGGCAAGGATGAGATGTGTAGGTTACAGGAAATATTAAAATTCAACAAAATCTGCTCTGACACCCAAGCCTCAAATAGAGCTTCTGGGATGGATTAATTATTCAGGCAGAAATCCGCACCCACCCAAGCTTGCTACCTGCAAATCTGCCAAACCCAGCCCAGCACTGCTCCTTCAGATGCACAGCCACCCTTAAAACATTCGTATTAAAATTGTACAGCTCTTTGGAGGTACTACTACAGGGGATTGCAATATGAACACCACTGCAAGCAAACTGCTGGTTTGGCAGGAGGTCATGAGGAGCCATGTGCTGGGAGCTCCTGAGAATGTGGACAGAAGAACCAGCTGTGTGGGAAGAGGGGCAGCCCTGAAGAGCCCAGAGCAGGGGGAACAGGAAAAAAAAGGAGTAAAGGAGGTTGGTTTCAGCTTCATGAAAAAGCAAACAGGCTGTCCTTGGAGAAGGCTACAAGGGGAAACATAGATTTGCACTCAGTAGCTCAGGATGTTACAACCCCAGCTCCTCTTGAGAGTCCCTTTTTGAAAATCCTAGACAGCACTTCCAATCCAATAAAGAATATTACCAAAAAAATAACCAGCTTTCCTCTATTTGTGTGTCTCACTTCAGACACAAAGTTTTTTATTTTTAAGGTTAATCTGTTTCCTTGTTTTGGAGTTGAGATGAGGTTTTCTTCAAGGTCCAGCAGGTACCATGTGCCTTCTGCTGCGTGGGCTGCCTCCTTCCTGGGAAGGCCTGTTTTAGTAATTTAACCTAAAAATTGCTGGCTATTCAAGAGATATCAGTGAGGACTCTCACTTTTTCCTGGTCCCTTCCTGTGGCATATTGATGGCTCTTACTGAAGATCTCAGTACGGGGTATTGAGAAGATGCTGAGTATGACTAAGACTGGAGACAGCGGCGGAATAAAAATGTGCATCTGCCTGATGCTTTCTCATCTTGCCATGATACACAAATTTGGATTCAGGATCCCCAAAGTCTGAGGCCCAGTTTTCTCAGTTCTAGCCTTAATCTGGTCTCAGATAAGGAGGCTGGGTTGCCTCAAATGGTCCCACAGCAATTTGTGGTAGGAGCGGGATCGGTTGTTTCCTTACAAGAACCATGACAACCTGGAAAGGGGAACTCACAGCATCTGCACACAGAGCAGATTTCAACATCAGACATAGCCCATGCCTGGTGAGTAATGAAAGCCAGGGGGGCAGAAGGTCACAGGCTTGTGCAAAAGAGGTGAGAGACACTAAAGAACGTGGAAGTGGGTTTCCAAGTAATGAAAGGTTCAGAAGAGCTGAGATGACAGCGAGCAAAGATGACAGGGAGGGCATGGAAGACTTCAGGATGATTTTACCTCAAACTGCAGGATGAAAGCATGAGAGGAAAATTAAGAGGAAACGTTATAAAAGCTCTAGGGAAATATAAACCAGAGATCCCTATAAGAGATTTAACCCATGTGTCCCTAACACGCTTACCCACACCTCTGCACTTTGGGGAAGTTCCACCATGAACCCACTTGCACCTTTGCCCTCTGCCCCATTTCTTCTGAAGGATAAGAAGTGTGAAAAAAAAAATGAGCTGGTAGGAGGAACGTTCTATAAATCATCCAAGCAGAAGTAGAGGTCTGTCATAATTTTTCACTTGTATCTTGCTGTTGATAAGAAGGTGATTTCCGACTCGATAGACCCTAAAGAGAGATACCTTAAAGGCCTTCAGGAAAATTTTACATGCACAGAGGCAAAGCTGCAGAACTGGGCCCTTAGTGGAATTAAAAATGGTTCAAGCAGTAGTATAGAGTGTTGAAAAAGCATTTAAGCAACAGTGACAGTATTTTGGGGACACTTGTTGGCAAAACTTAAATATGACCACAAAGAAAGGAAGCATATGCACAGTCAATCAGCTTAATACCACTACTTAATGAAGGGGATTGGGAATTAGGAAGAGCTGGACAGCATAAAATCAGAGCAGGGGAGGATGGAATGAAGAGGTGACGCCTGTTACCCGGAGATAAAGGGGACACAGAAAAAGAAGAGATCATGAGGGTATCTAGGCAGCTGCAGAAAATCATCCTGCAGAGCAGTGCTTGTGGTGAGAGCAGGGAAAGTGCCTGTGTGTGTAGGAGTGCATGAATGAGATGAATCATTTTCAGAAGCAGAGTCCCGTGAGCAGCAGAACCAACGTAGCCCTCGGACACAAAGCTCAGGACTGCGTGACTCGATTTATAGATGTCTCACAGGGGATGAGCTCATGCAGCAGGTTCAGTGGGAGCACTGACAAAATCATTTTCCTTAATTATTTTCCTGAACCCAGGCACCTCTTTTCCTAAGACTTATAAGCACTTAATATCTTTCAATGCACTGACAAATGGGTTGAAACTGGGTAACAAGTCCAAGAGATATTAGGGAGAAATAGATAACATTCTATAATTTTATTTTTTTAAACCATAGGTTTTTTAATTGCATTTATCTAGTAAATTACTATGAGCAAGTTGAAGCTGAGGGAGCTTGCTCCCAGTTCCACAGCCTCATGGTCTTGGAGAGCTGGGTTGCCCTCACCACATGCCTGCTGTAATTGGTGGTGGCACAACCAGCTCCATCCTTGTGACAAAGGCAATTAAAAGACTCTGGAAGGTTTTATTACCTGGAATAGTTGAAACATTGCAAATGCGTTAAAGTACTGATCAAAACTTTACTGATATTAATTATGTTTTCAAGCATTTTACTACTTCTTACTTTTCAGCAAAGGCCAGGAGAGGCATCAAAGGACTGCCATGGTGGTGACCGTCCCCACCAGCAGCTGTCAGGAAGTCCTGCTAAAAATTCCATTTTCCTTTTGGGAGAAAAATTTGTATTTGTAGGCTTGAGTACTTCGAGCAAAATCTGTGTGTCTAAATGGAACTGCTGAACATTTCAGCCAGGTTTTTCCATGGGCTTTTACATTCAGCTTCAACAAGTCAAAGAATCAAGGCCAGTAAGATCTTATGTCCTGAGGGATGACCAAGAAAAATGTTTCTAGAAGCTTCTAGAAAATACACTTAGCACTGTGATTGAACCCTGAAGAAATTAACCTCAGAAAAGACTGAGAATTAGAGCTCTCTATAGATTTGCTAATTATTCTATGAAATTGAATGGGGAATCTTAAATAGCCGTTAGACTTAAGTATACATTTTCAGATCCATTATAATTACTTCTCATCTACATGAAAGTAATACCCTAAATAGAGAGTGCTGAATGATTGTAAAGGACAGCAAAGTCCCTGTCCAGAGATCCTTAGAATCAGTGCAAATATCAGATGGAAGACAGGGGTAAAATAAGCAAGAAAATGAGCATTACTATAGCAGGCAGATGGCTATGCTGGGTAGAAAGGGATTTCTCTTCCTGCAAAATATTTGAGAATTTTAAAATGTTCTCAACCTGCATGCAGAGGAAGCCAAATCTTTTCAATGTGTTTTCCTGAAACTATTAAAAAAAAGCAAATAACTAAACGGTTTGGTTTTCAGCAACATCCAAAATTACTCCCCAAACTGAAAGAAAAATTTGAAAACACTGGAAATAGCCAGAAGCTGGATGTTTTCTGCTTTGGGTTTGTTTGTTTTTAAGTAACTGGAAAGTTCCTTCCAAAAGAATAGAAAAAGTGAAAATTACTTTTGTTTGTTTGTTTGTTTGCCTGCAAAAGATTTTGTGGGGAAACACTTGTGATTCACTGCTCACCATACTTTGGAATCGAACTGTCAGAGCCTGGGAGCTCCTTTTTGGCTCTGTCCAGGCCTCCACTGCTCATTAACAACTCTGGAAACTCCAGACCAGCTCAGCGCAATGTCCTGTGCTTAAACCTAATTTTGTTACTCTGTTGCCTTGCTGTTCACAGTTTTTCAATGTTTTTAATTCTGTAGTCAGAATTCTCACGCACTTTCTGTAAACATAAGCCATGTTATGGTAAACCGGTTGAATGTTTTCATTCTTTCTCCTAAGGTGGAGAAGTTTGATTGATTTCTCTTTTGACTTATGTGGTTGAGGGGTGGTAATGTCACTCTGCAATCCATGAGGTTTTCTAAAAGTGTATAAAATAAAAAAGCAGCCCCTTTTGGGGTCGGAGCTTCTCATTCTCTCTTTCACCTGACACTGGCGTCTGTGTGTTCCTTCGTGTCCGCGTGCGACATTACTCCACGCCAAGTTTCGAGCAAAGGAGTAGAATAATTTTAATTTTTTTTTTTCATCTAAGTGTGGTCAGCCACCTGCCCTGTCTAGATCAAGAAAAGCCTCTTTTTTTTCTGCAGCTGCGCTGGGGAAAGGCTGTGTGCCTTTGCAGCTTCCCCTGTGTGGAAGGGCCAGCCCTGTACCTCTGTGTGTGTTCAGCAGCCACGAGGGCAAGCAAGGACAGGCTTGTAACAAGCAGGGGCACAGGCAAGTAGACACCCAAAAAAGCAGAGCTGATGTATTTATCATTAACTTGGGGTTTGTAGTAGCTGAGTACAAAATCTGAAGAACCACCCAGCTGTCAAACAATGATTCATTTTTTTATCTTGTCAGACACCAGGAAAGTGTTTCTCTTCAGTGATGAACAAAATAAAACTGCCATGAGAACCACTCAAGGCTTACCTTTCCAAGCAGCCCCTTTTCAATGGTGGATTTGGTGTGTCATTTGTGGGAGGAGTCAGGGTTTGGTTTTCAACTACACGAGTGAAACTCTGGGCTTTGGGAAACAGGAGCTACACCACCCTTTGGTTTCACAGGATGTGGTCCCAGGGCTTATCCCCAGGACAGAAAATTCAATAAATTAACTGCTTGTCTGAGCAAAGACTCCCAAATGCTTTGGTGACAAGCATGGGAATAGAATATGGAGGGGAGAAGGAGAGGGAGAAGAGAGGGAGAGGGAGAGGGAGAGCTATGNAGAGGGAGAGGGAGAGGGAGAGGGAGAGGGAGAGGGAGAGCTATGGAAAGCCAGTCCTAGGTCTAAAGGGCTTGCAGGACAGAGGAACTGTTTATCTGGTTTGGGACCAAGGGGCTGCATCAGGTCCTGGACATTCACAGACAACAAAAAGCTGCCCATGGCATAACTCCAGCTGGCAAGGAATATTTCTTCCATTCCTGCATCATTTTCACTCAAATAAATTGTTGTTAAGCTATGCCAATAACGTATGAAAATGGCCAGAGGCACTGCATTGACATCTATAGCAATTCTATAGGATTATTGACCCATCCTCAAAATCTTAAGGAGAAACGAAGCCACCAGGAGAGATGTATAGAGCAGCCCAAACTACAAAATAAATGTATTCAACTCCATTGCTGAGAGCTCCCCCCTGCCCGTGAGGGACACTTATAATGGCCACAGAGAATCCAGCTGCCTTCAATATTTGTTGATAAGGAAACAATCTGTTTGTTTATTAATTTTTAGAAAATGTTATGGCATTTGTGCAGGGCAATATTGGTTTGGCTGCCATAGATCTTGCACAGGCTGACTCCTCTGTTTAACTTTCTATATTCTAAATAGGTCCCATTGACTTTCATGAGTCTGCTTGTAAGTAAAGATAACTTAGAGGATCAAAGCCCTATAAACTGTGTCATTAAATTTTAAGAAGTCAGAAGCTGCACGTTCTCTTCCAAGCTGTACCAGCATCTCCCATGAGTGCTAATGAGACCAGTTCCCATGTCACTGTTCTCTGGACATCAGAAGACACAGATTTGATTTTAGGCTTGATTACACAGATGAAAATAAGCAATAACTCATGAAAATCAGTGTAGGTACACATGGCAGTCAAAACACAGCTGATGAAGTTCATGTTCGTGTTGAGAACCCTCCTGAAGTTCAGTTCTCTCCTTAAAACACATGATGCTTCTGGTCTGTACAGCAGGTTAGTAGAGCTCATTAGAATTGATTCTCCATGTATTTGTCAATAACTCCAGGAGAAGAAATAAAAAAAAAGAAAATAAAAAACTACGCTGAGATTAACAGATTGATTCAGCTCAGGAATGTGTGCAAAACACGACTCAGATTTTAGCCACAGTGACTGTCTCCTCCGTACCTTGTAGGAGAGTTTTCCTGGAAATCAGGCAGGGCTTTACTGACAACAAGGTCTCATGAAGTAGGAAGAGAGAAAAGAGAAGTGGGAAGGACTTTGTCTTTCTATAACCTTTCCAAGCCAGCACAGAGGTGTGGAAGAGGATGAAAGCATCATCCCAGCACTGTGTTTTCCCTGCTATCTTCAAAACAAATTAAAAAGATGGAAACTGCTGAAGAACCCCCAAGACAAAGACTGTTCCAGCAGATGCTCTTTGGCTCTGTCTAAAGAGCAGAATGGAGGACAATTTCCAGTGACTCCAGGGCTGGACACTTCCCACCACAAGCACCCCCGGCCAGAGTTTCCACAGCCAGGAGGGATTGAGGGAGCCCTGCTGCATCCCAGCCAGTTCTGCCAATGAGGAGATGGGGGCCAGCACCACAGGGCGTTCCTGGAGCCCTGCAGTTTCTGTGTGGCAGCTCAGAGGACATGACAGACATCCCAGGTGGGACTTCTTGCTTCCCTCCCAAGCTTTTCTGCAAGATGCCATCCAAGATGACCAGCTCCTGAGCCACCTCCGCAGCCCTCGGCTGTCACCTCCTTGCAAAGGCACAGCTTTCCCTGAATTCTGTGAGCATTCCTGCACAACAGGGTTTTATCCAAATAAAGAAGGCAGAATTTGAAGGGACATGAATGGGAAAGAAGTCAAGAGGCAAACTCGTGTCACCACAGAGCAAATGTTGCTTTTCAGGACAAGACAGGGAGCAGCACCTAGTGCAGGTTCCAGGCAGCACCGAAACCCCAGGGGACACCTTTTGCTGGGACAAACACCCCTGGAAAGGTGGATGGTAAAACAAGCATATCCTGGACAGGGGGCACCAATAAATCATTCATGAAAAGAATAGGAAACATCACAGCCAGGGCAAAGAGAATGCTAATTTGCTTTGCAACCTGATCAAATGGAATGACTGGCCTTGAGGGATGCAGCCATTTTGGGGGTTGATTGCTGCAGTTAATACAGAGCATTAACTTTGCAGCTTTGCTCCAGGCAGAACTTGTCCCAAGTGATCTAAAACTTTCAATGCTCTTATTCTATCAGAAGATTTGTGTGTATGTGTGAGACTGCCTAATTAATGAGTTTCTTTTCAGTATTAATATGCAGAAAAGTTTACTGCCTCAAAGGTGTGTCAATATATACATTTTTCTGGTTGAAGAAGCTTGCCTTTGGCTATTCTAAAATATAAAAACTATTAATTAAAGTATACAGTGCTTTAGAAAAAAAAAAGAGATCGAATTGCTGAAGTCTTTAGGGAGAGTTGCTATAGAATTTATGCCAAATGTCTCAATTAATTGATATGCTAAAATGAGCAACCTGGAGTATTTTAGTAAAGGTTTTTCACAAGACTTCACCTATTCCCTCCCAACCATCAAGGAATACTGTTGAGTGATTTCAAACCAGGTGGAATAAAGAAAAAACAAATGCACAAACTCCTCCCAAACCTGTTGAGTTGCTCCTTTCCCTGCATAAGGAGCTGCAGGGACCTGGGAAGCGTGGAGCCCTTATGGAGCTGTGGGCTGTGCTCTCCCCACCTCAAACTGTGCCTGGCAGAGGTCAAACGCCACCAGGTTGGTCCTTTCCCAGACATCCTCTGCTTGGTGCCTTCCAAGGCTGGCACGGCCCGTCCTGACACGAACAGCTCACTGTGGAGTGCAGCCCGTCCTCAGCAGCACTTCCCACCCTGCGCCTCGGACCTGGGAGACACCAACGAGGATGGAGGAGAAGTGACATTATTGCCTTCATTTTTGCATAGGGGAAACTAGGTATGAATGCAAGACAGGTCTCCAAAGCAATTTCTTCATTATTTTGTCTTGCCTAAAGAGCTTCAAAAACAATTTTCTCCGAGAGATTTTTGTCAGAGGTTATAGAGGAAGCCTCTGGAAAAGCCAAAGGCCAAGAGCTGTGTGCAAAGCCAGTGTTTTAACTGTATAACTATTCTTTCTCCCCAGTGGGTGCCTGTATAAAATATTTACCAAATTAACCTTCCTCTTCTTATATTTCCCATAGCATATGATATTATCCTTTCCTACCTGGAAAATCCTGCCATAAACCTCCACCAGTGACTGCTTAATATGCTGAGCACAGCCTGGCAAAGCCCTTCAGAGAGCCCTCCCAGCCTGTCTGGACCCCAAATTACTGCCTGCAGACACTACAGCAAACATTCCAGGAGAGTGGAAGGAAATAAAGTCTCTTATCTTAATCAGTCTGATGAGCTGATGAGGGAAAACAGCCGATGTCCATGGAGCAGGGCTGGAGTCAAGGGCAAGAAATGGTGGCTGCTGTAACCGTATAAACAGCCCATGAGTGTCTTCTCACAGTGGGATGCTCGGGAAATTTGGGTGGGTTTCTTCAGCAAAAGCCTTCTGGCCAGAAAACTCTTATTTTGCAAATACAGTGCCATAGTTTTGGGGTTTTTTTTCCTCAGCAGGTGATTATTGTATTCCATGTGCGGGGTTTCCATAAGCACAAGTTGGCTGCGTGCTATGAGGTGATAGAAGTAGGAGCTGGTGCAGAGGGCCTTTGGGCTCCTTTAGTTTCCTACTCGCTGGGGCTAAAAAAAGGATGGGAGAGAAAGTCAGGAAAATGAAAAACTGTGAAATATGCCTTTTCTTTCTTCCCCAGCTTGCTGTACTTGCAAGGCAGGTCTTTGTAAAGTAAGAGATAAGCAGCCGCTCAATGTAGGAGCAGTAGAGTTAAAAAAAAATCATGTGCTTTATAGAAGTTATTTGATCTCTAATAAATACACTGAATATGGGATTTTTGCATGGTGCTTTGATCTCAGGGAAGCATATTCCAGCCGAGTTGCTGCCACCCCTCTAATGAGTGGTGTTGGAGGCCCTACACAAACCGCGGCTGGTAAAAGTGGGGAGGAAGAATGCAAACTCTGGCATCCCCGCTCCAAAGTAGGTCAAGCTCCTCCAAAGGCACCACACCACTGCTCCCGTGGTGGCAGATGCCCGTGCAGGGGGAAGAGCTGCCCTGTGAGGGCAGGTGAGGCGTGAGGGGGTTCAGAGGCTCCGCTGGCGCGGCAGAGCAGCTCCATATGGCTCAGCCACGGTCACAGCTCCGGAGTGAGAGCTCTGGCAGCCCAAGCTGAGAGCTGCAAGGGACTGAGGCGTTGCTACAGCAGATGCCTCATGTCTGGTGCAAACCCATCCTGGACTCACTTGCAAAATCCGAAACTGCCAGCAGAACGGAAAAAAAAAGAATGTTTTTTTATTCTAAGATTGGCGCATGACTTAGACCTTGCAAGGCTTTAGAGGCTGTGCTCCAGCTGTATTCAGCTGCAACCACATCCAAGTGCCTTCCAGCCCTGTTCAACAGTGTGACTGCACTCACAGGTACCTCCCTGACTCCACAGGAACAGACACTGGGCTCTCCTGTGAGTTTGGACCGGGTGCCAGGCGTTTGGAGAGCCAAGCTGCTTTATCTGCACAGCTCAGAAGACTCCCCACACACATGGGCTTTTTAGCATCAGGAACACCTGTAGGTCTAGGGGAGTCCTAATTCACAGCTGACATGTAAGGTGCTGCAATCACATTACTAATAGACCAGCTGAAACAGGAAAGGAGCCTTTACCTGCTGCCAGCTCCTGCAATTACGTGTCCTAAGAGCACTTTCTTGCTCTTTCAAGTCATGCACACACAAGTTACTTTACAAAGTGGTCTCTTGTCTGAGCCTCACAAACTTGTTTTACTTATAAGGTGTCTTAGATTGGAGCAAGGACTGCCAGAGGGGAAGCAGGGTTGCACGGGATTGCACCACAGAAACCACCCAGCTGCCGTGGATTGCTCTTTTTGCCATGGGCTGACTTGCTTATGCAGGTTTGCACTGTTATCAAATGTTTGTTACGACACGGGAAAAAACACTGAGCTGAGCCAGGCCTGTTCTGTGATCTGGATTATCCACTCTGCTTCCCCACAGGAGCTTTATGGAGAGTTTTCTATACTAACCAAAGAAACCCCCATCCTGAAAAGCCTATCTGTGGGAGAAGAGACTGGCAGCGACTGTCTTTAAAAAGAGTTTCTCAGGCACCTGGAGCAGCGTGAAAGATGTTATTAGTCCTTCAGATGGAAAGGCTCAGATAGGACAGGCCTGAGTGCCAGCCTACAGGCTGCTAGCACCTCTCTAATTCCTTTCTTAACTTGTCAGCTGAGCAAGGGACAGTATTGTGTTTCTGCTTGTTTTCACTTTAGTATTTGAAATTTTAGAAAGGAATGAGCACCCCTGAAACTCTGACAATCTGTCCGCAGGAGATGGGCTAGGATTCAAGGAAACTGCTTTTAATCCTGTCTGCTGGGTGTGGGTTTTCCCTAAATCTCATTTCCTTTTGTAGGTTTGGATGGCTTCTAACTCCAATTAGCCTTACACAATACAAACAGGGGTCTGAGTTTCAGAGGATGTCTTGCAGGGACATCATAGCTCAGTGCTGGGCAAGGCTTTTCTATCCTCCCTGCCTCCCTTCCCTCCAGAAATTAGGATTTTACCTCCTAAAGCATGAGCTTTTTTACAAGCAGTTTAATGGCTCTTCTACTCTCAGCGTTCACCATTTTCAGGTTTTTGCCACATCCATGCTGGCTGGAAACCTTCTTCTCTTAATTAATGCTGGAACTCTGGTATATCCATATGACTCCAAGGTCTAGGGTTTTCAGAAAAATGCCAGGTGTCATGAGACTCCTCATAAAATCATGACAGTTAGCAAGCTGAACACACAAAGAACAGTCTTGTACCTTTTTTTTTCTCTAAAGTTACTTCTATTTTAGTGTAAGGAATCCTAGAAAGGAAAAGAGAAAAGCACCCACAAAAGATCCTTGTGTCATGAATCAAACCCTGGAATAAAAGTCTCGGCTCTGTTCCCCTAAAAAGAGGTAGGCTCTGAAGGTGCAGTCTATCAGACAATACAGCAGTTTGCAAAGGTACTGGAAACACTTATTGGAAAAGCCTGAAGCTGCCAGTTGAAAACCAAGGGTTTAAAATGCGAGGGATCAAAATACAGCAACATTAAATCCTTAAAAAAGGAGGGTAAAATTGAACAAAGAATCTGGGCTGTGACTGGTTGTCCTCCAGTAATTCTGAAACCTGGCTAAACAACAGAAAGAGGGGCCCTGAAACTTCTGCTGGACAGAACTGGTGTTTCTGACTTGTAATGATGATGCTGGATGTTTGGCTTGTCATTACAAGCAGATTATTAATGTTTTCTCAGCACTGGTGTGTCACAGAATTTAAACCACTGTTATGAAGAGCAGTGTCATTCTGTAAGCTGTGAAATGTCTGCGGCACCAAAGTCTGCGAGGTCCCTCCGCACTCAGGGACCTGCCACGGTTCATCCCCATGCATGGAATAGTGCAGGTGCCTGTGGAGGAAAGGTGGGGATGTTGTCCTGTTTGTTATCATTTCCAGGGATAAACTCCTCCATTCACCAGGGATGCTTGGTGAGCTGTTCAATTGTCTTTGGGTTTTGGTTTTTTTGTTCCACTGACAATTACTTTTTCAACTTCACAGACCTCTGTGGCCAATTTAATCCTGGTCATCCTGCTCCTCTGATTGCTGGGGCTGATCTAGAGCCCAGCCACCGTGGGGCCAATCCTCTTAGCAAGGTTCTTCTTCAAGGGAAAGAGCTGTTAACCCAAATTACTTGGCAGCTCTAAGAAATTCTAGCAGGTCATTTTTGCAGTGCTGTCAGTCACTCTCAGCCCCCGTGGCTGCACTAGTTGCTCTGAATAACTACAGTAGCTCTGATCATGAATTACTGTGATTTGTCAGCAGTAATACAAACCCAGGGAGGGTTTTGATGCTTTTGCCAGCAACGTGTGAAAGAAAATATTTGAGTGAAGTTGTCTAAGCCAGGTTGGGTAAAGAAAAGGAGGTTTAAAAAGCCAACCTGATCTGCCCAGATTTATTTCATGCAGTGGTGAAACCCGCCCACTGCCTAGATTTAAGAGCAGTGGATATATTTAGTCTTCTTGACTAACTCCTGATGGGTCTTGGACTTCTTCCCCCTGGAAATTATAATACAATTCTGCATAGCATCTAAATAATTCACCAACCTACTGTAATATCTCTTTTCTTGGAACAATTGTGTATAACACTGGGAAAAACAAAGCTTGTCTCTGAAAACAAAAATGCCCTTCTGACAAGAATTGCTACAATTTAGACAGTGGGAGTTTTTCCACTGCTGGGGAACAGAGCAATACCACATGGAGCAGGAGACAGGGAATCCACACTGGTCCCTAAGCTTCAGATCCTGACCTCTCTGCTGAACCATGGAGAAATTTAATGTCAAAGAGCTATCCAGAGCCCTTCCTACGTTACTGCTGGAAAACCTGAATGATGATTTTGGGGCCAGGTGGAAGATTTTGAAGTTTGCTGAGCTTATCTGAAGAAAAAAGTCAGGTAGCTGCAAAGTGAATGATAAAAATTTTCATTACTATTATGTGCATAACTATATACATAGCTATATACATATATAGTAAAATACGTAATTACATAGTGAGTTATATATATAATTACATCTATTTTTTCAATCACCCAGGTGTTAGGAAAATTCCTGTTGAAAGTTCTCATATTGCAGTGAGACCTTGAAGAAGGATGACCACATCTACCTCAGCGTCTCAAATTTTTGCAGAATTTGGTCCAGTTTTCCCAAGGACTCTCTTATAAGCCTGTGTCCTCTGGTAAGAGTTTGAAAGGACGGTGCTCCAGTGTGCATTGGACTGACTTTTCTTCCTCCTCCATCTGCATATGCTGTGTGACAGGCAAGTGGCTGAAGGTTAATTGTTACTCCAGGATATTATGTTCCTTCTCTCTCTTGTTAATTCTGGGGACAGGGTGGGGAAAGAAAATCCCACATACTTGAAACCTTGCTGCAAATGTCTCGATGGCTGCTTAAAACAAATGTTTGTCTTAAAAGAAAGCAAAAATAACAAAAATAAAAACAAACAAACAAACAAAAAACCAAACACCAAAAAAAAGAACCACAAAAAAACCCAAACAAATCCCCAAACAAGCAAACCAAAAAAATAGTCCAAAGGTACTTCTCCTTAATAAAATCTTGCATTAAAAAGCCAAAATTTTTACCTAATGCTTTTAGTGTGCTTGTAGCTGAGAGAATAGGTCCAAATCAGGCATATCTATTACTTTTTTTTGTTGGGGCTTTTTTAGTGTTATCAGAAGCTTTATTTCTTTACCCTCATTAATGTCAGATCTGCTCTGTAGCTTAAACCCCCGTTTAGCAAGGTCAGAATCACTGCAAATAACTCCAAGGATGCCAGGGAGGCACTTGGCAAAAGAGGCATCGTCCAATTTTTTTCGATTCTCCTGAGTAAAGGAGAAGCCCACACTGCTGATTGTACCTGCAAACGTCTCAGGATGGAAGAGAGGAGCAGGAAACGTGGGAATGGGAAGGAGAGAGAGCAGAGGACAGAGGCTGTTTGGAGCTTGGGCTGGCCCACGAGCTGCAGCCCACTGCCCGGCTGCCTGTCCTCCAGCACCACGGGGCCCGAATGATGCAGCAGGCTGGGTTTTTACTTGCTGATCCCCAAAAGTGTTTCCTGCATGGGCTGTGGAGGAGATGATCCATTTCCAGCCCAGCTGAAAGGGATCAGGGGGGCAAGGGCAGCCGAAGTGGCCGTGGCACCGTGCTCCTGGAAGGGGCAGAGCCATTAGGTGCACACGAAGTCACTGATGAACTGCCTGCCGGCACCGGGCGGGTTCACTTCCAGCTCCACCCTTTTAATTCCAGCTTCCCTCTCATCCATGTGAGCCACGGGGGAGCCAATACATGAGGGTTTCTACCCAATTACTCCTCTCTGTAATGGTGTAGGAATCTGGGGAGCTGCTCGATGCCTACCTGAGGTGGAGGGAATATTCAGCATCCAGGGAGATTTATGCCCGTGACCTTCTGGCTGCGAGGTGGCAGAGCAGCCCACGCTGTGCTACATCTCTTATGCATATTCATGGCTCGTTTGTTCATGAAAGAAATGACTGGCTTGGAGATGGTTTGAAGGACACTGACCACAGAGTTGAAATACACTCAAGTTGCTCGCAAATTAGAGCTCCATCATTTTTCATAATAAATTGGCAACCACTGTAAATCCGCGTGTACCAGTGTTGTTATTGGAAATGCTATGTATTTTATTGGATTGGGAACATTTTGCAGCTATCAACCTGTCAATTATTTTAGCACAACACCAGGTTTCTCATGATGATGGATGGTGATTCTAAATAATTTTTATAAAGTATTTCTACTTACAGTGGTGTCAGGAAACCTGCCTGCCTGTGAAATATTGTGATTTTTGAAGCACTCACCTGATAACACTCCTTAATTGTGTAACATTAATCTGTGTGTCAATCAAATGCTTGCAGGCTAATATATGGAATTTTTTTCCTGAGGTTTTCATAGAGGGGGGAAAATTAAGATCATAGAAAACTGTTGGCAGCATATGAAGGAAGAAGCAATGCTAGACTTGTAACCAACCATGAAAATGCATGTCATGAAGAATAAAGAAAAGATGAACTTTCTTCACTCTACTTTTATTCAGAAGGAAGATATCTTCCAGCAACATGTTTTTTCTTTCTTTCTCCCCACTTCTAACACATTGAGTGAAAAAAGGCCCAGTTTTACATGTCTTGAGCAGATTCAAACATCTGTGAATAAATAAGGTGCTAGACATTAGATACCTGCTCTTTAAGTTTCAAAGTCCTTTTCAAAGATTAGTAAAAGATATTATTTCATCCCACATAAATGAAAATTAAGTCATATGAAGCTGCTTTAGCCAAAAGCACACAGTAAGTTAGAAGCAGAGAATATGAAGTAGTAGCACAATGTCCCAAAATATCTGGAAGGTCAAGTACACCTAAAGGTACTACCTCGGACCTAAAAGGGTTGTCCACTTCTGCACACAGCCAGAAAGGTTGTGCAGGACAAGGAAAGCTCCAGGGACCACAGCACAGCAAGTGCCCTGCTTTGGTGACACTTTGGTGACTCCTTCATCCCCGGGCAAGAAGAGCCAGCCCAGAGGGACTGTCTGTGACTGTCCCTGTGCTGGGGTTATTGGTGTTGCTGCCCCCAGACCTTTCTGTGAGCCTGTGCCAGCACAGAGCCCTTCAGCAGCAGGGAATAAATCCGGTCTCAAGTGCTGCTCAACCCCAGCTCCCTTCTGCTCCCTTCTGCTGCTCTTGGCTTTACTGCATCAACAGGTTTGGGGCCACAGTCCCATTTACCTGCTTCTGAGACTGGGGGGAAAGAAGATCAAAATATTGCAAAGGTGCACCCCCTATGGTCCTGCAAAGCCCAGGTGCTTGAAGCAGGATGTGCTGGCTCTGCAGAGCCCCTGTGTCAGCTCCCGGTTTCCATCGCAGCACGACCCTGGGGGACAGCTCTGCCCCTGCCCCTGCCCACCCCCATCCAGCAGCACTGACCACTCGGAATTCCCAGGGCAGGACTGGCCTCTAGGCAGTCTGGCACTATTTATACACCAGGCAGCCTTTTCCAGCCATTAAATTGATTTTATATGTGCAAGCCTGTTTCGGCAATTAAAGCAAAAAACCTTTATAGCTCTTTCGGTTTGAATTGGGCCAGTTTCAAACCCAGGTACTAAAGTGGATAAAATTATCTTGAAAAGCAAAGGAACTACACTGTGCTCTGAGCTCCTCTGCATCATGTTATGAAAGACACAAAGATAATATTTGTATAAATTAAAGCTATTGGAGACGTATGGTATTTCAGTTTCTGCTTCATTAAGTTGTCCTCCAGCCCTGAACATCCCCAGATCTATTCTGCAGCACTTTTCTATTTTAAATTTAATCTACCCTGCTGAAGAATGAAAGCTTAAAAGGATATTGCCTCTTTAAATTAAATGTGGAAAAAAAAATAACAATGGTGGAATTCTTGCTGAAGTGAATGCAATCTATTATATAAGTTCTAGAATTCATAATATTTTCATCTGTCCTTTAGCCTCCCCTCTAGTTCAGCAGTATATTTCTTCACTGTTTCACTAGCACCACAATTGCATTTTTTTTTCATTGATTGTAAGAGCAGAAGAAGCCACTGTGACCATTTAATCTGATTTCACATGCATAACAGACCCTAGGACATGTCAGGATTAATTCCTAATTTGATTAAAACAACTTTTGGAAAAACATCCAATCCTTTCCCTACAGTTTCAAAGTAAAGGATTAGACCTTTGTAACTCCTCATGAGTTGTTCAAATTACCCATTATTTTAGCTTTATCATGACAAAAAGTTCACTGTTTTGAGGCATGTATTTAATCTTCCTTTAATTTGTAGATATTGGGTCACTCCTCTCTGAGATTTTTTTTTCTTTGTGGACTGGATGACAATCAAATGGCCACTGAAGCTTCTAATTGGTGGCAAAAATATCAGGAGACTGACATTTTCTCTGTAATCCTCATAACTTTTTTAAGAGCCCCATCACCAGCTAAAAAACCATGCCACCCATGCTAGCTGGTAAGAGATGAAGCAAAGATTTAAATCATGCCCTCATGGGGATTATCCACCCCATTCAGTCCCATCTTGGCATCTGCCTCCTTGCCACATGCAGGATTTTCTCCCAGGGCTGGGCATCCAAAGCTCTCCTTTCAATCAGAGGCCCCAGCTCTGGCTGCCCAGGGGGCAGAAGGCAGGGACTGGGTTTGCTCCAGCACCCAGAGGTGCCAACAGCCCTTCCCAGAGGGGCCTGGCACAGTTAGTGCCCTGCTGTGCTCTGCCAAGGCTGTTCTGCTTTGCCCAGAGGAACCTGAGCCAGAGGGAAGGAAAGAGGCTGCAAACCTGCACCTGCAGGTGAATGGGTAGGATGTTACATGTGCACTCAGTACACAAATGCTGCTGCCACCTCCGGCAGATCTGATGGGAATGCTCTGAGAACACCTCAGCAAACTGAGCCTTAAGCCGGGGGAGGCAAAATAATACCTGATTTTTATGAATGTGAAGTAGACTTAAGCTTGAGAGAGGCAGCAGCCTGCTCCTGGCCAGCCCAGGGGCAGAGCTCCAGGGGCCTGCAGAACTTTGCTGCTAATGCTGCTGGTGTCTCCAGCCTGTGAGCAGGAGGGACAGCCTGCTGGGGATTTTATCAATCTAAACAGAAGGCCTAATCTTCCTCGTTTCCACAATAGGTGTTCAACTTCTGGGGTGTTTCTGGGTCATCAGATCTTTGAAGGACAGGGGATGGGGAATATTGCGAAACCTCTCAGAGTTATTGTCCTGCTGGTAGAATAGAGCTCCTCTGTAGACAGGTAAGTTCCTAGAAACAGAATTAGGAGAATGTGGGTGGAACAGACACCCAGAGAGGTGGTGGGATCTCCACCCCTGGAGGTTTTCAGGACTTACTGAGGCAAAGCCATGGCTGACCCAATCTGGTGTTGGCAACAGTCCTGGCTTGCAGTGGGAGGTTGGGTGAGAGACCTCCCACCAACACTTCTGTTAAGGGAGCATGGAGTGACACACTCCGGGAGGGCTTTCCAAACTCATCGTGGGGTCATCAGGAGGTTCCCTAGTGGAAAGCAGCTCCTCCTGCACTCAGGCTACAGGAGAGGGCTCTCATGGGTGTTCTCAGTGAGAGCGCCCTGAGAAAAGGCAAATGCAGGCCAGGGAGGGGGAGTTAAACTGTGTCACTGAGAACACCAATTAAAGAAGCCAATTGAGATTTCAAGGAAAAAGCATGAATCTACAGGGTATATTAGTTAATTAAAACAGAAGCATCATCTCCAGGCCTCTTTCATTCACAGAAAGCTTCTGTTTCTTGCTAAAGGCGTATTGAACTGGCGACAGTAGCTCAAGACAACTGTGGTTGCTTTTGGAATGAAGTTGTTAGTTCAGAAGAGGAACACACCCCTTCCCTGGAGTCCCAAGTTCTTAGCTGGAGGAGATTCCAGCCCTGCTGTACTTCGTGTTCAGGGTGGGGCAAAGTGATTCAAGCAAAGGCAGATACTGGTTACAGCTTAATTGCCGCTGCAGAGTGTCTCTTCCCTGCGTTCAGCTATCTCCTGGCAGAGGCACCTCACCCCCCTTGGCAGCTGGGGTCAGCCCCTGGCCCCAGCAAAGTCCAATGTCCAAATTCCCACAGACTCTGTTCTCCCAGGAATGTGGTTCTATTTTATGCACAACAGGGCCTTCACTGTTGTGCACCCCCTTTGGATCACAGCAGCAGGTTCACTGACCACGTCCGTTTGCAGTTCGGCTCAGAACCATCTCTGAGTGGGGCTGTTTTCCCACAGATCGTGGTTGTGAAAGGGAATACATGACAGCAGGATCTGAGTAGATTTTGGGTCCACTGCTGCCGGAGCCGATGGGTAACAAAGCAAAACACCACAAAAAAAGCTTTACATTCGAAGTTGTTTTGTTTTGGTTTTAACTGGGGGAGGGTTTTTTCCCTCCCACTTGATGAAAAAGGTCTTTTCCTTGCCATAACCAAGAAAGGAGGCTGCAGCACTTGGCAAACAAACTTCTTTTAAGTGCATTTGCTGGAAATGTTTATACTTTGCTCTTGACAACTGTCTTGAATATACCGAGCATTGAACTGTACCTTGCATAATTCTGACACGGGAGCAAAGTCCTTGTGGAGGAGGTGGCAGTGTCATTCCTTGGGACTTTTTTTTCTTTTTATATCTGTCACTCGTTGTAATCAAAGGCAATATCTTGCTTTGGAAAATATTTTCCTGCTCTCCAGGGATTCTCTTCCTCCTCTGGTTGAATTTAACCACAGAAGGAGAATATCTTTGCAGGGAGTGACGAGGAGGTGGGGAACTCCATGAGAGCAGGGAAATCACCACTACCTTCCATGCAAACTGGCAGATGTTTAACAAGGGGTTCTCTGCCTTCCTCCAAAACTCCCCTTCTGCAGTATGTTGCCTGGAAACCCTCTGCTTCTTCCCCTTTCTCATTTAATTACTGCAAATTGCTGAAAACTTTATCTAAACTCCTATCAGACAGACAAATCACCATTTGATTAAGGCAGAGGAATGATCCTAAGCAATTCAAAAAGCTGATCTCTGCTTGCTTTGGGGTTTTGGAGGGTTTTTTTCCCTTACTGTCAGGATTCAACCCAGCATTTCCCAAGCTGAGTAACAGGAATCTGGGCTAATTCAGGAAGGGCCTTGCTGTCTGATTTTGTATATGACTAGAAGATAAGAAAGGATGTAGACAGAGATTAGCATAAGAGACTTGTTAAATGCATATGAATGGGTCCTCTGGCAGCTAAACAGATGGTGGCTGTTCGCCGGCCCCTGCGAAGTGGCGCTGGTGGTGGGGTTATCCCTACAGATGGGTGTCCCCGTTACAGCTCCGCTTCTCTTCCGCAAGCCTCCGAAGAGAGGCGGTGAAACACAACCCGGACGGGGCAGGATTTACCCTTTGCCCCCAACCTGTGTGTCTGCGGGCTGGAGGTGGGGATGACACACCGCGTGGGGAGGCAGCCGCAGGGCAGCAGCCCGGCATCTCGGTGCCATGCTAATGCCGGGGGTAAATCAGAGGGTGTCGCACGGCGGTGGTGCCGGGGCTGGCACGGCTCCCTGACACCGAGGTTGCACCCACGCAGGTGTGGCTTCACAGCACCCAGGCTCCCAGAGCAGGGCCCGCAGCCTGTGCCCAGCTCCTGCGCGGAGCAGGAGACGCGCGGGTGCCTCCCACCGCACGGAGACAGGCGCACCTCCGACAGGAAGAGCAAAACGGAAGGTTTGGAGGTCTGAAACCCTCTCTCTCACACACGGGGGAGTCAGACGAGAAGATGAGTGTGAGCCAGGGCCGAGCCCCAGAGTTTGATTCTGGTTGTCTTTTGTGAAGGAGTTTCATCAAAGGCCATGGGATGCACACTCTGAGCATCATTTGCAGTCAGGCCCCCAGGACTTTCTCGGCTCGGGGAACAGGCTGCACCATGAAGCTGCTGGGAATAATTCCCTCTGTTGTGACTGGAGTCTCCAATTTAGAGAGGCTGGACAAAGCAGAAAGACTAAATCACCCAGATGACTTCTAGCAAGAATAGTCTCCCCCAGGTCAGGAATGCAGGCAAACCTGACCCGAGGGCTAGCTGCCCTCAGGGCTTGCTTTTATTATTATTTTTTCCCTCTGACAAATGCCTGGCTGCTGATTCCACTGCTACCTAGCTTTCACTACCTCTGCAAAGAGCAACGAGCTACAGAGGCCCCAAAGAGTTAACTCAGACTGAAGACAAGAAGCAAAACAGCACCCTAGAGCCAGGCTTTTCCCCCCCTGCTCGTGAGAATCCCTGTTCCCATACAGCTCTGCACACTTGCAGCTCTCCCAGTTAACAGGTTGTTTGTCTTTCAGTGGATCGGAGGGAGTCTGTGTAAACCTCCGTGCAACTGACTTTAATTACCTGCCAAACCTGCACCAGGGCATAAGCCCACATATTGTATGTGACATTACCAGTAGAGCAAGTACTGGAATGCAGGGGCTAGAATAATTTGACAGCTAACATAAAGCACCATGATTTATATTTTGGTTATATTGAGATTTTTTTCCCCCTCTTTGAGCACTCATATAAATATTTACTTGGATCCTAGGACCTTGCTTAACCCTCACAGCGCCACGTTTCATCTTCTTCCTTTTTTCTTTTTTTCTGGTATTTTTGTTTTTCAGCAGCTACTCCGAAAATGGCTTTCATTTTAAAACACAGAAGATTTCAACCAAAAATAACTTCACCTTTAAACTGTTTCATCTGTAAACAATGTGATTCAGTAATCTTGATGTATTTACTGTAGACTTCAATTGAAAACAGATTATGGCAATGGGTTTCTTTTAAAAGATACATGACTTTTTAGTAGGAACATTGGGTTTAGATTCCGAAGCAGACATCAGCTGATGCCTCTGCTTTGTTTTAAATTTTACCCAAGCTATTTCATTAATTATTGAGCTGAGTAACATGACTATAAGGTCTGTTTATTTCAAATTTAAACTTCTGTGCTATTTAAGGATTCTTTTTCTCTTGTGTCACTCCATGCAGCAGGACAGAAATCACTGCATAAGAGCGTTCTGATAATACTGCAAATCAGAAAGCCACAGACTTTATTATTATTGTTATTACCATGATTCCTGTCTGTCTATCTGACCTGAGCATGAGTCACTTATTATGTAGGCCCAGAGGCTCACAGGTATTTGCTTAATACCCTGTTCTTTTGGGTGCCTGACTTGAGGGAAGTGAGGATCTGGAAATACCTTTTCAAAACCATTTTCTGCTAACAAACACCCTTGCTGCCCCTTTCATCCATCTGTGGAGTGGGCTAACCTGTCGCTGCACAAAACCAGTGCTGGCCCTGATCAATTTGTGCTCCTCAGCCCTTGAGATCCACGTGTGCTCTCACAGACCAGCGCAGTGCTGCTGCTGCAATACCCAGAATAAAACACTTGACCAAGGGGTCAAGGCTGACATAAAAATTAGGATGGCCTGTGCCAGGAGGAGTTTAGCAGTCCTCTCTTTTTGTTGTCCTGAATGCACTCAGTTGCTCAGCCTCGGCCACGGTGCAGGATAGAGCTGGCATTACCTCTGCAACTGCACTAACACGACGTGTGGATGTCACTGGACAATGAGCCAGAGGGGGACCAGACTGAGGAGATATGTAAAAGCTTTCCTTCAGGACTGCATGAGCAAAGATTTCAGACTCAAAACCTTCTTTTTCCCTGTAATTGTTGGCTGCCTTAAATAGGGGGAAAATGCAGATTTGGAAGCTGTGAGGGCCCGTGTTAGCTCAGAGACCTGTTTATAATTATATGTTCCCTTTCTCATGTTTGCAGAAGCTTCAAGTAGTAAGTGCACCACAGCACAGGAGCAAGGAAGAAGCAGTTAGCTGAAGAACAAGGGGCAGGTTTATTGCCCTCTGTAATTTGTTTTGTGAATGGGCTCCCTGAACCAGCAGGAAAGTTTCAGCTCCATTCCACAGTAAATAAAACAGGACCCGTGGACTCACAGTATTAGAGGGGCTTGTGCTGCCTTCCCACCTTGCTGTTTATTCCCTGGTGATCGGTGGTTCTGCCCTGTGCTCCAGCTGTGTGATGGGAGGACATGCAGAGGAGCTTGTCAGGCTGAGCGCTGCTGTCAGCCTGCAGCTCACCTTGGTCAGGTCACCATAACCCTGTGAAAGGTCAGTGGCTTCCTTTAATAAATTACCTGAATTTCTACTGGAGAGGGAGGCAGTACTGTTTGTTTTTATTAATGCAGATTTCAGGTGCTTGGCACCGGTTTCTTGCCACACTTATTTCAGAAAAAAATCGTGTTGATCACAGTGCCCTTGTCACTATGTGTTTAATATCCTTTATAAAGCCAGGAGCACCTTTCTGGAAACAAATGAAGTCTCATTAATGGGAAGTCAAGGCTAAAGCAGAATCAGATCTTTGTATTTTTTCAGAGAGAGGTTGCGGGCTTCGATAGACAAATAGAGGCAATGCCTGTATATTTGCAATACATGTGTGTTATTGCAATCCTAGATGAAAACATCCCAGTTTAGAAATAATCCCAGCTCTCTATTTGTGTGGACACGTCCTAATATCTCCTAGCATTGCAGTAAAAGCCAGAGTCTGCAGAGAGGGTACAGTTAAAATGGTGTATTAGAGCAGCACAGTGACATTGGCAGTGGAGTTTTCTCTGGTATAAACTTTCACCCACTGCCTCCAACAACGAGGAAAAAGGCAGAAGAAATAAGTTTGAGATGTTTCTTTAAAGAAAGCACTAAACTTGGTAAAAGGACACAGCTTTGCTACCTTGCTCTCTGCCCCTCATGCCTCAGGATATCATAAATTTTTGATACCAATAAAACAGAATTTTTGATGAGCTGCTATTTTGCATTAAAGCAACTTTACATGCAAAGATTGCATAATAGGAAGTAAAATTGAATTTTGCCTCAGAACAAGTTCTTATTATTAATTTAAGTGTTTTTTATATATTTTAGCAGCAGCTTATCATTCTATATATTTAATTTCTTTCAAGTGAGAACACTTAGCATTGGTTTCCTTGTCTAAACAAATCTTTTAAGAGAACACATGTATAAAGTGGAAATGCAGTGTTTTGAATCTGTGCCTTAAGACAAACAGTGAAACTTTAAAAGGGGAAATAAAAAAATGACAGAGGACAACTATCTCTAAAACCTACCAGCAGGCTCCTTGGGACAGGAAAACATGTCACTTTCTCTATGTGGAATAATTTTTCCCCCTCTTTACTACAGTGTTTATTCTAGCCATATTGTGGCAAAACTGTAAATACATGAAGCCCCCATTGGAGCGATTCTGTTTAAGGCAAAGGATTTGCAGTACTTTAGGTCTCGAGTATACCACAGTCCATCTCCTAACACTTCCACCATGATGCACAGGACCAGCTCACAAATACAAGTTGGCTCTTCTCTGTCCTGGATGCATTAGCAAGAAAACGTTTTGCAGCACTTCATGCTGCATTCAGAATTTAGTACTGAAAGCCACCATTTAAAGAACAAGAAAAGGCAGAGCTTGTAAGGTTTTTTAACCCCTCTCTTCTTGTTCTTCTTCTTGCATGAAAGAGAAGTCCAGTGTGGGATCCTATCAGACCGCTGCATGCAACATTACTGAGCACACCATGCAGGATCATGCAATAAGTTATTTACAGTGTGTATATGTACCCACACAGCTTCAGATTTAATGCAACCCTAATGGAGTGAAACATCATGATTTAAAAGGGAAAAAAAGAAAGGGAGAAAAAGAGAGAGAGAGAAAAGAGAGAAAGAGAGAGAAAAGAGAGAGAGAGAAAGAGAGAGAAAAGTAATTGAAACTTGTCCAAATAAAGATAAAAAAAATTAAAATAGAAAAGAGACCCCAGAAGCCGAGGCAGGGGAGGATGCCGGCAGCGACAGGCGCGGAGCCGGGCACACGGCAGCTCCGCGGCCGGCGGAACGCAGCGGGCTTCCCGCTGAACCTGCGCACGGCGCTGCGCGGCCGCGGAGGCAGAGAGGGCTCTGCGAGCGCTGGGGATGTTTTATCTGTCCTCCCCGAAACCCGACACCCCCAGCCCCGAAGAGCTTCCCTGACCTTGGTCTGTCAATCACCCGCACCGAGCAGCCTGCTAGAGCCAGGCGGGCACTGCGCCAGCCCGAGGGAGAATGGGGAAGGGGGGCGGGGGGAAGAAAAAAAAAATTAAACCCTAAACCAGCTGGGAACAGTTATCTCGCAAGCCCTGGCTCATCCTTATAACACATTTCGCCTGCCCACCTCAATACGGAGCAACTCATCTGAGGGCCGGCAGCAGCGCTCAGCATCCCTGGAAAGTCTTAGAGTGATGTTTCTATCTTTAGTTCAAAACGTCTTTTTGGTCTTAGATGTCTCTGTTTTGGAATTAAAGACAATCAGCTTTATACACTCTCCTGGAGGGGAGGAGGGAAGGGAATATTGAGAGGAGTCTATTAAACGGTTGGCAGCGATAGTCTGTAAGCTCTGTGTCAGTAAACGGGGGGAGGGGGGGGGCTGTTGCCAACTGTGTTTCCTGTCTGAGTGTCTCGTTCAATTCTGGGAGCAGCCGTAGCCGGTCGTCACCTCTGTCCCGGCTGGGGGTGCGGAGCTCGCTCCGGCTGTTAGCAATAGCTCTTACAAAACTGCGAAATCGAACAAAATAATAAGATTTTCTCTGAGGGGAATCGTCGTCTTGCATCACATGAGACCACACAGTGAACCGTCATCCGGCAGCCAAATTTAGCGGTGCAAACCTTGGGTCCTTCCCCGTCACACGCCCCGTCCATCCCCGGGGTGCAAGGCAGCCGCCGGCCCCCGCCGGGCTTCACCCGGGGTCTCCCATCGCCTGCAAAGGCTCCGCGGCTTCTGCTCCCAGCTCATCCCTGAGCCCCCGAACTCCCTGCTCGGGCCGAGAGCGCACGGGCCCGTCCGAGTCCGGGTCCCAATCCGGGTCTGGTCCTGTCTCGCTGCCACCCCGACCCCATGCTCTCCGAGGTTTCGAAGCGAGACTCGGGGTGAGGGCGTCTACACCCTGCTTTTGAGGAGACAATTTGCAGCATCTTCGCTCTGGAGAGCGCCGAGGGCGAGTGCCGGGTGGCCTGTCCGGTTCCCGGAGCGGGAGGTGGTCAGCGCTCGGCCCCTCCGAGCCGGGGCAGCAGCTGCCGCCTCCGGCCTCCTGCGAGCCCCGGGGAAGCCCAGGCCGGCGGGGGCTGCAGCACCTCCCGGCCGCGGAGCTGGACCCGGCCCCGGCCAGGGGGTGCGTGGGGACAAGTGGCGCAAAGGACGGACAGAGGAGCCACGGGCGAGGCAGCACGTTCGGAGCGGGGGGAGAAGAGGGGCTTGGGCAGGATGCACGCTCTGTCCCCCGCAG
>VXBT01009351.1:1750017-1770575 GCA_013400235.1 Oriolus oriolus | reverse complement strand
GCCCGCCGCTCCCAGCCCGCACCTCCGGGCGCTCCCCGGCTCCCCCTCCCGCACCCGCGCCTTCCCAGTTATTTATTTATTTAGTTGCTTATTTATTTATTTATTTCTCTGCTCCCTTCCTCCCATCCTTTTCGGCCTCTGCAGCCCACAAAGGAGGGGGACTCGGGGACATCCTGCCCATCCCTTTGTTCTAAATATAACAAAGTGCCCCTTTTTTTCCGCTGCTGTCCCGTAGCGGATCTCAAGGCAGGGAGCTTCCCCCCATGCCACGCACACGCATCCACCCTTTCAACTTTATGTAAGCGTCCCCGGTGCGAACGTACCGAGGGAGAACCGGCCGGGAACGCGCAGCGGGTCCGGCCGGGAGCGAGTGCTGGGCTGCGGGAGGCGCCGAGGGGGATGCGCGGGGAGCCGGGAGCGAGGGAAGCACCGGCTCGACAGGGCTGTCAGCGCTTCGTGTACAACCGGGGAAATCCTCCCGGTTACAGGAAGCAAATCTCTCCCTAAAGTAAAGCAAAGGCATTGACACAGACAACTGCAAATATTAGGGAGAGAAGGGAGAAAATATAATTACATTTGGATTCTGAAGGGACCATGTTTGCTTTCCTCTGCTGTTCCCTGAGAGAGTGACTGCATGCAAAGGAATATTCGGTTTGTAAGGTTTTTTGTAAGTTTCTTTCCCTTTTTTTTTTTTTTGGGTTTTTTTTTTGGTCCGGTAACAGGATTTTTTTTTTTTAACATTTTGTAACGATTAAGGGAGATTAGGGCTTCTTTTTACACCGCTTTCATGCTCAAACAGACAGAAAGTGCGACCCCAAGTGTCCATTTTCAGAATAACAGCTACTTTTCACCAGGAGAAAACACCCGGAAAAAAGGGACGGGCGTGCGGGACCGGAGCGATGCGGGGGCGGCCGCGGGAGCGGGGCTGCCCCGGTCCCGGCCTGGCCGCGCCGCTCCGCAGCTGCGCCTCCTCCTCTGCACCTCAGAATCCCCCGTATCACCCTCCCACCCCCCATTTATTTAGCCAAAAGAACAAAAAAAGTTCAAGATTTGTCTGCTTCCCCGAAATTTATGAGGAGGGAACTGCCTTTCTGGAGCCAGGACAACACTACGGAGTCCCCAGGCGGAGACCTCCCGGTGTGGGTCCGTCCCTGCGGGACCGTCCGCCAGCCCCGCGGCGATAGCCGCAGCCCGGACCCGCTTGTTCCGCTCCTCCGCAGCTCCGCGGAGCCGGCCGCAGCCGCGCAGGGAACCAGGGAAGCAAAAGTCGCGCAAAGCCCTCCCTTTCCCCAAAAAGAAATTCCAGGGGGTCCCTCTGGCAGCGGGTTGGAGGGAAAAGGAGGAAACCAGGCAGAGAGATTTCATCCAAATCCTCTTTTGCAGTACAGGCGCGCCGAGGCTTAATTTCGTGTGGCAATGCCTTGTGTGCGTGTTTCCCCACGGCACTCGGAGGGGACAGAACTCTCAGCCGATAGCCCCCGAGAGCGGCCGGCTCCGGCTCTCCCCACGCTGCACTTCCAGAAGTGAGCGCTGCCTCCTCATCCCGATCCCGGCCGAAGCGGGGCTGCGCTCCCGGGAGCACGCAGACCTCTCTCCGCAGGTCGCGCTGCTCCGAACGCGTGTGCGGGAGGACACGCGTGGAACGCGCCCACAGACCCGGGGCGCTCCCCTTGCCCCGCATCCTCCACGGGCAGCGCAGCCCCGGCTGTGCGGGGGTCCCGGGGTCCGCACGGCCACCGCGCTGCCGGTTTCCCAGCAGTCCTAGATTTGGGAAATCGCCGTCTTTGCGCTGTTAACGAGCGGCCCCGAGGCGCAGCGAGGCGGGGAGCTCCGCTGTGCCCCTCTACGGAGGGGTCCGCCGGCACCGGGCGGGGCAGAGCGGACCGGGCACGGACCCTGCCGGAGGCTGCCGCCTCCCCGGGGGCTGGGGGCTGCCGAGAGTCCCCCGTGCGGGTCCGCTGGACTTGTCATTGCTGAGGTCCTGGAAGCTGCCTGGGGAAAGCCTTATTTTTTACCTGCACTTTAAACGTTTTCCTTGCCACTGAGAGAAAGGGGACCCTGGCGAGAGCTTGGGAAGCCTGGATGCAGCCCTGCAAAATGTGCCATTAGACGGATAATACTTTTTCCTCTCATAATTACTGAGGTATATTCACAAGGTGGAGCTACTGAAAGGCGGAGGAAGCATTGATCTGATTATCTCCCTGTCCATACACACTCTGTCCCTTTGCTTAATCTTTTAAGCTGTGAATTACAGATCGGTTTTCAGCGTCCATCGTCACAGTCATAAAATTTCGGGGCACTTCATGGGTCCGTTTCTTTGCTCTTCCCTGCCTCGCTCCCCCTTCAAAAATACATTCCACAAAACTTGCGACGTTAAACGGCTGACTAAAGTCAGAACCGCTTCGTGCCCCGAATCCCCAGTTGTTCATCGTAGTTTTTAATTCAGCCACCAAAGGTTGTTCTCGACGGGATTTATATGCTAGGGGCGTTGCTCCTACGTGCATTTTAAAGTATATATATATATATATTATTGTTATTTTTAACAAGGATTGGGGAAGAAATAGCGTTGCCGGAGAAGGATTCCTGGGCTGAACAGCCCAGCGAGGCAGCTCAGAAGTGTTTCCCATCCGCGCGGCCGCGGTGCTGCGAGCAAGGGGAGGGAGGGAGCTCGGCGCGCCCCGGCCCCCGCACCCTAAAAGCCCCCGCGGGGCAAGGCGGCGGCTGTCGGCTCCTGCGGGAAGGGTTCCCCGTCCCCTCCGCACCCGCGCAGGGGGAAGAGGCGCTCACCTGCCCGGCCCCGCAGCTCGCCTCCCCCCCGGGCACTCCGGGCAATTTTTGTTTAATTGCCACCTTCTTCCCGGATCCAAAAACCACTAATCGAGCTCTTTTAATTTTTTTTCTTTCTATATTTTAAGATCCGGTTTTTCAGGGTTCGTTTCGAGGAAAAAATTACTTCTTCCTGCTCTCCCTCCACTTCCCCCTGCCTTCCGCAAAGTCCCGGCCAAAATCGGGACGAGTTTAGAGAAAATGATAATGTCATTTCAGATCAGCTCCAGCTGGCACTTCCGCCCACGGCAGGGCAGTAGGGGTCCTGGAGCCACTGAGATTTTAAATCTCTCCCTTAAAACTGCAACATATAGATATCTACCCGTGTTTGTTCAGGTGGGGCTCTGCCTAAATCGGGTAAGTGACATTTAGAAAGGGAATTGTATTACGCTGGCATCCCAATTCCCAATTCTTGGAAACAGCAGGTATAGGTACTCAGATGAAAATTAAGACGACTGCTATGTGTGCAGTTTCCATGCTCGGTTCTCTGAGAAGAGCTCCTCGGTTTTGGTAGCTGACTGCTACTTTTGCCCCAGAATTAGCTTTTTTTTTAATCCCATAACATCAGCTGGATATGTTGACTGAAATGGGAGTTTTGTTAACAAACATAGACCCAAACCTAAATTACCCGGGGCTGGCAGCCGGCACTGGTGGAGGAAAAGAGCATCACTTTCCTAATTCCTACCTCCCCTCGCTTGATTCTTAATTTCCCAAACCGCAGGCAGAGACGGTGCTGGTTGTAAGGGTTTTTTCCCCTGTGTAAGCAGCGAAGGACCTGGTTAATCATCTATCGCAGATACATGTGCATGAGAAAGAAAAGTGTTGATGTTTGCTTGTTGGGGCTGATGGGAATGGCCCACGAATTTAGGATTAAATTACTACTGGTAATCATAAGCCTTTGTTTCCCCTCGCTCTCCCTTTTCTGCGGGGATTGTCAAAGTAAAGCGGGCAATATTATTTGGACAAAGTCTGGAGAGCAGCTTTGCTGTATAAAATAAGCGTTTGAACCCTTCTGGGTTAACTGGGACCTCTTCAGATTTTAGCCCGAACCAGTTCAGAGCGGGGCAAATCCCAGTGCTAACACTAGACACGTTTTCACAGGTGGATCTGGGAGAAGGAGCAACACTTCAGAAGGGTAGGTTTTTAGGGGGCTATTTTTCTTTCCCGAGGTTTTGCAGTGTCCAGCGTTAAGTCCCCGCTGCGCAGGGGGGGTCAGGGTGTGCGGGCGGCGGCTTTGCGGTTCGTTGGGTCGCGGGGGTCGTGAGAGCTCCGGGACCGGTGCTGCTGTACGGGACAGGGGGATTTCGGGGGTGATTGAACGCCCCACAATTAAGGCGGCCCGTGAGCCCGGCTGTGCCCGTGCCACTGCCCGGAGGGTCCCCCCGAGCGGTGCCCGGCCCCGCGCCCCGCCGGCCCTGCCGTACGAACACACACACCCCCGAACGCTCCGGCGCGGCTCGGGGGCACCGATGCGGACGGACGAGGGGAGCGACGGCTTCCGATGGGAGGAATCGCGGTGGGCACCGCACCAGCGCACGTCGGAGCGATGCCCAGGCGAGGCTCCCGTCCCGGCTAGGATCGGAGGATGCTGGACCAGGGCAATGGGGATTATTTTCTTTTCGGAGGGAAGAACGGCCCCCCGGTGCCGCCGGCTGCTCGGGGTTAGCCCGGGACAGCTGCGCGGTCCGGGGGGACTGGAGCGGGGCGGCTGCTGCTGCTGCTGTGCCCTGCCCTGCCTTCTTGTGCAGGGAAAGAAGCACAAGCCCTCCGTGGCACCCTCTGCAGCTGGCTCAGGGTCTCGCTGCGCTCCGGGGTTGGGAGGGGAGGTGGGAAAGAGGGTGACTTCCAAACCAAATGCTATAATTTCACTCTCACCTACAAGGGTGCTTTCGGCAGAGAGGCAAGCAGAGAGCAGAAACATTCTGTTTCTCGTTATTTCTTTCAGCCTTAGCCCCATCATAACGTGAATGCATCGGTCCAAACTTGTTTTCAGGATAATTTGTCTCTTTCTCACCATTTCCAAACTCTGCAATCTCATCCTAGCCCCCATCTACAATACATGTTCCTGTTATTATTCCCCCTTCCATCATGGTGAAAATAGTTTCTGGCAGATACACCTGATCAAGAAGCACAAAATGCCCCATTTGAGCCTTGCTAGGACCAGCTTTCCTCTTGTGCTTGGCTGAGTCCTGCTTCCCACTTGAACCATGGCATCCTGAACTCATTCTCTGAGCCCTTTTAGGATCTTGTAGCTAATAAACAGCACCAAAACCTTTCTGAGTGATCAGAAGTCGCCTTTGGGGACTGAAGTAGCCAGTAGAAGCTGAAGAACTGTAATTGCCGCAGCTGTATCTTGCAATACCATTTTGTGTCATTCAAAGGCTTTTCAAACACATCAGAACTTGGACCACATCTTAGTAGAGAAAAAATTCTCTCCTGCTTATCTGCTTCTCTTGTGATTTCAGATGTCTGGGAGCACAGATGTCTGGGTGGAAAAGGTGATCTTTCCAAGGGTTTCTAGTTCCTTTGGAAGAGAGCAAGATAGAAAAGGGAGATGTCAGGGACACAGGGAAGGTGTCCTGGAGCCCAATGTCACAAAGTCACGAGAAGCCAGGAGATCTTCTGGAAAAGGTCAGCACCCCTTTCTGGCCATAGTCTGTCGCCTGTTTTTCCAAGGAGCTCAGTGGGAGAGTCTCTTGATGATCAGATCTTTAGCAGCCAGGGAGGAAGTTCTGGCCTCAGTTGTGCTTGAGGAAACCTAGGACCATGGAAGGATCTTTTCAGAAAGACAGTGTTGCTGCAGGTTCAATATCCGTGGCAGCAGAAAGGCTGCTCCCAGCAGGGCTGGGCACGTCTCTGGGCCCTTGCAGGATCAGGGGGCTGTTCTTACAGCCCAGGAGTCCACAGGCATGATCCAGCACCCACTGGGGACCTGTACCCTTTCATTCACACTGTTTTGTAATTCCTTTTCATTGCACAAAGTCCTGGATCAAAAAAACTGCTTATATAGAGAAATTTTTTGGAATTCCCTTTCCAGCATTTGCTGCATAAGGATTTAAATATAATCATAAAGCCTATACTGTATATTCTTTTTGCTCTTTCCACCTTTAGTGCCCATTAGGGATTTGGTTTTGTTTCTGTTTTGACAGCCCCTGTATATATGTATTTGTGGTTATTCCGTACTGTTTCCTGATTTAATATCAGTGCAGTTACAGGAGAAGGATGCACCGTTAGCATTTTTTGCTCAAAGTATTTTTCAAGCTCCTTTTTGATGTACTGGTCAGGTCTGCAGCTTCTGTGCTCTTGTTGATCAGAAGAGGAAGGATCAGGTTTGTTGTGCCCTTTGGGAATGAAGCTCTCTATTCACCTAAGAAATTCAGCTATCTTCCTTCGCTAGCCCCTCCATACGGATCCAGGTGCAGGAGAAAAGTGAGGAAGTATTTAGTAGAAGGCTGTTAAGCACTTCAATTAAAGTCCTTTTGTAAATTTCTGGGAAGCAAATATGAGCCAAACTGGAAATGAGGTGGCTTCTGCAAGCCTCCACCTTCCTCCTCAAATCTTTTTAAGTTCTAAATATGTGACGGGGAAAGAAAAGAGACAAAGAAAGGGAACAGTTCTGGGGAAATGCTTCTGTTTGCTTTTGCTGTTAGTCTGAGGAACACGTATTCAGCTGTTACCCAGACAGGAGAAAGCAAAAGCCTCCTGATCTTTGTTTCTTTTACATATAAACAGATCCACAGCCTCGAATAGCCCCAGACCAGATGATTTAAAATCAGACTCAGAGTGTAAATTCTGCTCCGTTTGTCCAAACAAGGTATTTGGCTCATGGTGCAACTTGTCCTTTTGTCTTTAGGAAATAAAACTGGGGTTTAGCCTGTGTGTCTGTGGTTGCTGTGGGTCACAAACACCTCCCAGCTTAAATCTCCCTAGACCTCCAGTCCCTAGAAAAGCCGGAGATGTTTCCCATCACTGGCCACCACTTGAATCCTTAGGAGGGTCTGAGGGGAATGGATCTGACACGGCTGGGCCAGGACATGGGGAGGGCTCGTGGAGCTGACTGCTGCCCCTGGGACAAGCTGCAGTTGCTCTGTAACTATTTCTTTGCTTGCAGAGCCCCTCTGCAGAATGGTTAAATGAGTTTGTGCAGGAGAGCTGACAGCACAGCGGCGCTGCAAATTCTCACCCACTGCTTCCCAGGCCGGATGCTCTGCAGCCGAGTCAGGCATGGAGCACCCTGAGATCCCATAAAGAGTGGCTGTGTCCCCTTGGCTGGGAGAGGGATACAGGAGAGTGCAGCAAGGAGAGGGGCAGTGTGAGGTGAGCACAGGCTGCTGAAAGAGAGGAGCTAGTCAGGGAAGGTTTTCATTTCTGTGTCTTTTTTAATGGCAATCCTATGGGGCATTTCAGGTTTGCTATACCAAGGGAGTTAATTTCTTCTTGTTTTCCTCTACCAGGATCAATTTCTCATATGTTAGTGGGGGCAAAAACACACCAAAATTTCCAGCCTGTACCCTGTAAGGTAGAAAAGAGCTCCTGCAGCAATCAGTAAATGCCCATGCTACAGCAGATTCAGTTATCCCTCTTTGGCTAAACAGTAACATGGACGTTCATTAGGCTTTTAAAATGCATATATTAATACCCAGCATGGCTGAAAATTTAGCAAACAATATTCCCTAACATCTGTGAACTAATCTCCACATAGAGAATTAACCACCACTTTATACATTTTCTGAGCATTGTGAAAAAACAGATTAGAATCTCCTGGACAGCATCTCTAAGATTCCCCAGGCTTTCAGTGCGAGCGTCCTGTTTATCTTCAGCATTAACTCTGTATCTGCAGGGGCTTTAATAAGTGTGTTTTCATCCTTCACACATCCAGATAAAGAGCTTCACCCCTTAAAGCTGTGATTACACCTCAGCAACCTCTCCCTTGGCAATGTATGTGTGGTTTCTGTTTTGTGTTGTTTTCCTGGCTTGAATTAACATGTTTCAAGCCTCTAATGTACTTCTTTAATAACTGACTTCTATAAAGAAAGGAGAAGATGGAGAATTTCATCCAAGAATTCCCAGCTGGAGACATCTGTTCAGCAAGTCACCTGATGAACAGATCTAACCAGCCAAGTGTGAGTTATTTTTATTGGTTCAATGTTTTAAAAATAGATTTATTTTTTTCTTTTAATTGATACCTTACTAGTGGATTCCTTCACTGGTCTACATGGATTTGGATTTATTTCTCCTGAAGGATTAGTACAGCCCAAACTGAGTGATCCATTCCAAAACCGAGCTGACCGGCTGAAACCAGTAGGAACCAGTTAAATGCTTGAAATGAGGGTTTCCACTAGGGTAATCAAGTTTCCCAAGAGGTGATGGATTTGATGTATAGCCTGTCATGATGAGTTGCAGGCACTCAGCACCTCTGAAAATCAGGCCATAGCAGCTTTCAGCAAATCTAAAGAGACGAGGTGTGCACGTGCGAGCCGGAGCGAGCTGCAGAGAGGACACACGTCTTCATTGATCTCGAAAGGCAGGTTGAACTGTTCTGGCTTGAATCACATGATTTGTCATGTTATTTAGCAGTTGTTAAGCTTAGGTGAGCTTGTAGGATCCTGTCGGTGCACACTCAGCCCTAATCCTCCCTCAGTTTATTTGTCAGTGCTGCTACCTGGCTCCTCTGCAAGAGGGTCGGTCCCACGGCTGCTCCTGCAGGACTCACTGAGGTGCTGTGCATCCTCCTGATCACTCCTCCCCACCACTCAGCATCCCAAAGGTGCTTTCCAGAAGGCAGGGCTGATATTATGTTTGATTTTCCACTTCTCTGTGTTCTGTCTGGGAAGACTTTTGAGGCCCACGGACTTTGCCTTGATTTGAAGCCTTGTTTTGAGCAGGACCCCGAGCTGACATGGGGAGGGTGACCCAGGAGATGACGGAAAAGGAGGGGTAGAAGGGCAAGGTGGGTGAAGACAGGAACGTGGAGTGCACCCTGCGCAGGGTGTTGCAGACCCTCCTGCTGTCCATCCGTGCAGAAAGCTCTCGGCCAGCCTGTGAGCAGCTTGCCTGGCTTCACCGGCCACTCGCTGGCCTGAGCCACCCACCCTCCCTGAACTGGGACCCACTGGAGCCCTGAACCCTTCTCCACACCCCAGCACAGGGCATTCAGTGGGTGGAGAGCACCAGAGCCACTGTTTGCCTGCACTATCCAGGCAGTGGGCACCTGAAGGAAAACTGTGGAGACCCCCTCTCCTCTGAACCATGGGAAGGGCTGAAGGCTCCCCAAGGACTGTTTGGGTGGGGGAGTAGCAATGCAGCCCCCAGCCCTTCCTGCACTTCACCCTGATGAATTATTTGCTGTTGCAGGCAAGTGGGACATCATAGGCAGATAACACATTAATATCTTCCCTTTTTTCTTCCCTTTGGAATAGCTTGAATTAATAGTTTTATAAAGAGAGGTTTTTCTCACTCGAGAAAAAAGAAGAAATTATTTCTGAAAGCTGTATTTTAATTGAGCCAGGCTCAGGAGCAGGGAGGCTGAGGGAAGAATTGCTGTCATGGAATTAACTTTATGAAAGAAAAGCAAATCTCCACCCTGTTTAAACATGGGGAAAACATCACAGAGGCATCCTGCTGCACCAAATGGTAAACATGTCCATGTATTATATCACTTATGGCTTCCTTAAGAGTTTTATGATGCTGTTCTCAATTACTGTGTTTGCATTTGTAATTAGAGTGCAGAACACATTGTGAAGGCAAATTATAGAGCTAACTTGTCCTTTCAAAATAACCCATTTGCTCAGTGTGCTCCCAGAAGCGTCTCTTTATTCAAGGGACTCCAGTGAAGGAGCAACCTCCTCTGCTGAGGGTGTTGGAATACACACTTGCTGCAGGGAAGGGAGAGGAGAAACACACTTTTGCCCCAGGGTTTTGCTGTGCTTGGGCCTGACCTTCAAACCACTGAAACTCCTGTTGGCTTCTTTAAGCACATCCCTCCACAAGTTTGAGCAATTAATGGAACGGGGGGAGGTGTGGGAGAAGAATCAGGTTTTTTTGCTCTGCCACTAATTTCCTCTCTGGCCTTGGCCATGCCATTTGACCTGTTTAACTGGCTAAAAGTATCCTATGAAAGAGGCTAAAAATCTCCTATGGAAGAGCTGGGATATTACTGCTCAATCACCAAACATCTAAATAAAGGAGAATACTCAGGGCTGCCGCTCATCCTGCAGTTCTTCACTCCTTTGAGGGAAGGTGACTCTGACAGCAGCTCTTTGCTTTGTGTGCATCCAGTCTTCACCCTGCACTGCCCTTACACATACAGAATTATGTTCTCTGCTCTCTGTTTAGGAAGAAGGGTGACACCTTGCTCCATGCCGGGTGTCCCCGCACGCAGAGCCCAGGGCACGGTGCCGCTGCTCGGCCCCGCTCAGTGCCCTGCAGGGTCTCACAGAGCAGCTCCTGACCAGCTGCCCTCGTGTTTCCCTCTGGCTACTGAGCATCGGGAGCAGAGATCTGATCTTCCTCCAAGGCAGGTCGATTGTGTACAGAGCAGGCTGGAGTCTAGGCCAGCTGTGCACTTCGCCTCTGAATTCAGCAGGGAAAAAACTGCATCCAAGTCTGAGCTTGAATGCAGTAATGCTCTGCTTAAAGTGGAAAGGAAGCAAAATCTCAGTTACTACTGTGCTGGGTTTGCAAAGAATCCTTGCATTTGTTGTTTGTTTCTTTTTTGTTTGTTTATTTTGCAAAGACTACACTATGCAGGAGGACTTGATTTTCAGTGGGTTTATCTGCAAGCGACATTTTCTTCTTCTGTACCTGAGCTGAGAGGGCACAGGAAACTGTCCTGCAACATGCAGCTCCCCCATGAGGATATCCTCCCCATTCCTGGCCATGAGGAGCTGCTTGGCTTTGGTCTCCAGCCAAGGTTTTGGAAAAGTCTAATCTCAGTGCTTGGCCCCCACCTGGCACACTGCCCACCAGTGCCCTCTGCTTGTGCACCAGGGCTTCATGAAACCAGGCCAAAATTGTGTTTGGAGGACAAAAATCCCCAAAGAAACCCCAGAACATTGCACTTTGAGATTACTACAAGCTGGTTTTCCTTCCCTTTTTTTCACTTTTCCCACTATGAAGAAATTTGTCCAGCTTTTGCTCCCCCACAGGTAACTCCCCATTTAATTGCCAATGCAGCTGAGTTAGAAGTTCACCACAACACCGGCTCTCCCCTTGCCAATGCTCAGTTATTAATTCAATTCTTGGTATCTCTTGCATGGGTCAGGAAGGTTGATTCCTCGGCCCCGACTTTCTGTCAGGTGCTTGTTCCTTCTGAGCAAAGGTTAGGTCACCTTTGATGATTCATTGAAAAAACTGGTTTTATTACTTTCCTTGGGCATGGGAGAGTTTCTTCAAAGAAAGAAGTTGCAGCCTAGGGGATGACCATCCCAAAAGGATGACTGCTAAAGGGGTTTGGTTAGGGGTTCAGCTTAGTATCTACCATCAAATTTGTTATTTAATGTCATTGAATCCAAGAGACTTCCTAGAGGAATGAATCTGAACTTTATGAATTGTGTGATTATTTGTGAAGTGGTTTAGGAAGGGCATTTTCTGCTGTCGGTAGGAGAGAAGAAATTCCAGTGTGGTGCTTTGCAGTGCCGGATGCACTCCAGTTTCCATAACCATGTGTTTAAAATATGGCCCAGGTTCACCGAGCAATGCCAAAACAGGTTTGCAAGGCTGGCCAGGGAACGGGATACAGCTGCAAAACGGGCAATCTCGATTTTTTTGGAGGAACAAAAGAGAGAAGGGCGTTTGTCAGCCGGAGGATCCCATTTGTAAAACACCTACTGTTGTTTGGGTAGCTGGGATTTAAAATATGTCTGTCACCACCCTGTCTTTGTGGCCAGAAATGGTGTTTGCTTTGCTCCGCCGCCGCTGCCCCGGCAGCTGAACGGGACGGGCGGCTTTCCCTGCTGATCCCAACCAGGGCAGCCTTGGCTCCAGCACCTCGCTCCCAGGGAGCCATGCAGGCTGCCAGCATCCAAGTGCCACCAAGGGCAAATCCAGAGAGACGGCCACCAAAAAATTTGAAGGCGTGAGTTGAAAATTTCAGCTGTCTGTGGTTTTTATTTTTTGGTGAAAGCCTATTTCATCAGTTGAAGTAGGAAAACACCCTCCATCTAACACATGGGAGACTTTTTTTTTAATAAACGTCTTTCAAAACCAGAGAACTTTACCTGCCTTATGAAATTGAATCAATATTTCAATAAAAAGCACAGTGGAAAATTCACATTCATGTTAGATGTCACAATGGGAATTTGCAGCCCCTACAGGGGACTACCATGTTTCCTGACAGTGCTTACGACAGGGGCAGAAGATAAGCATGTAGAAAATAAATTAAAATCTCTTTACTTGGTGAAATCCTTGTAGTTTGTGCTATTTTGAACCTGTCAGCTGCTTAAGTAACAGCTTGTCAGTGCTCGTGGCCCGGCCGAACACGAGACCTGGTAGTATGGCTGCAAATTGTCAGGAGCTGAGTGATCTCCCGGGTTGTGATTTATGACTCCATGAACAATGACAAGCAAGGAGAAAAGGCCCTGGAAATTTCAGAAGCAGTTGTGGAAACAATTAGATCACTTTTTTATTAGGTCATTTATACAGCTCTTCCTGTTAAAAATTAGATCCTTGATGAGCGCATTTTTCACACACTCAGGTGCTTTGTCCTATTTTTCAGTTGAGGGAATATCCTGGGCTTTCTTTTGGAAACACTCCAGTGCCATGTCTTTAACTTCCCAGGGGTTCACAGGATATCCCTGAGCTCACCCACAAGTCCTGGTCTACCTGCAGTCGAAGGCCTCTGTGAAGATGAATTCCTGCAGGAATTGCACTGCTTTCTGTAGCATTCTCTCATTCCTGGCTGCTCACATCCTTCTGCTGACCTGTCCTTTGTCTCCTCTGCAGCTGGTGGGAAGCTTCTGGCAAATCACACTGGAACAGGCAAATAATACTGATAAAGAAAACTTGAATCAGAATTTTCGTAAGTGCTGCGCTTTGGGCTTCTTTTACCCTTTTTAGGGTTCTTTTACCCTTCTCCTTTCCAACAGCAGAGTTATTTAGTTGTCATTATATTTCCACTTCTAATTTCTTCAGCAGTGGTTTGCCCGGGGAGCTGAGCAGTACCAGGTCTCATCTTTTTCTAAGGAGCCAGTGGCATTTCTCTAGAATTGCCCAGAGTCCTGCTACCCAATCCCTTGAGCTTGGAACGTGAGTTTATTACTGCGCTAGTGAGGTAACATCTCGTTAGATAACATATCTGAAAAGATATGTTTAATCAAAGTCTCTCCCACACCTTTTTTGTTTCTTGGAAGTTGTCAGTCAGTGTCTCATATAGTTTTACCATGATAATACAGTCACAACACCCTCATTTTGGAATCCTCTTACAGGGAAACTGGCTCCAAAAGTGGCCAAAGCCACTGAGCATCCCAGGTGCTCCTCAGAAACCAAGGGATCCCAGCACTGATTCAGGTTCCTGGGATGGATTTGAGTTATTTTACACCATAGCTAAGACCATTATAAGGGGAATTTCTGCTATAAAAAATAATGAAATGTGAACCTGGAAAATGAGCTCTTGCTGTAGAGGATCTCATTTCCCTCATTGCCCTTCTTTTAAGAAGCAGGGAGATCTTAGAATTTCTCCGGCGCTGTGTATTGAGGGATGAGGCGGAGAGTGGTGCTCTGCCATATTCTGTATCCCAATGAGGACAAAACTTACTCTCAGCTTTGAGTTTTATCATTCCTTTTCAAAACTCTCTTCTGTTGTTCTATGCACCAGCAAAAATCCCTTTTATTGCCCTTAAAAAGGCAACCAAGGTGCCCATTATTTTATTTTTCTTTTAGTATTTGTACAGAACTCAGCAAATAAAAATGGGTCCCAGATAAAAGGTGTGTCCTTTCTAGTAAAGCACAAAAAAATCTTAATCTTTGGTCCAGAAGCAGTAGATTGCCACAAACAGTCGGCAGCTAAAATCATTAATCTTTGCTGCTTGCCCAACTGGTACTAGTAGTAAAGAAGATAATACACTAGCAGAATCAGTGACCCACTACAAATTGGTCCTGAAAGGTCCACCAGCCTAAATAGACTTTTGCTGATCCAACACTTGTTAGGAATCCCAACAAAGAGACTATTGGCTCATCTGATGAGCCGCTCACTATTGGGCCTTTTGCAATGGCTGGTGATGGATGACCATACCCTCTTTGAGGGGGAAGATGCAGCTCCTGGTATGGGGCCTTTTCTCATCTTAAATTTGTACTCAATAAATCACAGGTGCAGAAGAGACAGCATCAGTTTCATTACACCTACATGCTCCAGTATCAATCATGCCAACACAACGGGCTGCGTGCAGTTCATTTCGGGAGGCTCTTTCTGTTCCAATACCATTTCCATTCCGTTGTGCTTTAGCATTCCTAAAGGGTTGAGCCTCCGCAGCGAAACACTGGGGAGAGGGATGGGATGTGCTGTAATTGCACTCTTTCTGCACAAGACAGGGCTTAGCTCACATAATTCGGTTTATGAGACCCTGCTGTTGTTTAAGGTGAAGTGCTAAATAGTTTGGTAATAGTTTGGTCATCACACACCTCTTTAGTTCTTAACCTTGCTTTTTCATTTGCTCTTTAGCACAGACCTTCAGGCAAAGCTGCAGCAATTGCCCTGGAGCGGTCCCCTTTCTGTGATTATAATATCATTTTCCTGTCTGGTTTATGATATTCTTTTGGATGATGCTGTAATCCCGTACGTACCCTTACCCAAACCTAATTGCAATAAAGAAACCATTTCAGGGAGCTTCTTCAGTGTTTTCTCATTTAAAAGAGTTTCTGCCATGTCCTCTCTGGCTGGTAAATTCCCTGGGACCTTTGCAAGGTATGTCCATTAAGATTCACAGTTTATGAATCTATTGCACAGCTCCCACATTGTTATGTTAATTCCAATGTCAGCAGTTAAAATGCACTTAAAATGAAGGAGGCTTTAGAGCTCTCAGACCTGATATTTAATGTACATAATCAAATACTTTCATGGCATGAAATGCATGTCTAACACTCATCATAAAAACTATGAACTGTGTTTTTCTAGTACAATAAAAGGTAGCAGATTATTCCCCACGTGTGTCCAAAATCCATTTTGCCATCTTTATACAGGCAGAGTTATTTCTTGGTGACCAATTACACTCTGATTTGCATAGGAACAACTACGTTTCATGGAATTAAGTTATCACAAAGTCCTGTCATTCTGCAGCACTCTGTTAATCTTTAACTCAACGGAAAGCCATGTCAGCAGAGCACCAACACAGAAAAGATGGGTGTTCAAAGGAACTGCAATAGGAGCACATTCAGGACTGTCAGACAGAACAAGCTTTTCAAAAGGACACTTCCATTCAGTTTAAACCTACAAGGGTGTTGGGCTGACACCTCCATTTATTTGCTGTAGGGCTATAAGGAGAGAAAAAGAGAGACTTTCAGTCTTATTTAAAGCAGTATTTGGAACACCAAAAAAAAAAAAAAAGGACTCTTTTTCTTCTTTTTCTCTGCTCCTTTTACTCCATCTCAGCAGCAGATCATAAAGCAGGGCAGCATCAATGTGAGATGAGAAATTATTGGTTCTAATGCGCATCTAAAAGACTTGATTTTCTGTGAACCAGCCACCAAAATCTAGTCATTTCTTTATTTTTTTACAATTGGTAGGGAGACATAAAAGGAACATATTTTACAAATGAAGTTAGGAGTACAGAAGGCCTAGGAAACAGCATCTTTCTGCCACATCTTTTGTGGCTGTCAGGTCTAAGAGCCAAGGCACCAATACAATTCAGAGATTTTTCTGGTCAGTACCTACAGCATGTTCAGTTCTACAAGGTAAAAATGGTGATTGAACTTTGAGAGGACATTTGAGGACACAGCATGATTTTGTTGGTGACAGATCCTTAGCTGGTACAAACTGGCATAGGGCCACCACAACCAGCAGAGAGAGCCCAGCTGCATCTGTAACCTCAGCTACTCTCCAATACTGGGCACTCAGTGATATTTGAATATGTGAATATTTGCAGGTAAAAGTTTGCAGGTTGGTTGTTTCCACATGATTCCCAAAACGCCCATAATCACAGTCCAAGCAGGCTCTTCCTGCTGACATTTTCATCATTTTCACTGAAAGCTGGCACTTGTCTACTTTCCTGTCGTGTTTTGTCTCAGGGATCTTTCCTTCTGTGAATATATCTGTTATCTAATAATCATTCCACCCAGTTCAGTTTGCAGAAAATGTTTTTCTTTCAGGATTGCGTCTAAATTTTTATATTTTTCATTTTTCATCTCAATCAAAAAACAAACCATGCTGTGAGCTCCCTCTTTAGTTCTTTTCTCATGCCACCAACTCTGTGCATTTTGTCACCTATATACTAACAAAAAGGTCTTTCTAATGTATATGAACATTTATATCCCAGTAACAGGCTTTTAGGGCTACTGTCCAAAGAAACTTTCCTTGTCTTTCATTTGCACTGTGCTGCAAAACCTGGTTTTTACTCCAAAGAAACTGTAAAGAACTCGTTGTTATCTTCATTCTGGCCTTAATCTATAATGAATATTAATAGCACTTGTAAGGTGAGATACAGATTAAAAATATTAAAATACAGCTTGGATGTTTTCAAAGGTTGCATGCTGGGTAACATTTCTGGCAGTGCCAAAGGGCCAGATTTGCTAGTGCAATTTTAGAAATGACTTCAACTCCTCATTTTCAAGGTGTCTAAAGCTTTCCAAAAGTACAAATAGGTGTTTTATGTGAGGTTCAAAAGCACCTTCATCATCACTAATGTAAAATAAAATTGAGGTGCTTTTGCTAATCCCATCAGAAACTTGCTTGCACTGTTACTCTCTCTATCTAAATAATTCCCAAAAATGGGACTTTGTCATTTAGATGTCTTCGGGAAGCTTTAGCCAGAGGTGAGGTCCAGGTGATAGATTTTGTACAGAACAGCAAAACCACCGTTCCAACAGAACTGAACTCTACTCCTGGCAGAGCCAGTGACACAGCTGCAACTGGTGATCAGCGACACTGGTCCCAGTTCACTGGGGCTCACGGAAAATGGCAACCCCCTGCTCTTGTCCTTTCAGCACTGCATCCGCAGCTGAACACCAACACCCTCCCCGAGAGCAGGAAGCTTCTCCCAGGGAGATCAATGTGTACACAGCCTGGCAAGGCATCAGCTGCTCGGGCAGGTGAGGGCTTTAATGCAGTCCCTATCGCTTCTGGTGGAGAGTTCAGGATCCCAAGAGACACCGTGCATGGCACCAGGCACCACCTCAGTCCTTCCAGAGCTGTTCCCCTTGCCCAGGCTGCGGTGCCCGAGCGCGGGGCTGCGCTCATGTGCACGCACGTGTGAGCACACGTGGGCCCTGCACAGCTCCTGCCACGTGTTTGTCCTCAGTCGGTCACCCTGGAACCACCCCAGAGCTCCTGAACCCAGCAGTGGATGATGCAACCCCTGGCCTCTCGCTGCGGCACCAAAGGAAATGCACCCAGTGAACCTGCAAGGGTGGCTGCCAGGGAGAGAGGCAGAGGAGGAGGAAGCACTTGCACCTTTGTGCTGCGAATTACGCACCACGTCCTGCTGGGTGTCACAGAGCGGGGACTGAAGGCTCTGCCAAAGAACAGGTACAAGAAAGTGATGCCTTGGGGAGGCCAATTTAAAGCCGGTAACCTTGACAAACACTGCTCTTGAGTGTAAGAAAGTTTATCGTGACTGTGGGGGGGTTTGTGAGGTACTTTGCTTCTGCTGGTCAGCAGGCAAAAAGCTGGATTAAAGGGCTGAGTGCTGAAATAGCATCTGAATCCATCCCTCACAGAGACTGATGGGGCCCTGATTGCTCTCTGGGCAGTCGGGAGCCATGAAAATGTTCTGGAAAATGTTCTCATAACCTGATAAAAGAGCTGATTTAATAAAATTATCATATTGTCAGTTTATGATTTTACTTAGAAGTCTTTTGGCCTAGTTCAGTTTAAAAAAAGAGTCACCAGCTTTAGTTCTTTTGCAGAAAAAAGATCCCATCATTTATTAGATGAATGAAGATATCAATTTCTGTTTAAACATTAACAGGGTGATGCCAAATATTAGTCAGTTCCTAATAATTTTGAGGGATTAAAAAGATAATAAAAGTAATAGTCCATTACATTACCTACTTCAGCAAGATTGTAATGAATGTAATAAATTCCAGATCAGGGTTATAACAACTTCCATCTATTTAAAATGAATTTGTAGGGTTACTTTCATTAACTATGTATATGGAGAAAATGATCTGACATATTACTTTAAAAGAGCTGTAAAACCGATTAGAAGGAAATATGCTTCCCAGGCAGTGATCTAGGCCGCTGGGGAAATTTTATCCCTGGGAAGATGGGGGGGAAAAGGAAGAGAAGAGGAAAGGACCTTCGAAGATGCTGTTGCATCATTTTTTTCACATGCCCCAAAGTCGCTTTGTTCCTTAGGAGAGATTCAGGCAGTAACAGCGGGCAGAGAGCAGCAAAGGGATGAAAGCCACTTTCTCTCCCGACTTTTCTATTCCCTCCACCTCCCTCCTCAGGAAAGGATGGATCCGTTAATGAATAAAGGGTTCCCGCCCTGGGGATTCGTGCATGGAAATGAAACCGTGCCTGGTTCTGGTCCGGCCCTTCGGCAGCCCAGGGGAAGGCTCAGGCATTAAAGGGGACGGTGGCCTCATTGCTCGGAGGAGACAAGGGACCTAGCACTTGACTGCACTACAGAAATTACTGCTGCACCTAGAATGCAGCCTTCATTTATCAATTTCATAGCGAGGGGGAAAGGGAAAGGGAGGGGGGAACCCAACATCTGACTGCCTTTTTCAGCTCACGCTCCATCTAGCCACCGAGAGCCCTCCAAATCCAGTCATGTGTGTTATAAGGAGTCCTGGATAAAGTGACTCAATACTAATGATTTATACTTAATTGGACCTCTAAGTGATTAAACTGGCAGTAATGAATGAGTAACATCCTTCTAATTCCCTTTTTCCATTTGGCTTGGCCTGAAGGCCCTTTCTTTGTGCAGGATTTGACTCGGGGCTAAGCAATGCCAGTGGTTTTTAAGCTTTTAGCAGCACGTCTGGAATGAGCCACTTGGATCATGTTTACAATAAATGACTCCATAAGCATGCTACCAGGGCATTGGGTTTTTTTTCTTTCTCTCTTTTTCTTTCTTTCTTTTATTGGATTAGCCAATTGTGAGGTTAATGAATATGCATTTGGCAACCCATGTTTGTGAGGCCAAGTCCCACGTGGGCATCAAAGGGTTTGAAATGTGCAAGAGTAAATATCAGCTTTGTCAAAATATTGATTCACTTTAAGAATAACAGAGCACCCTCCCCTTTGCACTTATGTTCATGAGGGTAAACCTGCTTTACATATTTTTTACTTATTTTCTAGGATTTAATATTGGCAATTAATTCAATGAATAAACTGAGATTTTCTAACTTTGTACTTCACTAATCTCTCCCTGCTTTTCCAGTCTAAAAGTTATTGTTACTCTTTTCCTTAAAAAAAGAAATCCATTAAAAATGTAGCTTTTAACACTTGAAATGTGTAACTTTTTAAACACAGAGAGAGATCCAGAACCTCATGCTTCACTTTGTGTTGGTAAAGGGAATATTAGGCAGCATAAAGTGTGCTTTAAGTCAGAGGGAGGTGTGTGGACCTCTCATCTCACACTGGGGCAGGTCTGGCTCAATCCCAGGAGCTGGGGCAGCTCTGACATGGGGGAACAGGAGAGGAGCAACGAGGTGTTGGTAGCACTGTGCTAAATTGCCAGGTATTTAAAATCAGTTTGGGTATGTTTATCCACATGCCGCAATACACCTTTCACTGGAACATGAATAGGAGTGCACCACATGTGATGCTGTGGTTGGGTTGTGACAGCAAAATTGCCAAAATGCAATTTAAAAACTAATAATAACACTTGAGCTTCTTTTACACCTTTATTAAAAACTTTATTAAAAACTTTATTAATTTAGACAACCCCCCAGCTCTCTCTTGCTGTAGGTTTTCTTGCGTAGCTGTGGTAAGCTTCGAACCACCTGGATATCATGTGTTAAAACAAATTATTTGGGATGTTTCTTTCTTTCTTTTTTTTTTTAAATCCCTTGTTCAGGAATATTTGGTGGTGAGAAAGCTGTATGGAATAGGTTTGACTTCATCAGATATTGTCAGAGATGAGGATTATTCAGCAAGCTGGAACATTCCCACACCTGATTCCGAGGGCAGATTGCTGGCTGCCGTCATGGGTAATAAAACTGCACTGCGGGTGTTGATAGAAACTGGCTAATTAATAGCCCATTACTGTGCTGTCGTTGACTAACATTAGAACCCTCTGAGACCAGTTACGCTGGCAAAAATCTGGAGGAACCCTCAGAGGCTGGTGAAACTTGGATTTCGCCTGAATTTTAGGAGTATATGATTTTTTTTCAGGTGCTGTCCTCACTCATGATCAAATTGTGTGGGTACTCTGTGAGATCAGTGCTCACACAGGGTGATACAACTCAGATAAAGGGAAAAATGGAGGGAATTTCAGTGAATCAGCTGTGGTGCCACTACATACCCACAAGCACTTGAAGTTTATTCCCTATTCACCACAACCCTTTGTGAGGTTTGCCTGCACCTCTGGAGAAAGCGCTGTGCATCCAGACACTGAGCATCCCTCTCCTCT
>VXBT01009351.1:1609935-1749861 GCA_013400235.1 Oriolus oriolus | reverse complement strand
TTTTCCTCTCCTCTCCTCTCCTCTCCTCTCCTCTCCTCTCCTTTTTGTTTTCCCAAGATTTCAGGGTCACCTTGCCCGCAGTGAGTGTGGAGGAACCATTTGACACATTGGGTTTTCTCAGTATTGCAGTTCCAGCCAGGAGTAATCTCAGTTACACATCTTTTGGGATGGTGCAGCAATGATTCAGGAGAAGCCTGACAAGGACATTAGTAGGGAGTAGCAGGGAAGGGAGAGGTATTATCCAGAGCCACAGAAAATGCCTGGTCAGGAATACAAGAAATGAGAAAAAGCGAAGAGTGGAAGAAATAAGCAAAGAAAGAGAAGTAACAGCAGCATTTAACACAGGGGGAAAGAGTCAAAGTGATTTCTGCGGCAGTGGGAAGGGGAAAGTAAGAGCAAAAGTAAGATTTACAGAGGAGCAGCTAATATGAGATTGGAGCCTGTCAAAGGCTGAAGGAAATTAAAAAGAAATAAAAAATACGAAATAAAGGCAGCAAATTGGGCATTTTGAGTGCTAGAAGTTAATTAGCCCCTGCAGCCTTGAAGCTGTCCATCTCCTCCCAGTGCCTCAGGAAGGAGTCCCAGGGCTGCATCCGGCTGCAGGAGCGGAAGCAGACAAGGAGCACTTGGCTTCCAGCACCAAACCTTTGTCTGCTGCTCGTGGCTGGGCGGTTCTTGGGCTGCAGAGAAAGGCAACCAGACCTCCCTGGATATTCCCTACAAAGCTATTCCTGCTCAGCCCCTTTCCACAAAGCAACACCATCTTCAGAGGAGCTGTGAAAATATTTCTTGTTGGGGCCTTGAGAGGTGCTTCTCCTCTAGACCATCTGCACGAAACTATCTCCACATGGGAGGAACACGGAGTGCACAACTCTGCTCCCTGATAATCCTCCCAAATTCTTCTGAACAGCCTCAGTCATGGCACAGAGAGTTCCCAGGAGGACTTGCTCTCTTCAAGGACCAGCTGGCTGTACAAACACAGCATTTGCTTTCTTTGAACTATCCTCAAAACACCGGTGTTATAATTGGATACCCTTACCTCTGCTGGCCTGTGCTGCATGGGTCATATATGTAAACATCAAACTCAAATAACAACCCCCAAATTTAATTTATTTCTACCTAAACAAGTTCTTTTATCATAAAGCAATAAATTTGTCTTGGTGCTAGCAATTTGTTGCGGGTGACATAACACTGCAAATTGATTAATCGCTACTGTACACGACAAAATGAGAAAAGCAAGGAATTATTATGAATAGCGTCCATCTGATACAGTAGGGATTCATTATTCAAAAGTGTTAGCTAGTGGTTAGCTATCCCCTTGTTGCAGATTACATTCATTTGCAGAATCCTACATCATGCTTACACAAATCAACAAACATGCATTTATTAAGACATGGAATGAAAGCTATTAAAATGTGAAAAATTGCCTTTTTCTTTAAAAAAATTAGTCAAGTTTGGTGGTAACCTTTTTTTTTTTTTCTTTCGGTTGGGGATGTTTTTATGTGGCTGAAGCAAAGAAGTTTACTGCATTATCTCTGTGTTTGCATCCAGAACCAGGCAGATCAAGCTAAGTACACTGATATTGGTGGTTGGTGTCTTACACTGAGCCCTGATACCACAGGCTGGAGGATTTGTACCTGAAGTGTTGGGCTGGAATTATAATTGTAAAAAATAAGCTGTCTCTGTCCTTCCAAGTGCATTTTTTTAGCATTATATTTGTACAAATAGATTGCAGTAATGTCTGAGGAACTTACTCTGTTTAAGGTGGACTGCAAAAGGGCGAACAAAAGAAGAGCTCTCCCCTCTAATACAGTAGAAAAATGGTATTTAGAGCCCAGATGACCCATGTTTTTCAGGCTGAACACTGGACCTCATGTTGAGTATTAAATTACTCTGAATAAATAAATTCCAGATGCAAAGCACTGAAAAAGCATGATCTAGACCCCTGCTCTGCACAGCTGTCCTGGTTTCTGCGGCTCATCATTCTCTTCTGAGATGGGGAGCAAAGTTTAGTGTGTCCATTTCTATTGCAGTGAGTGAGGTATCTAAGCCTGTCATCACTGTCAGGCACTCTGTGTTCTCTGTGGAAGCAGCTCTCGCACAATAACACAGGAAAAAGTTTGGTTTAACTTTTGAAAGGCCATGAGGAGAACACCCTTTACTTCCACGCCTGTTTCAGGAGCTGGTGCACCGCCACTTTGTGATGCTTCCACAGATAATGGGACTAAGGGCACCAAACAGCAAACTTCTCCTGCCTCTCCCCTCCCTCTGCATCTCCTGCCAGTGCAAAGTGCTTTTCCTTCTCTTTGGGAAGTTGCTTCCATCCTGTGTTGCTTGAGGAAAGAAGCAGCAGCTCAGCACCAGCTCAGTCTTTGAACTCAGGGCTCTTGTCTTTTAGCTCTGCTCTGAAATGCCACATGTTAAATTGTTTTAATGACTACTTGAAGCAAATCATCACTAAAATATCCCCCAAAAGGGGTTTTTTATGTGTTGCTAGAGTTTAAAGTGAAGTTAATCATTCCACTTGGGTGTTCTGTGTAAGAAAATGGTCCTGAAAAATGGAAATAAGCATATGAAATAGGAATGTGAGGGCTGTGGTGCATAATATTGGTGCATTCTGGTATTGATTGCTGGGTACACTCTTAGGTCTGGTTTCATTAACATGCTGTGGTGAGATTAGCTGAGATACACAGGAGGTACAACCATGGCTCTTGTGCTGAGAAAAACATCTCCAAGCCTTTTACTGGGCTCCTCTGAGAAATCTGGGCCCAGAAACAGCAAAACTTTTTGCTGTGAGTGGTTTCTCCTTGTTTGTGTCCACTGCAGCCGTGTGGACTCAGCAGCCACTTGTTTGCACACCAGAACCACTGGAGTCAGATCATTCTCAGCCAGAGTGGGAACCAGCACCTGGTTGCTGCTGCAAGCCTTGCGTGTGTTTCTAAAGAGGATGCTGCTGGCTTCTCCTGGAGCACTCTCCACAATCAGCCATGTGAGTCCATCCTTCTCAGGCTTTTTGAAGCACTCATTTCATGGGTGCTGCCCGACTCTTTTAAAGCAAGGTGATGTGCAGTGCTGAGCAGAGCAGCGATGCTCACCCCCACCTGCCTCTGTTAAAACACAGAGAGGAAAAAACTGCTGTTGAGTGGGGACTTAACACTTGCTCAGGGGTGATGGCCCAGGAGAAGGAATGTGGGATCCTCTTCAGACTAACCCTGCCTGAACCACCCCATTAAACACACCCACTGGGGTCAGTAGGGGATAGCAGGGGTGTTGTGGGACACCATGAGATCAAGAGGTCCAGCTCCTCCCCAGGTGACACAGAGGAGAGCTCCAGCTCCACAGCAGGGTTTGGTGTCCATCCCCATGCTCACAGCAGGATCAGGACCTGTGAGCAGGGTGATGGACACCATACCCAGCTGAGGCCCTGGGGCTAACCAACTTATATCCTCAAGGACAACAGTGGCAAACCTGTTCACAGCCGAAATCCGGGGCCCAAGGGAAATCCTGACCTCCTTGGTGGTTAAATCATGAGGTTGTGACTGGCTCTGACACCCTTTTAGAGGGCACAGAGAGGGGACATTTTGCTTATCCATTCACAGGCTGCTACAGTATAAAATCACTGACATTAAATTCCAGGTCAGTTATGTTTTTAATCTAATTCTGGACTCAGATTTGATTCAGCAAAGTGGTTTAAGCACTTTAAAGGTGCCGTCAAACCACTGTTCTATCTAGAACTGCAGCAGAGTCGATCCCTGAAGCAAATTAGCTCCTGGCCATTCACCTCTGTGCTAGGTAAGCCTTTTCCTTCAGCCAGCCACAGTTTTAATGAGAGGAATGAGGGAGAAAAAGAAACATTTCTGTCTGGGCAGTCCTTCTTTGCCCTGGGAGTATTGCCGTGCTGCTGTGCAGTGAAAAGTTAATCTTTCTTGACGGGTGATGCATGTGGATAGCACTTCATGCATTTCATACTGAATGCTTGATATAGCTCAGTGATCCCATATAAACACCGCAGAAGCACAGGGGACCCTGGGCAAGGAAGAGATCTGTCTTAAATCCCTGTGTCTGTCACATCACAACATCCTCCTCTAATGGCATGCAAACTTCGGAGAGGCTGCAGCATCTCTGTCTTATCTGGGAGACATTTGGCTGTTAATGACTAACTTCCCGGTGACAGCAGCTCTTTTTGTAGATTGCTTCCCTTTGGTTTTTTGCAAAAACATCCACAGAATTAGTAGCAGGCAAAATCAATCTGTCAAGGGCAGGAGGCTTGTGTAGGTGGACAGCAGGAATCTGCATCCCAGCCAATTGGATCGGTCTGGGATTTCTTTTAGGATTTCTTCTCCTGAAGTGGCAGCATCTTCCTTCTTTCTCTCTTGATCCCGTCATATAAAGATAAAATAGGAGTTTGCAGAGGTGACTTACTGTTTAAAAGACACAAGAGTGACTTTAAATGGGATAAAAATGGGTTTGCAATTCAGCTACAAACCAGTGATAAACCAGAGGGTTTGATAGTTGCTCAGAGCATTTGAACACCCGAGAGCCAAACGGCTGCTGAGTGTGCTCTGCTCACTGTGCCTGGCACTGGGGGCAGCCAGAGGAGCTGTGCTGGAGTCAGGGCAACAAATCCAGCTGGGGAGTTGACTGGTGGGTCTGGACTGCAAGACAAATGTTTATGGACAGAGAAACTTCTCTCTGGATAGTGCCACTGCAGGTAAAAACAGCTCTTACAAATCTCTTCACCTCCCAGTTTATCTGTGGTCATGAACAGATCTACAACTGTTGTTTTGGGACTAACTTCTGAATCCACATTCAGGACAAAATCCTCTGAAACTGTTCCCACATTAGAGACAAGAGAGGGCTCTCTGGCAGCTCCTGGGTGCAGTCACTCCTCTAATTCTCCCTAGTTCCCAAATTAAAGAGTACCATAACCCTAATCTTTCCCAGAAATGCTTTGTCAGTAGGCAGCAGTGGTCTGCCTGCAGAGTTAAGTACATCAGAGATTTCAGCTCCTTACAAATGCTGACCTCCAGAGAGGCATCAGAAGCTACACTGGCCAAATAAAAAAGCAAACCACTTTGCAAGCAGCCTGTCTCTGCCAGCTGAGGAGCTCACCAGGGTCCGTGTGGGGTATCTCAGACTGCATATGGCCATCACATGGAGTCCCCCAAAATCCAGTCTGGAAGTGTTTGGTTTCAGATGGGCACAAAGTCTGCAGGGCTTTACTACATCCACCTGCAAATATTGCCCTGTGGCCTTGCCTCTACCCTCAAGCTGGTTTTTAAATTGTGGAAATTCAGCCTGTAAATTAGCAATTATGCAGTGTGGGAATGGGAAGGGAAACAGGGCATGCAGGTATTTGTATGGGAATAGGAACAGGGTCGGGAATAGGAATAGGAGGAGGTGGAAGAAGGACAGGTACATATTTGTTCCAAGGTGATCTGAAGGGCAGCAGCAGGTCTGGGAAAAGCCAGTGCTTTCTGCATGGTGTGCCTTTCTGAAGCGCCGGTGTGAGCGCTGCCCATGGCCCGTGGCCCACCTGCCCCTCCTCACACCATTTACCTGCACACCTCTCGACAGGCCGTGTCCTCAGCAGGGAACGAACGGGGGCATCCTCGTGTTTGGAAGGAAATGAGTAACAGGAGGGATGAATGGAGGTGAATATGCATCGTGCCCTCTGTCAATGCATCATTTTACTCTTAGCACAGCAAAAGGGAGCCGGGCTTTTATTTACCTGCTGCCTGAGCAAAGGCCAACAGTCCTCACTCTGTCAAGTTACTTAAGTCTAGCAAATGCTGCGAGACCTGAACCAAAAAGGATGTTAAAGCTGGTGAAAGATTGTCATGGGGTGGGCTCTGAAGCTTTTATAAAGCAATTGCATCGAGCTTGGGAAGGGAAAGGCTCTAAGGCCATTAACCCACCCAGAGATGAGGCTGTCAGCGGAGCCAGGGAGCGTTTAATGTCCATTTGCAACATATTTTCCATGGGAATCAGTCACCAACCCTCTTCATACACTTAAAAACCCAGCCTAGCATGGATGGCATGGGCACTGTTTTGTTCCTCCATCTGACACGGATGGATGGGAAATGAAAAGGGGAGGTTTCCTGGCGGGGACAGAACAGAGTGGTGGAGGAGCTGAGGACTCCTCCAGGCTGCCCCTGAGCTGCTGCACAATCCTTTCATGTCCCTGGGCTGCTAAAGACCTGGTTCCCCGCTCCCCAGCCCAGCTCTGCAAGGAGAGAGCAAAATGTTTCAAAGCCAGATTAAAATTCCCTGTTCAGAGGTGTAAGTGCCTGCCTAGTGTGGAAGGTTGTGATGACTCCCCTGGGACACTGGGCCCTGGGCTGTAAAAGAGTGAATTTCTCATCTCTCTAAGGTGCTGAAAGCCCCTCCATGAAGCTGTTGGAAACCACTGGATCAAAACCAGCTGTGCAAGTGCAAAGTGCACTAATTTATTTTGAAACAAAGACCTCTCCTACGGAAAGAATCAAATAAAGTGTGCAGGGGAGTCAGTGGGCAAATGGGGGGAAAATGCAGAGCTGATAATAAGATAGCAATAGAAATGGCTTTTGGAAAGCTTTTATACATATATAAAAACCAGGGAGTAAGGAGAGGGAGTGCAAGCAACTTGGATTGGCATCAAAACCCTCTTATCTCCCACATTTACACTCTCCACTGCACAGATTGCTCCAGTTCACCTTTAATTTGCCTTTTGATAGTTGTAGGCTGATACCAAACACTCCTGAAAGCTGACACTTGGCAAACAGCACATTGCACTCCCATCTCAAGTGCATGACATGAGAGAAGGGTTTGGGGCCAACGGAGCTCCGAAAGCTGTTGCTGGTGTTATCCTAGGACATCTTAACATGACTTGATTTTGCTGTTCCTGTGCACCCCAAATGCGTGTGACAGAGGAGCAGCTATTTTAAAAAATGCCAAGGCAAGGTGTCAATGAGATAAGCTGGACATCTCCTATCAGAAACATCTCCCTCCACCTTCCTTTCCTTTTTGGCAAAATGTCAGCAGCCGAGGTGCTCTCTGTGCCAATATGTGCATCCCTACGGGTAGCTGACCCATCCATCTCTCTCCTCACCCCAGATGGTTTCTCCACAGTCCCCTCCTTGTCACTGACACCTTGGGAGGCCCTGACCTTCACAGCATTCGAGAGTGAGCCCCCACACAGACGTGCTCAAGGGTTCAGATATGTGGTGCTGCTGCCTGAGCTGCCAGGAGGACAAACAGCAACAAGATAGTTGCACAGCACTAAATAACTGGGGACTAAGTGGATTACTTAATGGAACAGGAAAATCACCTTGTTGACAGACATCAGCAGAGCAGGAAACAGAATCGCATGTCCTTCGTGCATGAAGAACCAACGAAGGTTTGAACCCAACTGCACTTGTATGGAGCACTCAGTTCTTGCTCTTAGGGTTTCATCTCACTCTTGCTAGCTGAATATTAAACCTACCTCTTCTTGTCCTACTGACAGCCAGCCCTGACATTATCCTCATCCTCCTTCAAAGTGAAGACCATTGCCTTCAGCCGAGGTCTGTTTATAATCTGAAAATAGCTGTTGAAATGGATGTTCTCGGGATGCATGAAGTTGTTTACAGATAGGAATTTTTTCTGGCAAAAGTTCATATTTAGAGAAACAGCTCTGGAATTTTCTGACCATAACAAAAGGAAACAAAGACAATATCCAAGTGATTCCATAAGAGTAGAGCAAAGCTACACTTCCACCTCTGAATTTCATGGGTTTGGATCCACAGAGTTCCGTAAGATGAGGCACATGAGGGCATGTGGTTCCCAGCCCTAACAAGGTGTAAATGTCCTGGCTGATGGCACCCTGATGCCCTTGCTGCATCCAGCATAGCAAACAGGAATGATGCAGTCAGTGTTTGCACTACAGTGGCATAAATCTCAAACCCATCACAGAGCAGCATCTGGAGTGTTGGAAAAGTGATGCTGAAACAGCTTCCTTTCTCTTTCTTCTTTAGTTTAACATTTTTTACTCACCGAGGGGGACTGGAGGACAGAACTCTTTGCTCTTGCTTGGCCAGGGTGTTTAAACCTGAACCTTCACCTCATCCAGGCAATAGTTTAGCGTAAACACACGGTCACATACAGGAAGGGGAAAACCACTTTAAGGGCATTGTCACCAGTCCACGCTGCTGCTCACAGCCACATTTCCCTTCTCTGCTGTCCAGATTTGTTTTCTTTTGTATTTCCAAAGAAGCATGTTAGCCAACACGACCACGCATAATTAAATATCTGTCAAACTTACCATGAAATGAAGCACCAGTGTCCAGTGGAGTGTCCTGTGGAGTGCTCGGGAACGGGTTTGTGTTTGGAGAACAAGACTCGCCCTCTGGCTGCCAGGGACCTCCACAGGCTGGGGACCCCTGTGCCCCTGCAGTGACAGAGTGACCAGGAGGCATTTCCCTGCTCTGTGTGGGCATTGCTTTAAGCAAAACAGGGGCAAAAGGAGATGCAATATATCAGGTTTTAGCTTGATCTGCCTTGCAGCCATTCCTCCTGCATCCTTTGGCTCTTGGGATGGGAAAGTGGCCCCACAGGTCACCTGTTGCAACCTCTCAAAATAGATAGGAGTGAGCTGTACTTGCCTTTCCCTCAGCAGGAGCACAGTGTTGGGTATCTGGCTTCTGCTGACTGAAAAACCAAAATAGGAAAAATTTATGGAAATTGCATGTCAGACAGACAAGACAAGCCTCATTCCTTAGAAAAACGGGGTGAAAGTTACTTCGAAAAAAGCTAATTTTTTATAGGCTGTTGCTTTTCTACCATGTTCCTCTTGCTCAAGGCACCAGATAAGAGAGTTTGCAGTTTAGTATTCTAACCCAAGGACATGAGACAGGAACTTACACTGCCCATAAGAACTGAAGATCATTCCTGTTTACATTCTTGCTGTTGTATCTCTGCTTATTCCATAGCAGTTAGTGACAAAATAATGATAAATAAGGAGCCAAACAAAATCAGTTGTTAGGACACACTTTGCAACCCATAGACCCCAAAGCTCTTTCAAAAGATGAAAACCATTTTGTTCCTTTATGGGATAGATGGTCATGGCTCTCTACAACCTGCCCCTTATCCATGACCACATCACTCTCTGTCTCTGCCTCTTCCCATCTATCTTTTTCATGCATGGCAAACTCAGCCAGGCAGGGTTTTGCTTGCTCCTCATAAGGAGAATCCTTTGCCCCCTCTGAAGTCACACAGAATACTCATTCCCATTTTTCCTTGCCCATCCGACTGGGGCTGCTCCCATTCCCTGCCACATTCTCCCCTCTCTCCCTGACATTGCCATGCACCACATCAAATAATTGTTGTTATAACTCTCCTCCTTCCCCAACTAAAATATACTTGATTGGGAGGGAGAGGGGGAGCAGGGAAATAGCTGGGTTTATTTTAATAGTTTCCACTCTCAGTTCAGCTTTATAGTACAGTATATTTAACTTTAACGTATGGACAGCTGGATGCATTTAACAGCACAATGGAAAGAATTTAGCCAGTATACATTTCAGGGCCTGTATTTGGAGCTGATCACCACATATTTCTTCATAATATTTGGATGCGCCCGTTACGGGCTGTGTTGGGCTGATCAAAATACGTTTGTGTCAGGTAAGATTTGTCATAGACGAGCCTCTTTATTTCTTTACTTACTGAAACTCTTCCTACAGGAAGAAGCTGAGTTTAGCTGATATCAGCAAGTTTAGCCCAGTGCTTACGATGGGGTTACTCGCCTTCCCTGCAGAAGCCAAAAAAAGCCATAAATACACAGAAACACGGGGACATATTCTGAGCCCAGACTGTTGTGGGCACATTACTCCACTTGTGGTGACACCAGCTGGAGAGTGAAGGGTCACCAAAGGATCAGCATCTGTCCCCTCTCCTCCCCCCCATGCACTGCAATGATGGAAAACAGCTACAACCATGAGACAGAGCTATAAATCCTTCACGTCTTTCCCTCGGACCTGCAGCCCTCTCCAAACTGTCTGGTTACCCTCTTGCACCCTCTCCACAGCACTCTGGAGATTTTTTCAGTGACAGCCGGGGAAATGAGGCAGTAGGCTTTTTCTGTCAGCAATAAGAATGAAGGAAATATTAGGCACACTTCAAAATTAATTTTCCTTTTCTCAAAAATAAAATAGAATTCTGTTTATTATTATAAAATAGCCTCCTTCACTAGTTTTATGCCCTCATGCAGAAGCCAGGGTGCCTGAACAACATTATTTTATCAAATTTATCTTGTTGTCTCAGTGTTGTTACTCAATGTCTCTTGCAGCAGTGCAAACAGAAGGCAGATCAGCCAAGGCACTTGCTGGTGGGTTTAGCCAGCATTCCCTCTGATGCTGGAAAATAACAACAGCTTCATCTTTCCACAGGCTTGGGTTTTTTCATGTGTGTATTTTAAAAGTGCTGCTTTCCCCCCACTACTGTGGGAACACATGGTCAGCCCAGACAAAGTGTAAGGGGTTGTGTTTCAAAGGTATTCTTATAAAAATGCCAAAGAGAAGTCGGAGCCTAAGGAACAGCGACACTTAGGATTTGGAGAGTTTCCAACAAGTAACACAGCTCAGACCCATGTTCCAAGCTGTGAATGAGCTCCAGCTATTTGGGAAATGATGATGATTTTAGATGTGTTTGGGTAGATATGTTGCTCTGCCTCTAAACACTGGGAAGGGAGGAAAGAAGGAGAAAGATGCTCAAGGAGAAAAACCCTGCTGGAGGAAAGACCAAATCGTTGGAAAGCTCTGAAGTGCTCGCATTAATGTCATGTCATTACTCCATATTGCTGCACAGGTTAATATAATTGGGTTACTGTGTGTGAGCAATGATCCATAGCATGTTATGGCACTGAAACAAATGACATTTAACCAAGAGATTTGTAAGGCACCTTGTTATCTGCATGGTGAGCAATTGCAAGGGAGAGTCAGGTTGCTAGACGAGCGACTGACAAATTAGTTGTTGGGTTTACTGGACAGCTTGGATTTATAACCTCACAATTCCAACATAATTTATTAGATCCATAAACAGACAGATCCAGTGTTTTTACTTAGATTACGCTCTTATTGCAGTCTCTGATCCTGTCCCGTTTGCAGTGCTGTGTTATTCATGTAGCACTCAGTCCTCTTGGGTGGAGGCAAGGTGAGCTGAGATCAGTAAGGAGCTGCAGGTTTCTAGCAAAAAAAAAAAATTTACAGCCCAGTTAATAAAATAAAAATTTGCAGATGGTGGTCCCACACTCCAGCTTTAGTCTCTCCAAGGAGGAACGGGTGCAAATAGAAGGGATTGGTAAAAGGTGCAAATTCAGCTCAGTAAAGTATTTTCTCTGTTTCTTGGCAGAACAGAGGCCAAAGGTCTTGCCTGCATGCTAAAAAATAAAGACAAACAAGCTGAATGAGATATAAGGGGGAAAAGGACTCTGTCCTGCCTGGGTAGTCATGATGGTCTGTTTCCACTTTGGCCTCTGGGAGGAAGAAATATCCCCATTTCCTTCCATCTTTTCTGAGCTGGGCAGCAGAAGGCTCAGCATTGCCCTGACTGCAGGATGAAGCTGTGTCCTTTTTGGAAAGGCTTTCTTTAAAAACTCATTGTAAAAGAGCAGACAACTTCCAGAGGCAGATTATTCCAAACCTTTAACTAGTGTCACTTCCCCAATATCTGCCATGACTTAGGCCAATGATTTCTCTTTCTTTCCCTGGGGACACAGGAAATAAATCCTTATCTCCCCCTTTATGCTCTCCCCAACAGGTTAGAGGACAGTGATCAGGGACATCACCGCCCCGTGCACCTCGCTGTCCCCTGCAGCTCTCCTTTCCTCTGCCCACCCTGCCCAAATCCAAACCTTTGCCCTTTCTTCAGCAGCAGTTTTGCAGCCCTGCAACCACCCCCCCTTGCAGTCACCTCTGTGTCCCACGTTGCTGGTGGCACACGGTGCCCAGAGCTGCGTCTGGGCTGCCCTGGCCCTCAGGAGGTCAGCTCGTGGGAACAACTGGGTCCCTCTAGCTTTTTCCACTTGAGGAAATGATGAAATATTGCCTCTGTTCAGAGCCTTGGCTCACACTAAAATTTTTATGAGGTGATAAAATGATCACCTTTGGGCTTGTGGCTGCTGACTTGGCCAAAACTACACCACCCAAGAGAGTATTCTTGCTCCTAATCCAGCTGGCATTTGGGATCGCTCACTTTCCAGGTTAGAGGACAGTTTGTTTGGGCTAGAAAAACTCCAGAGAGATGTCCAAGTTTTTTGGATGTTCCTGCACAGCAAATCTGACTGCCATTTCTTTTGGAACTTTTCCCTTCTCTGAGTAAAATTTTAAAACTCCTCTCCTAGGTTGGGTTGACCAAAAATAACCTGGGGTGGCTTGTGAGGCTGGCTCTGAGGTTCTGCTGTACTGCTCTGGGTTAAGTAATGAAAATAAGAGAGGAGTCCAAACTCCATCAGAGCTCTGAAAGCGATGGGCTGCTGGGTGAGTTTGAAGCCCCAAGGTGAGATGTGGATCTGCACGAGCATCTCTCTGCACACTCGGACCGAGGACAGCAAACAACCCAGGGCCGAGTTTGTCATTTGTTAAGCTGAACAAAAAAAATGGGAAACACTGGCATGAAGTGCCACTGGCACCCACAAGGTGCTGGAGAGGAGGTGGCTGGGGTCAGAAAGCAGGACATGGCCTTGCTGGCACTGACTGGGCACTGTCAATCCCTCCCCCACGAGTGAAGATGAGCCTGGGCTGTGCTCTAAGCCTGGGCTTGGCTCTGCTCTTCCCTTGCTCCACAGCTACAGCCACTCACAGCCCTGCTGAACGAGTCCTTCAGGGGTTCCCCTCATGCAAAGCTGTTATTGTTAAAATAAACAGGCATTTAGCTTCACCATCTACTATTTCACAAGCCTGAGGCACAGCAGTTGGAACGCATCTCCCCCAGCCTTGAAATAGGAGGCAACACGGAGGGAGGATTGGAGCATTTTCAAGGCAAACACCGGAGGATTTTACTGGTGCAGGCTTTGGTGTGGCTGTCACTGCTCGGGGCTGTGCCACCACCAGGCCTGGGACAGCACAGTGCCAGATTCCAGCTACCACTCTGTCAAACATATCTCACAACCAGCTGCTGGGGGAGCTTGGACTGCTTTGGTCAGATGTGCTGGATGCTTCAGTCCATACCTGAGTCAGTGTTAAACCCTGACTGGACTGAAGTAATAGAGGAACAAACCCTGCCTATCCCTGCCTGATGTCTTCCTGAGCAGGTTTTGATGAGTTGCTTTCTTGGAATAATTTGATTCATTTTTAATATTTAAAAATACTACAGACCAAGTTCATGCTCGGTTTAGCATCACTTCAAATAATCTACCAATGGGTAAAGCCAGTGAAGAAATTAGAGCTTAAAAAGAGCAATCCAACGTTCTTTCTAGTTTTCTTTGAAGCAGGTTCTATACAAAGATGCAATACCAGATTTTATATAAAATGCCTAATTAAAGCAAGCACCCAAACTATGCATTTTCATTTTGTGGCATTCAAGAAAGAAAAAACCCCAGCCCTACTAATAATTAATAAAAAGAAAACTCAGCAGGGTAAGCAAGAGGAAACATGGAAGGCAGTGGAGGAGGAGAAATGCTCAGCATATGGAGGGGTTAACTGAATCTGAGCCTGTGATAATGCTCTCATGTTTGCCAGGGAGACTGGGGAGAAAATCCTAATGGACCTACTGGAAACTGTTAATGCATTTTGGTTGTGTGTACAAAAAGGACACAAAGCCAACAGAAGTGGCTAATGAAAAATTATGTGAGCATTCAGCAGCGAGCATTATTCAGAGCCCTGATGGTGGTGGAGAGATGTGAACGACGCCGGTCAGGTGAAGAACTGGAAAACCTGGTGCAGTATCACCTTTCAGACTGAGTGCTGCCAGCACACTTAAGGAAGTGTTGAATCATAGCTGGAAGATGAGATATTGCTTTAGGGAGATGCAGAGAGGCATGTTCCTAGCATATACTTCAACGCAGAGAAAAGAGTCATTTGTTTCACAGGTGAATAAATAAGCATTTCCCTGAGCAAACCCAGCCATCCAGCAGCGTGCAGTGCTGCCACTGAGGGTTTCATCACCAGCAAAAAATGGTGCCTGCTCCCACTAATGGGAAAATTTCATGGCTAGACATAATTCAAGTCCCTGTTGCTCCCAGACACTTGGACTATCACAGCTTTGGGCAGGGGGTCCCTTTGTGCAGCACCTATTCCAGGGGGAGCTTGCTTTGGGATGGAAACCTCCCTGCGTGGCCACAGAAAAATACACACAGGGTCTTGAATATCCCAGCTGCAGCTTCCTCATGGACAAAGGGAGATGGGTACATGACATGAATTTCTAGGACACCTGGACTGTAGGAAAAAATGGCTTTAAAAAGTTTTTCTTTCTACTGACATTTCCTCTGTATTTTTACTGTAATTCAAGAAAAGAAAAATGCAGCTCTTTTTCCTCATCAACTCAGTGGGACACTGCAAATCTCAAAAATTTCAGTTTGTAGTTGGGGTCTCTTGCCCTACTGTTAGTTGTTAGCAGGAGAAGGGGTATTAAAAGACCAATTCATGTCCAAGACAAGAAAGAAAATTCTCCTTTCTGTTGCTGCCATGAGGCTGAGGTGGAGAAAATGGGGAGACAGGGGTGTCCAGCTGTGACCTTTCTGCTGAGGTGGACTCCCTAACTCACTTGTCTCATAGCCACAATCCTTCCTTGTGTCACCATGAGGAGAGCAAAGAGGGAGCCAGGAAGTGTCCAGCTGTCCTTTCACTCTGCTGGTGATGCTTTGGGCTATAGAGTGCTGCTTTAGGTCTTTGCTTTTTTAGGTCTCACTGGAGGAATTCATGAACTCTCTTTCTTGAGAAGGGATGAGATTTCCCTTAATTTAAACAGCTTTGAGCAAACAAGTACCAATTTGGATGTACTTTCCCATTTAATATTTACGTGATTTATGCTTCCAAGCAACCCTTCTGCTCTCCTGTTTATATGTCCTCCAAGCTCATTTTTTAACTACAGTTAATCACACTGAGGCAAAACATAACTCACAGGGAGAGGACAGTGGCCAACTTTATAACTGGGGCTACCGTATTGGATGTCAGCTCTGCTGCTAAAAATAACTACCCTGGGACAGGTGCCTTCCCTGGACAGCAAAATTTAATGCCACTTTTAAAAATCTTGGCTAGCAGAAGCCTTGGAAGGGAAGAAACCCTTTAGCATTTGGGGAAGGAAGGATTGGTATTCCCAGCCCAGGAACTGAAAGTTACTTGTTTGAAGTACTGGCAGACGAACTGGCTGGGCATGAAGCAAACAGCAGAGGCTCAGAGCACTTTGCCTCCTGGTCATGGTTTAGGTTGGGAAGTGTCAGGCTGAGTAATTTCTAATCTGTTAATGCTGTTGTTTGCTGTACAGTAAAAGGAAGTCCACCTGTAGCTCCAAACAACAGCGCAGTGATAGGCAGGTGGGACCCAGAATAAAGGATGAAGTAGGAAAAATGCTTTGTGCCATGTCCCTTCCTCTGCAGAGAAAATATTTCGAGCTCCTCCAGATGGAAAACCTCTACTCCTACTCGAGTTGCACTCCCTGATGTTCCCTTAACCAACTACCAACTCATCAGCACTCAAATTCACCAGGAAAACCCACAGACCAGCAGCCCTGGGGCCAGGGTGAGACCTGCATCGTTGGGGAGCAAGGAAGAAATGAAAAGAGAAATGTGAGAGAAGGAGTTTGTGAGCAATTGAGAAAATATCTGCAAGTGCTTTTTCTGTGGGAGCTTGGAAGATGGGCAGGGCACTGCCTGGGCAATCCATCTGCAGCGGGGAATTCACTCGGTTAAATCACTCAGTGTTTTAGCAATAGAGCTGGCAATACATAAAAAATGGTGTTTAACTGCATTGGCTGGTCCCAGTGAGCTGGGCAAGGGGGGAACTGAGGGCTGGCCATGGCTAGGCAAGGGTTTCTGTTTCCTGGGATGTTGACACCCAACAGCTCAGCTGCAGCAGGCAGCAGTGTCCCTGCAGAGCAGAGCCGGGGTTAACCCTGCTGGGGTTGCAGGATTGCTCTCGGGGTGCAAGTGAGCCTGCAAAACCCACGGCTGCTCCGGAGCTGCCAGGGAATTACAGACGTGATTTCTCTCCATCCTCTCTAAATGCAAAGTTCTGCTTAACATCACACTGGTTTTCTGCATGTTTTTTTTAATTTCCCAGTGGGATGAGAAGCCTTCCCAGGTGGTTGGATATAAGTATCCCCGGAAGCTTGTCAAGTCCATGAGGGAGTGAACAAGTAGCTTCAGCAAACAGAAACTATCGGGTTTCTCACACCTCCCAGAGACATCCCAGCTATGTGAGGCAGCACTTCCCTCCACCTGCGGCTCCCAGGAGCCTGCATTGCCAGCCTGTGGGAGAAAGCGAGGGAACAACCCAGCTCCGCGGGAGCAGCCTCATCTCCAATAACCCATTTGCTCCTCGTTCTTGACAGAAGTGTCCTTTGCTCCTTTCAGGGGCTAAACCAAATCCAACGGGATTCTCAGGGTTCAGCTGTTCCCAAGCCCCTCACCCACAGTTGGTAATGCAGGGAATGCTGGTTCATGGGGCTGGGAGAGCGAGCAGGAAATATAACATCTTGCATGATTTCCATACACTTTGTGCCAAATTATTCACACCTTGTTCTTCCTTTTACAACACCAGGAAAAAAAAATCCGATCAATTAGCTCTAAATCCTCCTTTTCTTCCAGGGCAGGGGAGAGGAGAGGATACCTCTGCACAACACCTGAGAGCATACAGAGAAGTTTTCCCTGTGGTTGAGTCCTAGGGCCAAACACATCATCTGGAAGGATACAGTCGCTTTTACAGACTGTCATTTTCTAGCAATTATAATTTCACACACATTTACCTAAGGACAATTCTGAAAAACAAGAAAAGTGACAAGTAAACAAATGATATTGCTGCCTTTCCTTGAAAAGCATTGTAGATGCTTTTCAGATAGTGAATACACTAAAAAGCAGGAAAATAATTCTAAATAAGAATGTATCTCTTCAAAAGGAGACACCATTTCAGATACTGATGTAAGAGGTAAATTAAAGATTTACCATCTTTAATTGTGGAAATTAAAGATTTCCACAGGGGTGGAACAAGATGAGCTTTAAGGTCCCTTTCAAGCCAAGCCATTCTGTGATTTATGTTATCCTTGTGACCACTTTGGAACAAACTCCTTCTTACATAGCAGAGATAATGTTTTAGTCTTTCTGAACAGATCACCTGGGTTTATGGGTGGTGACAACAACCTCAATGGAAAGCAAAAAATGAAGCCAGAATGACTGACAGCTGTATTTTCATTTGTTTTGGGTTATCCAATCAGCACTAATTGTTACCTGTTTTAATAGGATATGCTTTCATTGGTATTTTGACCCAAGTTCTTCATTTGGTACAAAGTCAAAGTCTTGTGCTGCTCCAAATTAGGTCACCTAAAGGAATCCAACATCTGTGCAAGAGTCCAGGTCACACAGCTATTTGTGGAATGGATACTGCACAGTCTTTGTGAGTGCATGATATATGAACTGTATGTATTACCTTGATAAATTGTTTTTAAATATTTCCTCCTTTTTATTAATTGAAGAGGAAACTCATGCATCAATGACATTTTTATGCTGGTTTACACATAAATTATTTCCCTGTGATGTTCATTTTTATTATTATTGCCGATATTATAGCAAATGCATTTTTTTTGCCTTGTAAACAAGATTTTGCTTACAGCTAAATGAAAAGAAGAGAAGTTAATCACGTTGAAATAATAGGTTTAAAAAGGTAATTCAGTAATGTTTGGCTGATGTTTAATCTTCCCCAATAGAAGCCATGCTGAGAGAAATGACAGAAATTCTGCTTTTGTAATTAAACTGTATTCATCACTGGCAGGGCAGCTGAAGGAGAGCTGAAATAATGCAGTGCCTGCTGACTCCTGGCAGAGCCTTCCAAGCAGGGACTTCAAGGTTTGTTAAGTGACAGTGGTGGCTGCAAACCTTGAAAAATGAAGAGCATCATCACAGCTTCCAGTGTAAGAACTTGACACTGTGGGTCTTGTTTGCAGGAGGGTGTGAAGCTTTTTCCGAGCCCATCAGAAAAGGTGCCCCTGAAAACGGCACCCACCTCCCTGCAGAAGAGTAGAAACAATCACCCAAGGTATGTCTAGGGGCCTTTTCCCCACGAAAGCTCAATGTCTTACTGTTACATGTTTTTCTGACTCTGATCCCTAGTCAGCCACTCTGTATCCATCATCTCTAGTTCCAGGTCTGACTGCTCCTCCTTAGCGCTTCTGAAAGAAATCCAGCACCTGACAGGACCCAGGAGTCCAAATCCCACAGGGACCGGGGGAAAGCTCAGAAGGTTTTGAAGCTGGGCCACCCTTGCCATAAGTCAGCTGCACACTGTGCCCCCATGCTTGAGTAAATAGGCAGTTCTCAGCAGCTCAGTGGATTTTTTGCATTTGTCCCCAGGTTTGCTTTCTGCTCAGCAGCTGAACAGGTAAATGACATTTAGTACATGAGCTCTGAATGAAAGCTACATTTCCTTTTTTTCCCCTCTGCAGTTTGAACCTCCAGCAAACTTCCCCCTGCAGCTTTGGAAAATATAAACTATCCTTTTGCTGTTAGAAGGCAGCATGACCAAGCTTTGATTTGTGATTTTCTAGGGAAGAACTGTATCATCCCTCAATGAGAAGATCTGGATGTTGGAGTGGCAGAAGCAGGTCAGTCTCAAACAGCATCTAATTAGGCAGATTTCTGTTGTTTAGCCAAGCAGATGTATCCATCACTGAACATTAGATGCTGTATCATCCATTTATAACAGCTCCCAGCTCCTTAAAAATGCAGAAATAGGAAATCTCCTTTGCTTCTTGGCTGGTGCTTTGACCCATGCAGTAGCAATCACTTCCAAGGTATCAGTAAGAAAATTAATCAGGTAGCTGAGAATGAGCTCAGTGGTTTCCCAGCTTCAGGATCTGTGTTTAAAGTTTTTCCTAACAAAAGGAAACCAACAAAAATGCTTGACTCTTTCCCCAGGCAGGTTTTCATTCTCTCCCACCCTCTCTATGGTCAGGTGAAATTTTTCTCAAGGAATTTAAAAGGTGATCAGGTACAAGCTGTACTTGGTGGAACAAGGACTCTCTTCAAACAGTGCTGCTCTGGGGCTCATTAATCCCTGCATTCAGTCCTGCTTGGACGTGCCAACAGGGGTAACTTCAGTAGCATAAGGAGACAATTTTCTGCCTAAAAATACCAAGCCCAGGCTTTTCCTCAAGCCATGCTGCAGCCAAACCTCATTGGTGCCTGCCTTTCACCAGGAAATGGACAAGAGAGCAGCAAACCCTGTCTTGCACTATCTATATCATGTGCCAGGATCCCACACCCCACTTTTTATATCATGTCCCACTGTCAAGAACAATACTTAGAGCCTCCTAGAGAATTATTTTATCCAGCAGGACTGGTGAAGATGATGCTCTTGGTCTGCCCTATCACCCTCATTTTACAATAAGCTGATTCAGAGAGCATTGGATGCCTAAACCCAGGGGTCTGGTACCATGCTCACCTGTGCTCACAGGTAACTGAGTCATCTCCATGGTCCTACTGCTAAAAAAATAAGTTTCTGTCTCCATGTATTGATACTTTCAAACGTTTTTACCGAGTGGCTTCAGCTTCCAAGTCTCACGCACCTCTCTGGAGCCTGGGATGGTTTACACTCAGAAATCACAGCAGTTTAAGGAAGGATGATCCCTCATGACCATTATATATCCATTATGCATCTGACCGAGGTTTCACACAATGCAACAACTTTGCTAAACAAGAGCCCACAGGGTGTCATGGGAAGTGTATTCTGAACAGGGCAGGGGAGTTTAACACACAGAAATTACTGTTTGCCTAATACACAACAACTTCTTTCCAAATCAAATGCTTCTTTTCCAACCCAAATGATTTTTTTTTTGTGAGAAGTCTGATTTTTCTATGGAAGAACTTTCTGCTTTTCCATTTTCATAAAAACGAAAGTTTATTTTTCCCATTGGTTCGAAGGAACTGTCTGGATTGAGCATCTGCGGCGCATCCTTTCCTAAAACTATCAGCATCATCCCAATAACCTGTTTGAGAATCACCTGAACTCAGTGCATAAAGGGATTTTTTCAAACATAGTGCTATGTATTACTAAGTTTTTAGAAAGTTATGAAGATGTTTTTACTGAGGAATATTTGCAAGTTTCAGATGGCTGGCAGATGTGTTAAAGAACATATGATTCAAATAGAAAACCTTTCTTTTTATTGCTGAAACACTAATAAGAGTGCACTTTAATATGCCTTAATGTGTTACTCCTTAATTGACAGCAGATGTTTCCTGAACAGCATTTTTTAAAAGACATGCCGCACTTCAAAACACACAGAAATAAAGCCTGACTGTACATACAAGAGCTTCCAAAAACAACGCCTCCCCTTGCCAATAATTGTTTTTAAAAACAGCATTCTGGATTATTTGAAAATCAATATTAAGTCCCATGGAATATGTCAGAGTAAATCTGATGTTATTTCAACAGAACCTTAACACAGCCTGTGTTCAAGGTCTCCTTTTGCTTTCCCTCCAGTCTCCAAAATGGGAACCATCACCCAGCCCTTGATGTTGGATCACAAAGAGAATGGAAAAATCCATCTTCTCAGTGGGAAGCCAAGTATCCACCTACCTGGTCAGACAGAGAAAACTTCCAGCAGAACTAGTACACCTCACCTGAGGAGCATGACCATTATTTTTATGTTTCTATGTAAAATATTCCAAGATTTGGAACCTCCTCATACCACATCTGCTGGCGTGACACCAAGGAGGCAGGAGAGGCTGCTCCTTTGGCATGGGGCTTCCACAAGGCCAGGCTACAACTGGCAAGGGATTGTCATCGATGTGAGCAGGATTGCAAGGACTTCTATCATCACAGGCCAGGAAAGGAGGGGGTTTTCCCTCGTTATCTTGCCAAAGTCTTGCTCCAACCCTGAATCAAAGCACACAGACGCCTTCACAGGGATGGAGTCTTCACCATCCTCAGTACTGTCTCAAGTACTGAAAATTTTTAAATCTGTTTATTACTGGAAATGGGTGTGATTACAAAAGGCTAGAGAGAGCTCAAGTTATGTGAGAAAAAAGGAGAAAGAATAATAATGCAGCCCCTTCCCCTTTCAAAGTCTCTTGGCAGACTAACCCATGCTTTGCAGTGCAGAACTGGTCTCAGAAATGAAGTCCTGCCCAGTGCTGCTGTCACTGGTGTCACTGCAGGCCCTTCAGCAGGTCCAGGACAGGACAGGGCACAGTCAACCTGGCATCGGCTCTGAAGAGCTTAACTTCAAACCTTCTTGTGCTAAAGGAGGAGTTAATCTGAAATCAAGATGATTTATTTCTTCTTCTCCTTCCTTTGAAAGTTTAATAACATTTTTTATTTCCTCAGCTCTAATTTTTAGAATATTTCCAGTGTGTGTTGTTGCAGGACAAGTCTAGTGTTGCAAAGCAAACACCACTGTGCCAAACCCAAGTGAGATGAGCCGGGTGCTGGGCAGGGCAGGTGGTGCCTCTGGGACCCACGAGCTCCAGGCAGGTCCTGGTGCTGGAGTGAGAAAGGCCACGCACTTGGATCCACTGAACACTTTTTGCAGACCTAATGGCCGCAAAGGCAATAAATAGCAAAAATAATCAGCAGCACAAGGCAAGCAAGCAAAGTAAGAAAAAACCATGGAACTTTATTATCTTCACGAAAGGAGACAGATGAACATAATCGAATTATTGATGGGGAGAGATCAGAGGGCGACCATCCTGTGTAAGCACAGGATCAGCCTCACCAGCCTCAGGAGGCCTGCTGATGTCCTGAGAAAATAAGACTTGCAGGATTTACTGTGCTTCCCCCCAAACCCACCCAGAAGCAGCCCCCAAAGTCCCCATCCCTCGTCCCAGGCGCGCGCCGGCCCCGAGCGGGGCTGTTTGATGTGTGTGTGATGGTCCCACGCTGGGCTCCCAAACCCCACTGCGAGCTGTGGCAACAAATGACAGAATCTTTAAATACAGCCAAGCTGTGGTCAGTGTTTATTTATTTTTATTATGTAAACAACCCATCACTTTGGGTTATTACAGTTTAGCTTGAAAGGCATTTGATCATTTAAAATGACTTGCTGTTATCAGACCTTTTTTTTAAAAAAAAGCCTTGTTAAAATACTAAGTAATTGACAGTGTTTTTTGTTATCCTGCTTATAAAACACAAATCATAGGGCAATAAATATTATTCATTTAGAGCTGATGCAAACCAAATGTTTTCTTCCTTAAAATACCCATAAAAGTGGAGTTTTATCTTCCATCTGGCAATGCCTCTTATGCCAAAATGTTCTGAGTGGAATTGCATTAATAAGAAGACATCAAGAGAAATATGTTACTTGTATCCTTTAATATGCCTTTGTAAACTGAGATACACGTTGGCCTTCTATCAATAAGCATCTCTACCTGTGGGGTTTGAGAAGGATTAATAGAGAAGAACCATTATAGGATGAAAGGACAGAGCATGCTGGGAGAAAAATGAAAATCAAACATCCACCAGTGCATACACTTCCTTCCAGGATAATATTTAGATTTTATTTTATTTTCTTAATTTAAATATATATATATAAAAAAACCAAAAACATTTAAGCTGGTTTTAGATAGCACACATCTGTACTGCAATAAGGCCATTTTCAAAAGTACAGCTCTCAGTGGGATATTTATTTAATTCGTATTGGTTTTGGACCCCAGCCTATAATGAGAAAAGATACGGGCACATGCTAGAGACGGTGGCTGCAACTGGGACTTTTTTGAACATTAAAGTAGAAAAAGCCTTTGCATGTAGGAAGGGTTTAGTGAAAATTCAATAACTTTTGCTTCAGACACTGTGCTTCAGAGCACTAACAAAGACAAGAGAGAACTGATGCAGACACTGAACTCACAACCAAGCCGCCTGGAAAATGCCAACCGGATCTGGCAGCATTCCCCAGCCTTTCTCTCCTTGGACACTTTTCACCTTTCTGCTCAAATTTGATTTTGAAACCAATTTCCAATCCCCCTGCATTAGTCACACCTGAGCTGTGCAGGGATGGTCTCTCTGTGGATGTCTCTGACTCCACACATCCCTCTCCGTGCTGGTCAAAGATGTGTTTAAGGTGTTACCTTCCCAAAACGAGTTAAAATTCCTGGTGCAACCACTGGTGCTCGTGCCACGCTGCCTTTGTAGCCTCCTAGAGTGCAGCCACAGCATCACAACTTACCCACTGCACGAACACTGACGATTTTGCATCGGATTCAGCAGTTTTAAGAGAGTTTTAGCACGGGGGAGAGGGTAGAAGGCTTTCCTGGGGAGGCTGGGGCTCGGCAGGGTCTGTGGGTGATCCATGGGGCAGCTGGGGGTTGCTCTGTCAGTCCTGCTGCTGCACGAACCAAAACTAGACATGAGGCAGTGAAATGTTCCACATCCAGAGACTGTGCATCATTTCCTTGCTGCTCTATTGTGAATCTTACCCATTTTGCTGCACCTTAGGGCCCAATTCAATGACTAAAATTGATTTTTGGTACTTCAGTGGCCATGTGTGGGAACCAGACGTATTATTTTTTTATTGAATACAACCCTTAGAGCACAGGCTCACAAGCTCTCTTCAGTACACTATAATAAAGTAATACCAACATTTCCCAGCTCTCCATAACTTCATTACTCTGCGTCTCTTTGGGACACTTTCGTCTCCTTCCCAGGCTCTTTCATGGATGGTGGGTTTCTCCTTGGATTCTGAGAGCCTCTCCCTTTTCCCTCTGCGTGTGCATGTGTGTGTGAGCTGACACACACCCTGGGCACACTCATGTGCTCAGCATTATCTGCCAGATTCTGCCAAGAAAACAGCACATCCCTGTGCCAGTCAGAAAAATGCACTTGACTTTCGAGGAATTGTTTTCATTAAAGCAGGATCAGGACCTGCCTGCAGACCCAGAAGTGTGAATGGAAACAATTTCCCCGCGCAGGAATCTCAGCTGACGTGCAGCTGCCAAGCCCTGTGTTCCCTTCAGTTCTGTTTTCCCTGAAGCCATAAATAGTCCCTAAAGTCAACATAAAGCTCCCAAGGAAATGTTGCACAGGGGTAACACCCCGTTGGGAGCATCAGCTGAGGTGGCCACCAGCAGCTCCTGTGCTTTACCTGCAAGGCATCTCCTGCATCCCTGGCTGGCTTTGCACATCTCCCTCACCTGGGGCAGAGGGTTTCCCTTCTCCATTTGTGCAGTTCCAGGCATGGCTGTGCTCGGAGCTGTTGGAGCTCTCATGCACTCCAGGCGTGCAGTCACAGCGAGCAGCAGATGTGGGAGCGCACGAGACCTGTCACTCTCGTGATATCCTTAACTGTACTTCTCTCTCTTTCCTGCTGCAACTTCAAGGATCACTGGGATTAACATCCAGATAGCCTGCTGTAAATTCCTGCCTAAAATGAAAGCGCTGGGATAGCCATAAAGTTACAGCTGGAAATTTGTTAGACTTATTTAGGGCTTGGTTTTCCAGCCTGTTCAGCCCCTTCTTCCCTCCCCAGCACTATTGAAATCAATGGGTATTTTCTGAAAATCAAACCTGGGTTAATGACGAAAGGTTTTTAAAGATGGAGCAGTGGAAGCAGTGATTACTGGGGCAAGAGGAAATCTCCTGCAGGTATTAGTCTTACAGGACGGCGTGCCAAAGGTTACTGTGGCGCCCGTGATGTGGAACGATGATGAAATACTATGGGAAAAGCAAGTCCCCCAGCTACAATGCATGCATTTGGTGGTCATGGCTATGCACCACTTGTGATCAATGGGTGTAAAGCCAGGGTCAGGGCTGCAGCAGCCGGAGATGCTGGTGCTTTGCAATCTCGCCAGGCCCCAACCAAGGGGCTGAGTTTCCACAATTCATTTATCATAAACCAGCAATTTGCAAATGTTAGCACTTTTCCCACACATCATGAGCCCTGATGGACTTTAATAAAGGGGAGAGCGAGAGAGAGAGAGAGAGAAGAGGGAGGGGGAAGGAGAGAGAGAACAAAACCTACATAATTAACTAAAGTTCTTAGAATGGCTCTAATTGTGAAATGTTACCTTTTTGGAAGTAATTGCTGTACAGGTTTTCATTTGTTTTCTAGTTTCTAGTTTTTTACATCAGTTTCACATCAGTTAATTAGCCAGTTGTCTCTGTTGGTGGGGTTTTGCACCTCTCTCTTTTACCCTTATGGCTGTACAGGAAAGATTTTCCAGTTTGTTTGACTCAGGCAATCATTAAAATTTGACTACCTGCATTAATTTGGTCCCTGCACTGCTTTTAAGTGAAAGGCCTCGAAAGGGAAGGGATAACAAAGAAGAATAAATTGTAAACAAAGCTTGAAAACATATGAGAGTGAGAATGTGCAAAGCTGTACAGATCCTGAGAGAGATGCTCATCAGAGTCCCTGGCAGGCATCACCAACCAGGTTCAACACCTCGGAGCTCTGAGGAAGTCCTGCTCTGGGTCTGGCCTGTCTTCAGTCTATAAATGAGTAATGTGGCTGAAAGAATGAAATCTATAGATAGAAGAAGGAACAAGAGTTGACACTTTTCACTGATATCAATGATAGCATCACTTTGACATGATTTTCCAGGCGTCTTTTTTCCCCAGGCTTGCATTCTTCTTCCCAGAGTGAACAATAACAGAGATTTCAGTGACAGGGGTAAGACATTCAGAGCTGTGATTATCCGTTTTACTCCTACTGTTTCAGGAAGAAGTTGTTCCTCTCACTGAGGGAAAAAATCACAGCACCTCTGTCTGTAGGTGAAATAATACAACAGAACTGATTGATGCATGTTTACTAGAATGTTTTAGGTAGAGCTGATCCTGCTTTGTAACAGAAGCATCAACTGGCTACTCATCCTCTATGCTCTCTTGCTGATCAAGTTTACTGATGCCTGCTTGGAATCGCTCTCTGGAAGGGCTCTGAGCAGTACGTGGTGGCACTCAGGGAGCACTGGTGGCTGGGTTAGGGCAGCAGTCCCATGAAATGACGCTGCCTCGCAGCAGCCATCAGTACTAGGTGAAGAAAGGGACTGCTCTTGTTGGCCTTGGACTTTTTGGTGGCCTGGCCCAGCAGAAGTGGGGAACTGTGGGCTTGCACACCTCACAATCCCCAGCAAAAAGGGACTTGTGAAATCTGATCAGTTTGTCACCTTTTCCACCTGCAATTCAATCCTAGTATCATAAATCTCAGAAAATGTCTCATCAGGGTCATTTTGTAGTGTGTTTAAGCATTCTTCCTCAAAAAACGCAGGTTGCAGGGTTATTTTATTCCCTCATTTCCAAGCCTGCAACACGTCATCCCAGCCAGCCCCAGCAGCACGAGGGGCTCCGAGCAAACCCATCTCGCAAAAATGCAGTCCCTATGGTGCTGCTCAATTCCAAGAGCCACCATCAGAAAACACCCCAAACCACGGAGACAGCAGATGAAACCTCAAAAACCGGCAAGACTGAGGCTTCCTTGGAAATCCTTGAAGCTGCAAGTTTCTCACAACCAAATCCCTCTTCCCGGTCAGGTCAGTGCCTGTGCTGGTCTCGGTGCTCCTCACGTGGGGCCATTAGCACTGGGCTGAAGCATCTTTCCCACCTCATTCCAGCTCAGGCAATGGCCCGAGGTGGTGCTGGATGTGAAATGAACCCCTCTCGCAGAGTAGCTGAGCAGTGCATATCTCTCAGTGCGTCTTCCCTTTAACACATCTCGTTTTTTCTTCCTTTTCATGACCTGCTGCCAAAATCTCTCTGCTAATGTTTCTGCCACCATCGATGCCATGCAAGAAAAGTGTCTTTGTTAACACATTTAGGGCCTGCTTTTAATTTCTACAGTATTCCCTTTAATAACAATGTCTAATTAAAACATCTGTTAAAAAGTCTGTAACATTAACTTTACAGGGAGAATTTAATAGAATTATATTTGAATTGCAGCCATTTAACGGGTTTCCTAATTAGGCTGTAGAGTTTTTATTTTTTTTAACAAAAACATTACACAAATTAAAATCAGGCCCAGTTTTTTATTATTATTATTACAACACAGAGTGTGGTCAAAGAAAGGCAGGCAGTATGTGATGGTGTGTGAAGGGTGAAAAAACACAGCAGCCGAGGATTGAAACACTAAAATGCATACAATGAAACAAATAAGAGACGATGTTTGAAAGGGGGAGGGGACCAAGAGACAAGCAGGGAAAAACTCTCCGGCTTTTTATTTGCACAGTTTATTTTCAAACAGATCCCTGTGAGTATCTCAGCATTTATCTGCCCCTATTCCCTACCACCTTTCTATTGTCCCCAGATTTCACTTGTTTGGATCTTGTCTCTATTTGGGAGGAAAGAGGCAAGAAGTCTTGAGAAAAATTGATTTATGCCAGGTTTGTGTTTGCCTGCATTTCAGAAACTTGGATAGGTTTGTTCTGCAGTTCATTCAGTAAAGCTGAGCTTTTTCTGTAGAACTTTGCACTCATTGACTGATTGACTGGCACCATTAAAGAAATATGGAACCTTCAGCACTTCCAGGAGAAGCTGCATTCCTGGGCTTTTAAAGGCAGGATTTGACAAAGATTTAAAATACAAGAAACCACGGATGGAAATTTTAGTTGGGTAGAAAATAGATCTTCCCATTCACATGAAAACTTCTACTGCTCATTATTAGCCTGCTCTTAACCAAAATGAAAACTAACAGGAAAAAAATCAGATCTATTGCATGAAGATGTATTGTAATTGCTTTTAAATCACACATTGCAACCCTCAATTTGACCATGCCAGGACGAGGTATCTCACAACTGAAACTGTGTGATTTTCAGAAAAGAGTGGTGATTTTCCAGTGTGACGGGGTCATTTCTATGTTCAGAATGAGATGCAAGAAAACAATACAGTTTCATTCTTCAACATAAATATTTCATGTGGCTCTCAACAAGATGCTAAAGTTAGTGCCTGTACAAACATCTCGGGTGAAACCCTGGCCTCTGAGCTGTCAGTGATAAAACTCTTATTGACTTCAGAAAGGCCAAGACTTCATCTTTTGTCTTTAAATTGAACTTACAGTTGTAGTGAGCACTGGCAAGGGAAAACCCACTTCAAAGGAAGGCTCTGACAGTTGGACACTTATCTCCCACTGATCTAAACTATCGCAATCTCTTTTTGTTTCCCAAGCGAGCCTGGAAATCCCATTGAGAGCAAGTTCATCAAAATAGTTCTTTTGTTCTTCTAATTTACAGCAAATCCAACGAAGAACACAAGTTCCCTCAAGGAATTTTCAGTTCGGCACAGGCCAACCTCAGACAGAAAGGGCAGGTTTAGTAGGGAAAAAATAACAACAAAATGTTCACAACAAAGAATAAGAAATGCATTAGCATTCTTCTGAGACCCAGGACGCTGGTGAGGCCTTTGATCTCCTCTGCTCTGCCACACTGCACTGCTTTTGTGGCTTTCTGGACTTGTAACATAAGTCAAAGTCTGTTTGGGTCTTGTGGAAACCATCTGGACTCTTCTAGCCCAAGTATCTATTCTTTAGTGGCTGTGAGGGGCCTCTCTTCATAACCAAATTATCTGTTTCAGGCCTATATTTCTTCAGCCCACCATTCTGCACGTTCTTTCTTTCCAAGAGAAGAAGCTGAGCCGAACTCAAACATAAATACCAGATCCAGTGTCCAGGGGATGGATTCCATTCCCTACACTCACTCAAAGCAACCAGCCAGCCCTTCACGATATCTTACAAAGTTCCTCAGAGCACGTCCTCCAAGAATGCCTTTCTTCACCAAGAGGGGACTTTGCACAGTGATTTGTAGGGCGCTTCCCACAAACATTTATGGTCACCAGCACTCTGCAAATGCCCATCCGAGAATGGGAGCTTTGCAGGACAAAGTTGCACACAGGGATTATCACAAGACTGTGGTCAGTGTGTTTTCTGCGTACTTGGAGCCTCAGGGAATAAAGTTGTTTTGGAATAACTCCTCAGATCTGCTTGGGTGTTGGTGGAGAGAGGACATTTTGGTAGTTTCGAATGGCATTACACATTTGTGGAGTGGAAATTACAGTTCAGTGTGTGGGCATACTTGATTGGACAATCTTTCAGTTGATGGGTTCTTCTGTTCAATTACTATTAAAATTCATCAAATGGAACAGAGTGGTTTTAATGCCCGTAATTGTTGTACAAAATGCTCTGTAATTGGTCTTACAAATGAAGCTGAAGAGCAAGATCAAACTCCATTGAAAATGAATCTGTCTTTCAGCTGAAGAGTTCAAGAGTCACTTCGAAAATCCATTTCACGGGGAAGTGTTTAGCCTATTCTAATTCTGGTTCGTTTTGTGTGGCAGTTTTTATTTGCTTATTTTGGCCTCTCATATGCAAATGAATCTGCCAACTCTTGAACTTGGTTCCACATGCTCCCCTCGCTTGTAAATCCAGTGCTGCAGTCAGGCAGCAGTAGGCAAACTTCAAAGCCCCTTCAGGTGTGTTTTTGGGTGATGTCTGGCACTTGGACAGTGCAAGGTGAGGAGCTGGCAGGTCTGTGCTGGGCTGCCTCTGGTAGAGGAGCCAGTTTCAGCAAGTCTTGCCAACCTCTGCCTTGCAGGATTTTTGTGGGTGGGAGGGAGTCTTTTTTACCCCTGACAGATGAAAGGAGAGGCAATCTGAGATGTGGGAATGAGCAGAAAGTCAGGATTTCTTACACCCCTTTTGCCACCAAAAGCGGCATAACCTGGAACTACACTGTAGGAAAGGAAGCAGGACATTTGGGACGTTGGTTTCACTTGGGGCTCTACAAAGAATTCATTTGCTCAGAGATAATGCTAAATTTCCACCTGGAAGCCTCCCTGAATATCAAGTGCTTTTCCCAAAGGTGGAAAACATAGCACTGGTGTGATGAGGGGATGGAGCAGCCAAAGCACCTGGACACTCACTCAGGCCCCTCTTGAGCCACCTGTCCTCATGTCCAGCACCTGGGGTGTGTTTGTGCCTCCTGCCAGCAGGGTGCTGAGGCCCTGGCACAGGGTGCCCAGAGAAGCTGAGGCTGCCCTATGCCTGGAAGTGTCCAGGGCCAGGTTGGATGGGGTTTGGAGCAACCTGGAATAGTGGAAGGTGTCCCTGCCCATGTGGCAAGGATTGCAACAAGATGACCTGTAAGGTCCCTCCCAGCTCAAACCAAACCATTCCATGATTCCATGATGGAACATGGTGGTTTTAACCAGTGGACCCAGCGTGTCACAAGATGATATTTAATTCTGTCTTCCACCTCTTAAAGACTCCAGACAAAATCCTCTCTCTGGCCCCTCTCCAAAGCCATCTTCTTCTTCTACCTCTTGCCCCAGCCAAAATTTCCTGGTTTTCACTACCGATTCTGGAAAACACAGCTTATTGTTCATGCTGGTTCTGTCAGTTCTTTTCTGCTTTGTCTACTCTCAAAGAATTAAAAAGAGGGCTCAGAGGGGATCACTCCTCTTTGTAGAGTGAGTAGAGATCTTTATGTGGCACCTCTCCATGGAATGAAGAGATGGCTGTGGAAGAAGAGCAAATCAGAACTGAAACTGGGTGAAGAAAAAAAAAATGAGAGAGGAAACTACATGCTGCTGTCCCAAATCCATTTGAAAGACACAAATCCCTCTCTGTGCTCCTGACTTATTACCCGGGCATGTTATTCACACTCACTCACACTGACTCTGTCATTATTAATCTGCTGAGGGCGTGTGTGACAGGAGTTCAGCCCAGCAGCTCCTGGGGACACCAGAGGAGCTGTGCAGGAGTACTGTGAGTGTGCAAGCTCCCCTACGTGCCTGCGAGCAGGTAGCTGGGGTAAAACAACCAGCCCTAATTAAACTGCAAGTGTAAATAAATAGAGCAGAATTTCAGATTACATCCAACAAAATTAAGAAAAGGTCATGGACAAGGCTCTATTTTTTAAAACCTACCAGCTCTGTTTATTAAATGTGATTGCTTCGTACACACTCAGCACTAATTGGATTGCAGGTTATTTTGTATTTAGGAGGGGGTGGGCGAGTGAATAGAATAGGGGAGGGTGAAACACACTCCTAATGGCATCAGTTATATCCTAAAATAGTCTGTTAGTCAGCATCCTGACCTTTTCTTTCCCCACAACAAGCCCTGAACAAAACACCTTGATTTTTTTTGTCTGGATTTTGTCGCCAATAAGCAATTCCACTGTGGTCTCAGCCTCTGGAGCCGTTTCTGGGATGTGTTTGTGTGTGTGTGAATGTGCATGTACAGCCAGGAAATATCTGTGAAGCTGCAGGAGAGGCCCTAATAGCAATTACATCTGGCTGCCTCACCTTCCTCCACATGTATCCTTGCCTGTGCAGGCTGAGGGGCTCAGGTGTGTGTTTTAAGTCACCCAGTGAAACCGCAGTGAAACAAAGAAGTTGCACTGTCAAGAAGAAGCAATTTGAAACTTCTCTGTTATAGAAAAGGCACAACAGAGATTTCTCTTTGAAGGGCACTCTGGAGAGGCTGGAAAGGTTTGGGTGGAGGAGCCAGAGCCGATGCCGAGTGCTGCCTGAGACCCTTCCTCACCTACAGAAGGAGAAAAGAGGAGCAGAACTCTGAGAAGCCATGGGGGAAATTTTCCTGCCTGTGCCTCACCTGCCTTTAACTCACCCCGCAGGGCACAGGGCAGAAAGCAGAGCCCTCAGGGCCACGGCTGCTTTTATCTCTGCCGACCTTCGGGTGTTTTGTGCCGCTCAGCACTGGGTGTCAGCGGGTTTGAAGAGAGACACCCACTCACCCTCATTGTCAAACAGCAGCGCCCTTTCATCTCCCTGCCCAGCATGGACATCCCTGGGAGGGGGGACTTTGTCTTTTAGAGGGTTTCCTTGTCCCCCCTTCCTCTCCCTCAGCTTCCCCAAGCTGGAAAAGACGAAAACAACCCCAAAGCCTTAAAGCTGAGGGTGGGTGTAGAACAGGGCTGGCAGGAAAAATCAGAGTTAATCGTTCATGGGGTTGCCAGTGCCTGGAGTGCAATGTCCCCCACCTCCTGCTGGCTGGGTGACACCAAAAGTCTTCTTTTTGGGGGAGAAACCTGCCTAGAGGTTGCTCTGATCAGCACAACTCTGCGTGCTGAGCTGGGCTGGGCCGGCTGCTCCAGGGATCTGCTGGAGAAGCTGGGATAGGGGGAGGTCCATGGAGACGCCTGTGGGGACATGGTCCTGCCCTGCTGCCATCAGCTGGGGGCTCCTCATCCCACTCCGTGTAAAGCACTGCAGGGTCTGCACAGGTCCCAGTCTCCTTCCAGAGAGGATTTTATTTAAATTGCACAACTGAATGATAAGTGAATTGGGAACAGCCAGAATTGGGAACCAGGATATCAGAAAAGTACTGGGAAACATTACGTCTTCAGCCTAACATAGTGAACATTTTTTCTCCTGAAAACCAAAATATTTCATTTCATTTCAGCCAGAAGCATTCCATATTTTGGTGAGGCAAACCACGTATCTGTGTCAAGGGAGCCTTGTCATGAAAGGCATGACCTAACTAAATTCCAGTTTTCTGTTGAAATAACCATTTTGATTGCAATTTTTAGGTTGTATTAGCCATTTCTCCTAGTTCATTAAATCATGTGTCATTTTGTGGCCACAAGTAGTTCAAAATCATATTTATTCACTAATTAAAATCATTCCTGGTTTTCTCCGACAATTAATTGTTGATAAGAAGTATCTGAATATTTGTAGTCATCTCCCTGAATCAGCACTCAGGGAGCTGTTTCAGTCAGGCAGCATCACTTATTTTCTGTTTCTTGTGTAACTAAACAGCGAGCTGAGAATTGCTTTAGCTGGCACCCGAAAGGATATTGCAGTTTACTGTATGCAGACTCATAAGTGAATTGCTGGTAACACAAATGAGGAGATTAATTGTTTTCCTTAGATCAAAATGCACCTTCAAAGTAAAAACAAAAATTGTCGACTGATTTGAGCCTATTTTAATGACAGTCGCAACAAAAGGAGGCAGATTAAGGTCTTTAGCAGGGAGTTTTGGGGAAAACTGGGATTGCTAGAAATAGTTTCTAAGATCGATTGACTTGAATAATGCTCTGGGACACAGAGAAGAGAGAGAGGTAATGCCTGAAGAGAATAAATCAAATATCTTACGGCATTTTAGGCATTCTTTCCTTTCCTAGACACTGCTTTTAGTTTCCAGAAATGTGAACAATTCCAGGCAAGCAGAGAATAGCCTGTTCATTTCCCCCCGTGATGAATAGTTGCACGTTAGCCTGCTCATTTAATGACAGCTATATATAGTGTGTATAATAAATCAGACCCCAGCACACAAATGCCTTCTGTTTACCTTTGAAATACTCCTCTCTTTTTTTTTTTCCCCCTGAGAATTGTGATTGTTGCGGGAGTCTGATGAATCCACCTACACGTACAGGAATCTGAACAACAAATTACCAGAAACTTTTGGTTCAGTGAAGTCCCCCATCCTCCCAGGACTGCCTGAGACCTCAGCATCTCACAGGACCAAAGTCTGCACAGGCCCTGGAAAATTAACTCAGCTCAGAGGGAATCTCAGTCTGAGCTTTGCGTGAAAAGTCTCATTTTAATCAGGGATCTCAGTCAATTAGTCTGATTATTGCATTATAAACACTTGTCAACTTTTATAATATGTGCCTTTGAAATACAATGCCTGAATTCATCAGCCCCAAAATAGCACATTTTTAACCTGGAGTACACTATGACTTCCCTGTACAGTAATTTACCAGTTAGAGTTTATATATACAAATATTATGAGATAGATATATATATATATGTGTGTGTGTGTGTGTGTCTGTGTGTGTGTGCTGCTATTTGTTGGATGAAAATACCTGATGTTTAAAAAACATCTGAGGTGTTTCACTTCTGAGAGAAAACAGAGATTCCTTTTCCATATAAATATTACCAGTTTTATCTGGGCTGGAAGATGCACATTTCAAGTAATTCTCTCCTATCCTGAGCCACACCTGCCACTTCCCAACTAGCTGGCACAGCACTAATAGGAGGGTCTGATATTCCCACTTCCAAGATGAGAAATTCACAGACTGGATTCCTGCTCTGGTTCCACCCTCAAAGAATTGTTCTCCAGGGAAGAGAAGGAGCAATTTCTATTTTTTTCCTTTATTTTGGGAAAACTTTTCATGCAAAGAAATGTAGTATAGAGTATTGAGAACTGCTGAAAGACATGCAGATTATGTATGTTTTTATAGCCGTGAAGTCACTCAAATGGCTTTGTCTCCATTTCCCTGTTTGGCATAGATCACTTATTGTGCATATGTTTTCAGATGGAAATGCTGAATTAGACTATGGTGAAATGGATAATGCAGCCCTAATGCTGGCATGAGCTAATAAGAAAACAGCAATGAATCCACTGCTGCAGATTGAAGTACATGCATTTCATATTATTACTCAAGGCTTGTCTCTCCGATTAGATGATTGCATAACCTTAATATTATAAATCTTGCATGATGTGAATTGTTCAGCTGTAACCATAATCAGTTTTTACTAAGGTGGCATTTCTGTCATCTTGTTAAACACAAACATTATATATGCTCTAGTCATAATTTTATAACAGTTGCTTTTAGCGGGTGACGGCTTTGTCAGTCAGGAGATGCTGCTCAGCTCAGATATGCAGTGCAAGTGCTTAAGATGCTCATAATGTCAGTATTTGCTTCAGAAAACGTCACTTTGTAGATCCTGTAATTTTCTGAGTGTAAATTTCTCTTCAGAAGAAATGCAAAAACTTGCAAGCTTTTAGACGGAAATCTCTAACGGCCGCTTTTCAGATCTTCCAAGAACCGAGTTTATTTTATTTAATCAAGTGAAAATGGCTGTGTACTCCACAGAAATCATGGCATGCTGTCGGTCTTCAAGCCCACTGCTCAGCTTTGAGCTCCCACTTGCTTCAGTCGAATTTTCCACATGTCCCAGCTCCCCACGTGTAAATAAATTCCCCAAGGCCCGGCTTTGTTGGGGCTGCACTGCCGCCAGCATTTAAGGGTTTAAGACCCACAGCATAAACCTCAGCCAGATTCTCTTCTCCCATCAGTTCACTGGGGATTTACACAGTTAAATCTCACAACTGGGTGATAAATTTCAAGGCACATCATGGGAAGAAGGGGACATGGTCAGTGTGGTTGTGCTGCAACACCATCCTTCATGCAGAACGCAGGAATTATTCAGTCCAATTCACCTCCTCAACAAATTTATTGGTGTTGTCAGATGCTCTGTAGAAAAAGGGGGAAAAAAAACCTAATCCCTGCCTTCTTCAGGTAATGGACGCTTTCCTATTTTTCCACTGTAGATCTTGTGTTGAGATAGTCCTTTACAGAGAGGAACATGCTGAAGAGATAAGGGCAACACGAGCACTTCCATGTCCCTTCACGTGTAGGAAGCCCTGAGACTGCATAATCAAGGAATCAGGACCATAAAACAAGAACTGTCTCACCTCTCTAGCTCTACAATAAATCTAACCTTTCTTATTGGTTTTAATGGCAACAGAACTGGCCTTATACTCCATAATTTTATGCTCAAAATTACACCTTAACTCCAGTGTAAAAGTTAAGTTCAAATAGCTTTTACCAGGCAGCATGGGGATGTGATTTTCTGGTAGAATATATAAAACAATCAATTGCAGTGGTCTGTTTATTAGAGAATAAGAGTCTTTTCTGTTTTCTAGTATGTTAAGCATCCCTGCAACAGAACCTGGCACGTTTGTTATCATGGAAAGCACAAGGGACAAAGAGAGTGGATTTAGATTAGATATAAGGGAGAAATTCTTCCCTGTGAGGGTGGGGAGGCCCTGGCTTATGCTTCCCAGGGAAGATGTGCCTGCCCCAACCCTGGGAATGTTCGAGGCCAGGTTGGACAGGGCTTGGAGCACCCTGGGATAGTGGAAGGTGCCCCTGCCCATGGCAGGGGGTGGAACTGGATGAGCTTTCAGGTCTCTTCCAACACAAACCATTCTGTGATTCCATTACGTGAATGTTTTCGGCGGTGAGCATTCTTGGTGAGAGGTAAAGGCAAGGGGGAAATACCAGAAGATTTGCCTGCTCCATGCTCCTGTGGGCCAGAGCTGAGGTGGGAAGAAACCATGCCCAGCACTCTCTGAGCGCTTGCAGCCTGACACGAGGCGGTGCCAATAAAATCTCACACGTACCCAGTCCTCCCAAGCAGCTCCCAAACCCCCTGGGGGACTCTGCTGGGCAGCAGCTGCCTGTTCTCTGCCTGCATCTTGTGCTGTGGGAGGACTTGCAGAGCTTTGTGGGAGAGTTATTAGGAGTGGGTTTATTTTATGGTCCAGAAAGGCACCTGCAAAAGCCTTGTGCTCCTAAACTCTCCAAAGGACAGGGCTAGCACAGCCCCAGAGCTCGAGGTTCACACCCGGGTGTTCATGGGCATCTGGGGGTCTTATTGTACATGACTCCATGAAGGTAAGAGGGGGTGGCTTGGGTGGCCACTCATCCTGCAGGAAACCCCACCCAGTGATTATCCTCACTCCTCTGCCAGCTGCTTTGCTATGCTGGAACTCTGACACTGGAGAGGCTTTCCCATATGGTTGGGAGGGAAAAAATAGTTTTTAATATCAGATTTTTAAAAAAAGAATGTGTGTCCGCTATAAACTGTTAAACTTCACTTTATTGATCATAAATCTGTGTTTTGCTCAATGCAAAAGTTTTTCATCTTGCACAGAAAAATGCTGAAACAGCTACAAATGTCAAAAACACAAAGTTTTCTCTCCTGGACAATTTATATGGAAGTTATTGGATTTTTTCTGTTTAAAAGCACTCTTACCACACTGTGCTCGCCCACTGGGTTAGGAGAAATTGCCTTTCATTGCCAAGCTTTGCTCCTGCTCTTCACTGATGGGAAGAGACCTGAAAAATAAAGCAAGGGTGTTGGCCTCTTCTGTGTGCCACTAGGGATACAAGGGCTGAATTGGATTAAAACCCAAGCAATGGGAATAAGACCTCAATAACAGCAGAGAAGGAGACATTCCTTGGCAAAGCCCCTGCTGAAGTAGGGCACAGGCAGTAAAAATGCTGGGGCTCAGAGCAGAGAGACACCTCACACAGAGATTTATCCCAAGGTCCCAAAACCAATGGCTGCTGTCAGAGCAGGATGGGCAGGCCAGGCCCCAGGGTGACATTTCTGGAGTTAATGTGGCCCTGGGGTGCATCCCCCTGCTCTGTGGCCAGGGGCGTTGTCGCACCAGTGTGCCAGCCTCTCTCTCTGCAAGTGGGTCGATGCACCTTGGGACCAAGAGATTAACAGCCCTGTCTTGGTATTAATGATCTGCAAAAGCTGTGAAGGTGCAGAGCAGGGCAAAGAAATCTTGATTTATTAATGGCAAAGCAGAAAATTGGAAGGAAAAAGGTGGAAGAAAAAATTCCAGCCCAGCCAAGGGTGGTATCGAGACAGATTTACCCTGTTGTATCATGCATTTAAAATGGGTCATTTCAGCTAAGGCAGCTGTGTGTTAGCCCATTGAATATATTTGGTCTCCTATATTTTTTTTAATAATATACCCCATTCAGGAAGAGGAATAATAGGAAAAAGGATTTTTTTTTTCTTTGTATCCTACTGTCCGAATTACAAAAATTGTGCTTTTCCTTCGTAACCTGGAAGCCTTCTTTTTCTGCTTGCTCTCCATCACGTGGTACAACAGGTCTCTGTGCTCCACTACAGTGGTCAGCATCTCCCTAGAGATAATGGACTGGATCATCACCTGGATGCAGTTCTTCCCTTTGGTCATAAATCATGATGGGAATACAGTAACCAAAAGCCATGAAATATGAAACCACATAAATAAAGGAAGGAAAGGACTGTGAATTGTCTGGGGAAATCTGTGCAAAGAAAGGGAGGAGGAGAGACTTGCACTGTTGGAGGAGCCACAACAAATATACATCCTGATTTTAGAGTCAAACTGTTGCTATAATTATTTAAGATTGGCCTTCTCCTGTGTCTCACAGGATGAGGCTTTGTTCTCTTTTCCACTAATTTCATGTGCTTTCTGTTCCTCTTGGGCTTTGCTTTTATTTCTGTGCTTTTCCCACTTCTAGCAGTTCTGTCTACAAATACCCCTGTTGTTTCACCATCCCTCCCAGCACACACAGTCTCCAGCTTCTGGACTGTTTCTTCTTTCTTTGCCTCTGTTCTGTTAAATTCACAGGATTTTTTTACCAGCCTAAGAACTCCAAACCTAAGTTCCTACAGGGAAAACACTGCTCAGCCAAGTCAAGGACTTTAACTCTCATGCACATTCAAAAGGGGGGGTCCAAGCACACCTACATGTTTAATTAAACCAGAAATGTTAAATCCTCCTTCAGAACTGCCCAACCCAAATATGATCAACTCTACAGTTTTGGATACACAATGAACAAAATTTAGCATATTGTCCTATTAGGAGGAAAAGTAAAAAGAAACTGAAAACAAAATATTGAAAAGTTTTAAAAAACAAGGAGTCCTGAAATCTTGCATGGGAATCCTTAATGCTGAAACTTTGCTTAGTCTTGCAGACAACATTTCACCCTTCAGATTTATTGAAATCAGGGCAAGGAATCTGTCACTGCTTTGTTCTGCACCAAGAGCTGGAGAAAACCTGCAAGTCCATTCCACTGTGGAAAGAGCTGTGTTTTCCTCAGAATCACTGCAGACAGACCAGGTATGTCTAAAATACCCTGGGATTTATAATTTGAGCACAGTTATTTTATATATATGTCAAAACCAGTAGCTGATCCTGCTGTCCTGAGGCTACTTCCATGTACTACAGCACTAAACACTTTTTCACCAAACAGCTGGCTGCCACCATAGGTTCCCTTGTCCCTTGTCGGTGTTTCACAGAGCTGAAGGACCCTAGTTAAAAAATATTAGTCCAATTGAAACATGCATGATACAATTTTTTTACACATATTTTATTTTCACTGACCCCTATTGGATTTTAGCTTCTCCTCATGGACACAGTCACATATTCACATAGATAATAATATTTAAGGCTTGACAAACTCCCACTTTTAGTGGCTGGTTGTTATGTTCAGTTCAGGTTCCTCCTGATGAACCAAGGCATCTGTGAGGATTTTTACCACTGGTGTAATTTTATTTTCTATAATAACACACTTCCCTCTGTTTGGTGATGGGTGCATACGAGAAGACAGGATAAAACATGATGAATGTGGAGCTGTGATTTGAACCACGTTTAAGAGGTACAGGTAAAACTGTGTTTCTTTTGGGTCAGCTGCTTTTCTTCAGCTCTGCAGTGCAGTTAATAAACACTGCAGACTGCTCTTTCAGAGCTTATAAACTTAGCAGAAATAAAAGGAACTAAGGGGTCTGACAACTGAGTGAAGCTTATAAATGCCACTGAAAGCCTTTGGGGCCCCAGCTCCTGGGGAATATATCAGAGCCCCTGCAGGGTTTATAAATTCTGCTTATTTACTGGCAGGTTTCTCTCCTGACCATAAAAACCATAGGTCAAAAAGCATTGCTGGATGGGGAACATGAAGCCTAGCTTCCATTTAACCCCAGCTTCTTCTTTCACAAGCCTGTGCAGCTCATCAGCAAAGCCGTGGTGTCTGGTGCTGGATGTCACACCAAGCCCATCACGGGGAAAGCATCTGCAGCTCCCAGCTTGATGTAGGACTGATCCCCTGCAGATGTGAGCTCCTGGCTCCTGCTCAGGCTCTGTTTGCATAGCTCTTCACACTTTACAACCTGGAGAAGCTTGCCAGGCATCTCAGATGGGATTGCTTTGGGGCCAGTGTTTAGAAGCACACAAGTTGGCTGAGCTGTGTCTCAGCAGAGCACAAGCAGGGCCAGCCCTTGGGGCTATGTCACTGCTCACCTTGTGTCCCCCACTGTCTGAACAGGCTCACAGCCCCCCAGGGCATGAACCAAAACTGCTCTTTGCACCCCTTCTATGAACCCACCTCCATCTCAGCTTCAAGGTGACTCGTGAATAGACAAAATGTTTGTAGGAACCCAAAAAGCTTTTCACCAGTTCCATGCTCCTGAGTGTTGTAGGCAGGCATCCCCCTGGCAGCAGGAGGAGGAAGCACCATGAGCACATCAGGTTTCCTCTCAGCATCCTGATCCCAGCTCCATTCTACCACACCCTGTGCCTGACAAGCTGCTTTAATGGATGGGCACTGGCCTTCCGTGGAGGGGCTAAATGTAAAACTTCCCTATGCTTCTCTTGTCAAAGTTAAAAGCTTTTCACGTCTGTGTTAATGTTTCTTTTTTTTTTCCTCCTGTCTGCTGGCACCAATGACAAATACTACGTCTTGCATTGAGTAACAGTATATTGAATGGCTGGCAGAGGCAGAATACGGCACCTGTAATTTATCTCTGGGAGTTTGGGTTGGATGACACTGCTGGGAACAGACGGGGGCTCTGAGCTGTCACCTGATTACTAATTCTAGGATTTCTCCTCCGAGAGTGAGAAGGAGTGAGCTAGAATGAAGGGTACAAAAAGCAAATCAATAAACAGGTTAGTGTTTGCATCATTATTAACACTCGGGCTGTCAACACACCCATTGAAACTATCGCTCAGGGCAGCTCCAGGTTTAATGGTCAGTGTAACAGATTTACTGTAAATGTTAGCTGAGGCAGAGCAGGAGGGGGGATCTCACTGACAAATAATGGAGATTTCAGTGGGATGCGTGGAACCCTTTATGTGTGTGCATAAATAACGCCGGGATTGCCGGGAGGAGGCGGGTGGCTTTCCATAGCATTTCTTCTGGCGGGGCTGTGGTGTGTCCCCGTGCTCCCCTTCCCTCCCCAGAGCCCCTGCCTCCCCCCACTCACAGGCAGCAGCTGCACATTAATTAAATCACCAAGGGAGCTTTGATCTTGGGAACCCCTCACAAGCCCCTTAATGGCCTGGAGAAGGGAGGGGAAGGGAAGGGTGATGCCGCCAGCTTCACACTAAATTAGCCCGTGATGAGAAAAAGCTGTGAATGAAGTTGAGTTTTATTGGTTTTCCCCAGCTGATGGGCTCCTGCCATTTTCCCCTCTCCCCGAACTGTCACCTTTGCAGAGGTTTCTTAGGAGCACTCATGGCATTTCCCCTTCCCCACTGCTCTGTCCTCACACTTTCCACAAGTAACGCACAACCAAGCAGCTCTGAGCAGTATAAATGAATGCACGATCAAGTGGCTCTGCTTAAATTACTGATGAAATGATAAATCTGCTGCAGAGGAAATTGGCTGAAGACAAATCTTTCCAAGCTCTGTCGGTGCTGCCACTTTTTCAAATGAAAGCCCTCATAAAGAAATTAAACTGGTTAAAATGAAAAGTATCTAAACAAAAAGTATCTAAATTCAAGTAGCTTTTGCAGGGGAGGGCTTCCCAGATTGCACTGTCATCTCGTGTAGATCCTTCTCCAGGAACACTCTGCTGCTTTCCTTGCTTGTTTTAAATGGTTCCCACACGCACATTTATAACAGTGCATCAATCTCCAGGTGGCTGTTCCTGCTCACTGCTGCTGCCAGGAGAAGGAGGGACCCAGAGGCTGAAGGCTCAGAGCATCAGGGGTACCAGCCACATGGAGCTCTCCCTGCCCCAAGGGCTGCTCACTGTCCTGGGGGTTCGTAGCCTAATGGCAAAATATAATGTACTGGAGCTGCAGTGCTTTGATATCCCCAAATGACATCTTCATCTCCTGCCCTCCAGACAGACACCTCAGGAGCTGAACAGCAGAAAGTGTGGGTTTGTACGAGATAAATCCCCTGTGCTCCAGGCTTAAGGAATCCTTGCTGGGAATGCCCACCCCAGTGGAACTCTGCCTTCAGTGCACGGGCTCAGGACACAATCAGAGATGCTTGAAAGCTCCTAGCCATGTCCCAGCTATTGCAAAAGCCTCTCATAGGAAGATTCCACTCAGAGCATGGACAGAGACCCAGAAGAAACCCGAGGCAGAGCCTGAGACCATTTGAGAGTCACATCTCTGCGGGGCACAGATCAGTCACAGAGCCCAGGGAGGGTGGGATGTTGGTCACCCAGGAGGTATCTCAGGAGCAAGAGCAGCACAACTCCCTCTCCCCCTTGCTCCAGACTGTCCCAGGCTTCACCTTCAGTGTGCGTGGTGTCTCAAGATGCTTTTTGTGCTTATCTGCCCCAGTGATGTTGATAAGCTCCATCATTAGTGCAGAACTTTGAACACAAAATATGGTGAGAACAGGTTGCTCTCAGCCCTTAATTTCATTAGAAACAAGCTCAAGATGAAACCTATGGAGCTCATAGCAGATCTCTGAATGCCCTTACTGCCAGGACAAGCCTACAACAGTGGCAGAGGGTTTATTTTCCTGTTAGTACCAGCATCTCTGGGACAGCACCACCTGCGAATGTCTTCCACACTCCGTGACTTGCATTACTCGCCAGGACCTCAAGCCCTTCTGAGACCCAGTAAGAATGTGCAGGGGCCACAGGTCTGGTGGAACTGAAGGGGGTGCAGACAAGGCTGTCTGGGGTTACAGTTTGTAACTGCAAGTACTGAAACCCTCCAGTATCTGACTCAGGCCCCAGCAACGTGGATCTTCGCTCACATCACTTGATTTTGTGATGCTATGTTGTGGTTCAACCCCAGATCCCCAAAGCAGATCTGGTAACTCTGCCCGGTGCATGGGGGCACCTCAGATGAACACCCCCAAAGTGCCTCTGGGTTAACCTGGGACTCTGCCAGTCACTCACACTCCACTGTCAGTGCTGAGCTCCTCTCCAGAGGGCACATCTGCTTTGTGCCACAGAGGTGTCAGCTCAGACTTCCAGGCTTCATGGGACTTGCAACGTTAGAAACTCAAAAAAACCCAGATGCAGCAGCTGCAAAATCAGCATTAACGCGTTTCGGTTTGATTTTGATTTCTAAAGGGCTGGTGGCAAAGGAAAGCTCTGGAGCCTCTCTGTGGAGCTGAGCTCTAATTCCTGCAGAAGAGAGCAGCCCCATGAGTTCAGAGCGCTGCTTGCTCCCTTTAATCCGCGCACTATTGACTGGAGCGAGAACAAACCTCCTTGGAAGCCTTAATTGGAGCAAGTGGCGTCTGACGATTTTTGTTTAAACTGTAAAAGAAGACTCCTCCCTGGTGGGAGATGTTCAGCAATCAGAATGAGGAGGAAAAAAACAAACCCTTGCTGCAGACAGCTTGGCTGTGCAGCGGATAACCCAGCGGAGAGCAGCCCCAGGAGCTGCTGGAATATTTGGAGAAGGTGACCCCGCACCGAGCACATTAGCTGCATTATCGGCCTATAAACTGTCTCACTGCTTTACATATCTGTATGGCCCACATATTGAAGGGGAAGATTAGCTTGATTATCAATGGGGGAATGAGCCAAACAATTACTTTCATTATTGGATATCCAATTAATTATTCAGGAGGCAAATCAATTATTCATATCTCATTTAAACTGGGTCGGGGGAGAAGCGCTGCCACTTGACAGAGCTGTTCACAGCCTCTCTGGGTGCAGCAACAATTCTGCTGCAACAGGGAGGAATTGCATTGGGAGCAAAAGCCATCCCCAAAATTATATTCCCCAGACCCTATGGATATCCGTCCATACACACTTGGTGGCCAAGGCTAAATTCCAGAGAACTGTGAGGGTTTGGAATTCCCTGCAGGGTCTCCTCAGCCATGATTATTGCTCGTTTTTAATGTGATCCTCCAGGCCAGCACCAACAGGAGTTCAGAAGCCCATGGGAGCTGAGTATGTGTTGTAGGAACACTGAGACATTGAGGACTCAGATGTATTTGGTCTTATGTGAAAGAAAGACAAAAGCTCTCATGCAGACAGCAGGAGGGAATCTCCTGGAGAACAGCAGACTCTTTACCATTTCTCAAAACCTGATATCATCACAGAGACATTTTACCAGCAAAATATCTGTACCTTGCTTCCTTCACTTAAATAATGGAAATTAAAAAAAAAAATTGTTTGCCCATTCTCGTGTTGTTTTTGCTTTCTTTGGAGGCAGGAATGGAGCACCACACACAGTCTGGTCTGTATGTAGACAGCAACACCCCAGTGCTGCAGTGCCTGGTACATCCACACACTCTTTGCCATGGCCACACATTGTCCTTCCACCCAAAGCATCAACAAACAGCTTACTGCAGGTTCCAAAGCACCCATGGCACTGCAGAGCAGAGGGTAAGACAGAGAGAAAGGGGAGGCTGAGACAAGGCAAGGAAAGAAATACAGCCTGGAGAGAGCGGATCCAGTGATACAACCAGGGTGAAAATTGTATGGAAAGGCCAAGGTCTGAAAACTCTGCTTTTCTGTAAAACTACCCACACAGGCAGTGACAGCTGGCTGCAACTGTTTGAAGAGCAGGGAAACAGAAGGAATCATAACTCTGTCTGTGTGTGTGTGTGTGTGTGTGTGTGTGTGTATTTCCAAGACAAATGGGTCCCTGGGACATTCAGTGTCTGGGAACGCTCCTTTCCTCCGTGCTCTCTCACACAGTCACTTGTCCTCACTGCGGCCAAGCCCCAGCCCTCCAGTAATCTCAGTTTTGTGTCTTTTTGCTTCTTTGCACAAGCAGAAGCAAGCGGGACCATATTGGAAACAAATTGTCAATTACTGAACAATCAAGCCCTCCATTTGTTTGTTAGATTGACTCTCAAATAGCCCAATTAATTATAACAGCACTAATTATTAAGATACACTGGTAGTCATCTCCTATTTCAGAGAGAAGGAGAAAGTCTTTGCTTCTGCTTTTGCTGTCACAGTAGCAGCCTTACCCAATAGGGCGATTTATCTCTGTCAAGCCAGTAAAATGATAATGCCAATTAAATCGCACAAGTAATTGCTGTTGGGGTCCCCATGGATTTCTCCCAGCAGAGTCAGGTGGAATATGAATGCAGGCTGTCCGGGGAGGGCTGGATCCTATTTCGGGAGAACTCCCCCCACACTAGGCTCTGTCCTGCTCTGATCACTGTTGTGGGGACCACAGGCAAAGCCCCCCAACTTGTGCTCTCAGGGTCCCCAACAGCCCCAGCTGAGCATTTTTGCAGCCAGGAGTGAGTGAAGTCCCTCAGTCTCACACAGAGATGCCGCTGAGCACTCATGGCGTGAAGAGGTACAGGGCTGTCCCTTTTTGTTCTCTGCAGATTCAGCTGCTTTGCAGCTTCTCATGGCTTTGGGAGCCTCCAGCATCTCCTGCTCCTGTCCTGCCTGGACCTGGGCTGTGCCCCCCATCCCCTCAGATCGGACATTCAGCTGGATCTCTGGGCAGAGCTGGTGTTAAAGGCCTTCCTGGGCACTCACACTGTAAGAAATAAAGATATGTGTACAACACAGACGTGCAGCGTGGTTGTGAAGGATCACATACACAGGTAACAGTGGTTGTGACTGACACAGCTGCTGCAAAAAGGAGGATGTGGGCCCCCACTCCCTGTTCTCTGCTTTCTGCTTATTGTAACGAATCGATGTCTCTGCAGCTGGGCAGACCCCACCTAAAAAGAACAGTGTGATCTAACCCAATCTCGCTCCTCATTCGATTAAACCCCGTGAAAGCAGGCACGTAACCTTGTTAATATCACGTTTATTAGAGGGAAGGGGGACAGAAAATTAAGATATACTTCGTGTTGTTGCTAATTAGAAAAATTGAGACTTTGCATCTGTGCAAGGCAGAGCAACATGTGGCATTAACAGATGTGAACTCATTACACAGCTGCATCAGAGGAAATTGTGCCACCACAGTGACAAAAATCTCAAAATCAGATTTCCCCCAGTGCCTCAGCTTCCCATTGCCTTCTCCTTCCTTCCTCTAAAAAAAGTTTGCTCTGGGGTTATTGGGGTTTTTTTACTGTTTTTCTTGCGGAGCACAGAGGAAGGGAGGCTGCTGTTTTTGCAAATATACACTGAAGCCCCCAGAGAAGCTCAGAGCAGAAACAAGCCAGGCTGCAGCATGACAGCACGGCCTCTGGCTCCTGCTAAAACACGGGGTGCTCCACAGCTGGAATAAAATCTATCCTGCCTTTCCCTGGCTATGGTGTTTTCCACAGGGAACCAAGCAGGGAGGGTTGCAGGCAGCCTCTTCCTGAGGGCTTTCCCTGCAAAGTGGAGGGAAGTGGGAGTAATGCCTTAAATGAGGTGTCACCAGTAAAGTGCTTCAAATCCTGCCCTTCATCCCCCTGGGAGCCATCTAAGATCACCAGAGCACTTGTCATCTACAGTAAAGACCAGCCAAAGAGCATGAAAATAGGTCACTTTTTAATCATTTCCTCTGTGTGTTCTGCTTAACTTTTTGTCTCAGGTAGTGGAATCCAATCCCAGAAAAAAAGCAGAGGTCAGATTTGGGATTCCTCCCTTGCAGTGCCACCAAGAGCTGGTTTGCTCCCTGGCACAGCTGAGAGCAGCCCAGCAAGGCAGCTGTGTAAAAATGCACTAACTTTGCTGATGCCTCTTTCATTTGTGACTAATTCAGCTCTGGAGAGGCTCAGCTGTATTTCTGGGCAGTCAGACACAGCACGGTGTTATCAAGAGGCACCACTGTAGCAGGCTAAGGGGTTTGGGGATGCACAGGCAGGGTGTTGGGGTAAGGGGGCTGGAACCCACTTCACACATAGCAGGGCACTGGATGCAACAGAAAATAGAGACTGGAAAATGAGATCCAAAGACAGTTTTTGTCTTTCTCTGAGAAGATTTTGCAGGGACAAAGGAAAATTTTTGTTTGCAGCAATGCCAACTCTTTCCACCTCCCCTCTCATTCCCAAGGATTTCTACTGACTTGAGTGTTACGTCAAACCCCTGATCCCAGCACTGCTCTAAAGCAGCTCGGGGCAGGGTGAGGTACAAGAGATACACCTTGGGCAGCATCTGGAAAGTGAGATCCAGCTTTCCTCCTGGAAAAGTGTCAGAGCCCTGGACACTTTGCTAAATGAATTCCCCGGTTTAAGAGGTCTTCTGTAAAAACCCTCAGTAAATGCAACTGGTGCTCCAGTGTGATTTGCCTGCTGCCTTCCTCATCAAGGAAAACATTGAAGGGGGAACAAAAAAAATCCCCCAAAACCTTATTTTTAATAAAAAATCTGGGTGGTGAGCATGCTCTGGACTGCCTGGCAAAGTTCTTCCCTCCATTTGCACAGGCAAAGGGCTGGTCAGCACTGGTTTCACACCAGCTGCTCTGGGCAGCCACTGGTAGAAACGTTCCTCGCTTGCACCATTCATTGCGAGCCCTTTATCATCCCTTTGTCCCGGGCAAACACACCCCATGCAGCACAGAAACCCGTCACCCCACACACTGCTGAGGCCCTCGGTCCCTTTGTGCAGGCTGTTTCATTTCATAAACTCAAGGGTCACTTTTATTGTGGTCTCTGCTAAATGAAATCACAAAAGCAATTTAAAATCGCTTAAGCAAATCATGAAAGATGCAATATGAGGAAAGGGCTGTGAATAATGGTTAGCCTAAAGCATTGCAACAAAGGGAGTGACTGTGCTTCTGTCAGGTCCTTTCTCTTGGTCTGTATCCTTCATGCTGAATTCCTCATCTTCTGCCTAAGATTTTGGGCAGGAACTCATCAAATTTCTAACATTGCCTGCTATTCTTCATGGAAAAATGATCGGCAGGATGTAGAGAGAGCTGCAACCGAGTCTGGCATTTCAGATATGCAGTAGCCAGAAAATAATAACAAAAACACAGGATACCATTTTTATCCTGGAAATTATTTTCTGGGAGGAAAAAAAGTGTCAGTGCAGCCCGTGAACTTCATCCTTATCTGACCGGCACTCAGTAGAAACTTCTGGCTGCCTCCAAGCTTTGTCCCAGTAGGCAATAGTCCAATATAGAACAAAGCTGGAGGTGACTAAAATGGCTGTGAGATAAATTTTCAAGCAACTTTTCTTTCTATCCCATCCCATCAGCAGCAATATGCTTCACAGAATATTTTTGTTGCCCAAGGAGGACTTTCTTACAGCTCTGAAAAGCTCTGTTCACCTTTCATCAGCCCCTTTACTTGTAGGGCACTGGCTCCCATGCTGCCTTATCCTACAAGCAGAGCAAGAGTGTTTTCTCAGATGTTCCTTGGTGTCCTGGATCCTGTGGGATCAGATTTCCCGGTGATCAGTGCCCAGACAAGGGTGAGAATTCTCCTTTATGCAGCACAGGCACCCAGCAAGGGGCAGCCCCTCTCTGTGACAGATTCATTGTCACCCAAGAGAAAACATGCCTGGGCTCACTCACAAGCCAAAGTGATGCCTGAGAGCTCCACCGGACCGGGAACCTCTGTGTCAAAACTCATTTCTATCTGTGTTTTCTTGATCTAGGTTTTCTCAGGCAGCAACAAGTCAGCAGGGTTCAAAGAGCTCCCAAAGACAGCAGTCAGGTTTGGTGCTTCCATTTCTGGCTGGGGTGGGAGGGAGAAGAAAAGGAGAGGAATTGATGCAGGAGTCTCAAAGTGAAGGTCAGAAACCGCACTCAGCATCACAAGAGGCTTTTGAAAAGCCTGTGCTTTTGCTGTGGTGATGCTCAGCTCTGTTGAGGAGGAAGGTACACCCAAATTTCCCTCTCATGGCCAGCATCTCACAGCTCCCAAACTTGAGGCTTCCAGCTGGATCTATTGGACAGTATTCAAAACTGACTTAAGGTGCTGCAGCAGACCCTCATCTATAAAATGTGATCCAAGCAAAATCTGCACATCTGAAACAACAGAAATTCTGCAGGTGGTGGGCCAGATGTGCCCTTATTTTAACCCAAGGATCACACTGGACACAGCCCACGAGCCTGAAGGTCCCGAAAGGCTGGAAAGGACTGGGTGCTATGGAAAGGACAAGGGAATTCCCACTCCAGCTCTTCATGAGGTTCCAGTCCTGCTGCACCGCCCGATCACCAACCTAAGGATCCCCAGTATCCGGACAGCTCAGCATGAAAGCAGTAGAGGAAACAGCCCAGAAAAGAAGAGCTTTTTATCTCTTCCCTCAAGAAGTGTCTCAATAAATGCTTTCAGCATACCCCCCTTCAAAAAGAAAAGCCCTTCTAAGCTTATGCATGATAATAACATTTCCCACATTTTCAATTAGCTCAAATAATCTCGCTAAAAGCTATTAATAACCCACCTTTAGCTGCGAGCACACGTGCACCTGTGTGTGCAAGGAGACAAGCCATGCCTGACAGAGTGAGAGGCAATGAGAAATGAACTGCCTGAAATTAACTTTAAGCGTCCAAGTGATTAAACCATTGTGCTGTGATTGTGTACGATCCTGCCTTTCTTCGGCAATTAAGGCTGTATTGATCAGATAGCACGAGGAAAGGGGCCGGCAGAGCGATGCTCATTCAGGCTGCCGTAATTAAGAGTGATCATCTATTGTTCTGGAGCACACGGCACAGCCCAGCCCCATCAGGCTCTTCCCTCTCGCCTCCCTCTCCCTTCCCTGGCCCTCACTCCCACGAACACGTGGATTGAGCATCTGCTTGGAGTGAAAATTGGAGCAGGAGCGAGCTGAAGTTGATCTGTAGCAGGTCAGGATGAAATCCGTATCTTTCCCCATCCATTCAGCCCCAAGACAAGCAGCTTCTGCTGTTTACAAGCAATAAGGGGAAAAAATGGAGCATTGGAGAATACAGACCACCACATGTGAAAGCAAGCCTTGGGCTGACTGTGGGGCAACCAGAGCTCACCAGGACTTTGGGGAAATGGCTCCTCTGCTTTTGTGTGGGCCACTCCACCAAGAACACTTTCCAGAATAGAAACTCCTGCTCCCAAAATTAATTTCTTTTTAATTATTATTTATTTTATTTATTTTTTTTCTTCTCAGATGCACTCAAACCAATCTTGTACTCTTACACACAGCTTGAAATTGGCTTCTTATTTATATCTTAACTAGCAGGTTTCTTTCTTACAGCTTCTGCTGAACCCTTGCTAATATGCAGTATTGCTTTGCCTTTCTTCATTTTCATGGCTCCAGCCTGGGAAAATTGGCATGGAATAACAGCATTTAAAATATCAGCTGACAGACTGTAAGTTCATGATTTCTGTGACAGCAGTCCTTGGGCATTTAAACTCTCGTGGTAAAGGGTATTTCCTTACTTAATTATTCTAGTTCCCAGTATATCATTTCTCAGGGTACGGATGGTACTTACTGTGAGCCTCAGAAAAACGATCCATGTCAGTCAAAGTGTGTTACTGTGGGCTTGGGGGAGGATTCGGATCATTTCCTCATGAAGACTACACAATGCAGCACCTGAAAACGCACTTCCCCAGAAAGCAAGGGAACGTGGCACTGAGCCACATCACTCCAGAAGTGATGCAGTGATTTATTATTCATCAACAAGGCCTTGCAAAACCCTGATGCTGGCATCTGAAACACGGCGATAATCACTGATATTTTCCTTCACCTCTGTGGATTGCTATCAAACTTGAAACAGAGAGAAAAGATTTGCATACCTGGGTGACATTACTTGCCACAGCCACAAAGCAGGCAGCCTAATTTTTAGCTTGGTGCTTTAAACGGAAGTGTGTCTTCCCAGTAGTTTATTGGAACCCGCAAGTGTGACTGAAGCTTCCTCATCGTCCACGTCTGTCCCAGTCACTGAGCTGAAAGCACAGACTGACAAGTGGGGCTGGCACCCAGTGTCTGCGTGCAGCCCACTTTCATGTAGCACCCTCCTTTCATAATAACGTCAAGGTCTCTGTCCCGTCCCCTCAGCCTTGTCAGCCTCGCTTCACTTTAAATACATCTCACTGCTTTTGTCACAGTTCTTGTTTTAGTAGATGAGACGTGGCCTTGCCACTGTTTTTTCCAGTTCTCTCAGCCCTGGCCCTCGTGAAGATCATGGCTCATCTCTGTTAGCCCTTGTTCCCTCCTGCCCTTCAGTGAGGAGCATTTGCATTTCCTGCTGTGTGACAAAACCCCTGCCCATGATAACAGTACACCCAGGTCCTGCCAGTCTGAACCCTGGCACTCTGCAATTTTTTTCACTGCCCTACACCAATCCTGCCTCCTTGCTGACTTTGAATGGTACAAGCTGCTGCAGGGCAAGAGATGGAGATCTCTGCTTTGCTCCTTTCCTTCCTCTCTCACAAGCTCAGTGTTACTCAACAGCTCCTGCCCAGGCAGAGTAAAGGGTTAAGCATGAAGATCTGGAAGAGACAGTGCTGTCCTGTCACAGAGCTGCCCTTCTGCCTCTTCCTCACACATCCACGCTGCTCACATAGCCTGCATTCCTCCCTGTTAACACCATTAAGCTTTGACCTGAACTAGAGACAGAGCTAAATATGTGTGCACCTGTCCCCTTATAATGACCTGCTATTATCATTTTCCACCCCTCTTTTTTGATTGATGGATATTATATGCAGAGTGACCCTCAGGATTTTTTCCCCCCTCTTTTTGTTAGGCCTTGCTAAAGCAACCTGCAAATTAATTTAATATCCTCTTTTGGTTGGGAGCTATGAAACGAGGGCTCGAGGCTGATGATGCGTAAACCATTTGTGGCATGTATTTAATCTCTGGACAATGGATAGAGATGTTAGTGCATGCTACACTAAGTTCTATTTACGCTGGCTATTAAGTGCAGTCAAGCTGAAGGCAATCGGAGCACATTACAGGGCCTAATGGGAGAGGATGCTACACAACAGTACATTAAAGACTGAAAATGAATTAAGAAGGAAGCATGGTAGAGAAAGCACACAAGGAAAGGGTTCTGTATACAGATAACTCTTATTGACAGCACAAATATTCATGTACTCTGAGTTCCCAAATCCAATTTTGGTATTGGATACCACTCTAGAGGGAATGTTTTGAATTCCATTTTCATGCAGATACCAAATGACTCGCAGCCAGCCTGCCCCCTCCCACCTCCACCTCAGTGGTTTGCATACCCTGATGCTGGGAAATGCATCCCCTTTTTCTGCCTTGCAAAGCTAAGCCAGATCCCTCTTGACCACCTAAACGAGGCCAAACTGTCTCAGCCTGCTCCCTGAAATGCGTCTACCCCAGGAATGACAAGTAGACCTTGCTGCACTCCCAGTCCTGCTCACTCCCCTTGGCACTTCTTGCTCTGGCTGTCACTGAGAAAGTTCAAGCCCTCTGGGAAAAACAGGAAAAAATTCACACTGGGAGAAGCCTGTGAGTTTTGAACACTGTATCTTTGTTTTTGCCTTTTTGGTCCCTGTGTCTGGATGGGAAGAATTTAGAGATGACAAAATACTGGCCTGCTGTCTTTTCAAAACCAAGCTCTAGAACCCAAGAGTGCCATTGCTTTACTCCATCTCACACACACAGTTTTATGAGTTTACTTTTAGGTATAAAAATCTCCATTTGTGAAGAGACTGACTTGCTATGACTTCCTGAGTACGGTGGGTTTACTTAGATTGGTGAAAGAAAAGTCCAGTTCATAATTAAAAACTTGCACATAAGGAAAAGAGAAGCAGCAACCAACCTACAGAAGCCACATGCTCATGCTGATCAGCTCTGCTCATTATTTCACCAGGGCTTTCCCAAGATCCAGCTCTGACTGTCACTGTTCCTGCCCACGATGCAGACACTCACCTGATCCCCTCTCTTCTCCCCCAGTGCAGGGAAATAAACTGTGCCCTGAAAGCATCTGCCCTTGGTACTTTTGGCATTTATTTTAGAACAATATTCCTTCAACTCAAGGCTTCCCGGCCTGTAGTGCCAAGAGCTTCACTGGCTGTCAAAGGCTGGCCACCAATCCTGGTCAGAAGAACTCCACCCCTGGGTCCTGAGGACAAGCCCAGGGAGTGTGTCCTCCCTTGCCTTGCAACTCCTAAAGGTCAGGCTTCCCTCCAACAAGAAGCTCTTTGCTACTTTTGGCAGGGGCTTCTCCACCAGCTTGATGGCAACAGAAAACACCTGTTAAGAACTGGAAAAACAAACCTTATTTACACCCAGTAAATGCACCAAGAATGGATGGGGAGCCTGCAAGGAACCAGGTGCTCTCTGACATCCCAAAAGCCTGAGACTGCACTTGGATAAGGCAAGAGAGATTTCCTTCAGAAGAGAATTGTGCTGGAGAACAGTTTTTCTTTCTTTTGGGTGTCCAAGGCCTTATCATCTCCTCTCCCTTCCACATCTTGAAGTGTAGAGTAAGGACATAAAGGAATTACTTTTCACATAGTCAGTTTATTCTAACAGCAGTTCTGGCAATAAAAGGAAAGAATATTAGAATCCTGTAATAATCATCCTGGTTTGGCAGCAAGGGAGAGTTTTGGGTCTTTTAAAATACTAGCAGAGTAAAAAAATCAATTCATTGCTAGCACAAACAGAAATATAGTGAAACCAATACCTGAGCGTAAAATACTACGTACACAGGAATTCAAACTCATCTGTTCAAGCCAGGCATTGACCAGCCAGTGACTTTGTCTGGTTTCAAGGAGCAAACTTGTGGTTAAGCTCTGCAGAAAAAAAAAGCGCATTTGTTTGCAAGCAAACCTCCCAAGTCCAAGACAAATGACTTTCACAAGGTATTTGGATGGTGCTGGAGGGAAGAGAAAGGAAAAAAGTGTCATTTCATGGGAGTCTTTTTTTCCTTGGATGGTGAAACACTTCCTCCTCTCAAAGATATTCTTGTAGCAAGTAACAAGTGTCCTTTCTGTTTTCCAGAGCAAAACATATTTTGGAATAAATATATAGTTTACATTTTGTATGAAACATACCTTTATTATTTATTTAATAATTATTTCCCTAGGAAATACAGCCTTGCTTAGGTTTATAGAAATCTGAGACCTTCTCATATTTCTGCAGTAAGTTCCTTTGGTCACTGTCATTATAGTTTAGATCCTATTGTGACACCAAGACAGTCTGAATTAACTCTGTAGGGTGTTTGTGTTTGCAGATGCTCCACAGCTGCCATGGGCTCCACTGGCTCTGATAATTTTAGCACAACCCCCTCCCTCCCCCAGTCCTGTTGCCACAGCCCAGCACACTCAGTACACGGCTCACTGCCACAATCTTTCAACAACTCCCCAAGAGTGATGAGACAAATTGCAACCCCAAAAACTGTTCATGGGCTCCTTGTCCCTTTCTGGGTGCTGAATGTGATGCTCATCTGCTGTCATCTGCAGAGCAGTTCAAGAATAAGCTGTTCTCACATCAATTTGAGACCCTTCCTATTCTAAAAAGCATCTTGGGAGCAGAAAGAGTAAGGGAGACAAGTGAGCAAGTGTTTCCTTCTTGCTAGCACTAAAAATCCAGTCACAGCTTTCTTTTTCACCTTCTTCTTGAGAGGTTCCCTATACTTCTACCCACTCCAAAAGACTGGGTAAGCATAAAAAATAACAGGCAAGAGAGGAAATAGTCTCAAAACTCTCCTAGAGCTCCAAACCTCTGATCAGAAAAGTAAAGGCTGAATGAAATCAACTTCCAGCCTTGGAGGAAAGGACAGGGAAGGAGAAGTGAGTCGGGAAGCAAAGCAGTATCACACACAATCAGCAAGAAACATTTGTCAAAGACCCAAAGGTCCTCTTTTCTTGGGGTTCACAGGAACAAACTCCCACCATGACCAAAGAAGAAGGTGCCCCTACCTTCAGAGCACCCCTCACTGGTCACTGGTGAACCAGGAACATTGCTCAGAGGCCACTTGCATGGACCTGTGAGTAATGCAAGGCTGGCAGCACTTTGCACTTTGCTTTCTCCCTGAGTGTTATCCAGCTTAACAAGTTCTCCACAGTCCAGGGAGTGTTTAAAAGGTTCAAAGTTTCTTGTTGTTTATAAGAAGAATGCCTGTGTTTATCATCGATGCAATAAAGCTGCTGAAAATAATCATCATAATCAGTGGATGCAGCCCAATAGCAACGTCACAGTCCAAGGCAGCACCTTCCCAGCCCAGGTACAGCCATCATGTGCTGGTCATTAAACTCTCTGTGAAAGCCAACACACAAATGAGAACCCATTGGGCAGTGCTGTGACCCTTTGTCAGGGGTTAAAACAAGTAGCGAGGCAGGGTGGGGGACTTTGAGAGCAGAAGGGGGAACAAAAAAAATCTGGGATCCAGCCTCAGCTGGAAAGCCTCGCCACCATCATCTTGGCTAACACACCTCTCTGGGCACTCTGCACACCCTCAGATGGTCAAACCCCTCCTTGGTGCTGTCTCACGTGGGCTGACACAAGGTAAGGGAGCAGAGTCTGCAACACCATCCATTTGAATACACTGCTCTAGAGGAAAAACCTTGCTTTCATTATTTAAAGAAATCACATTTCTAAAACTGTCACTGTCTCCGATCCACTGGCATGTCCAGGGAATATGCCATTGCTCACACAAACATGGGAACATTCCTTCTCCATGCATGTAATCAGAGAAATCTATAGGCTGTGTGGAAGGAGGGGACAGGACAAGCAAACTCTCAAGGACAGTAAAACCTCCAATTGAAGGCAGAGATGAAAGACAGAGAGAAGAGTGGGAAGGCAATACATTAACAGAGCAGAGGAATGCACTGCTTTGTCCAGCTGCTGCTGATGATGAGCAGAACAGGCCCCTGTGATGCGAAGTGGAAGAACCGCAAAAATTATCGCATAGGATTAATTTAAGATAGCAAGAAAATGACAGTCCACAATCCCTGATTTTGACTTCCACGTCACAGGCTCACGTGCCTATTGCTCAGGATTTATGCATTGGGATAGATGGCAAAGGGTGGGAAACCCACAGTTCCACTAAAAGTTACTAAATACTTCTCGTTTCACAGAGAATCCATAGTTTTAGTTTGTCCTGATGACTTTGTGACGTTTGTATAGATGATAAATACTGAGTATCCCCCTGATAACCTTGGGTAAATAGAGGTGCTGAGGGTAGGAAAAGCACATTGTCCTGATCCAGGAGGTTGATAGGAGAGCACAGGTGAGCACAAGGGTCAGCAAGGGAGGTTAGAGCCTGAGTTTTGTAGAGAAAAACATTGGTTCAACAAGACTGCTGGAGAAATACAGCATGATTGTGCATGAGCTGCCTTATCACGAGTTACGCGTTTATTTAACTGACTTAAAATCATTTTAAAAATCCATGCAAGGTTTTTGGATTCTGAGACATCATTGGCAGCACAACAAAAGAACGGAGGCTTTAAAATACTGTATTAAACAGGAAATTGTGCAGCTCTCCACTGAAAATCTCTTCCCCACCTCATTTTCCGCATTCTTTTGCACTCTTCATCATTCTGGAAATTGAATTTTTAGGCGCTCTCAAAATGGCCACAGCAGATAGTCTTGGCAAATCCAGCTCTCAAGGAGAAAGGCAGATGGAGGGGTCTGCGGGCCCACACCACCCCTTCCTGCCATATATGACACCTTGTAGATTGTGATGAGTCTGCTGTGGAAAAGCGAATATTTGTACTTTTCAAGTTCTCCTAAGGAGTTTCTCAGTAACAACCTTTGCCTTGTAGCCTGTAGGTCAAGCAATTACCTCAGTTATATCCACTTACCAAACTGTAGCTTTCTCTTTTTATGTTTTTAATATATTCTTCAATCAGAAGGGATTGAAATAATTATACCTCAATATTTTGATTTCCTGAAAGTTTTTGGGAAAGCACATTAAAATAACCCTTTATATACCTAAAGTGTCTTGCCCTCCTCAGTATTGTTTCCTCAGCTCCAGTTTTCTTGTTCTCTTTTCCATATAGAAAATTTTATTCTGTAATTTTTATTTCAAAAGGTATAAAATCTCTAGCTATCCATCTCAATTCTCCAATAGTTCTTAGCAGCCTGTAAGAATGCCAGTTTCTCCAAGGATCAGTTTTACATGGTTTTTCCTAGCTTTGTCATGAAACTTGTAAAATGAGGAGCTGGCTCATTGTTAACCCACTTTCCATGATTTCCCTTTATATTTTATAGCAACTTTGATATTTCAAAAACCAGCCCTCTGCCTCTCTCCTTTCCTTACTGCTGTATTTCATTAACCAGCAATGCACAATCTGAGCTTCAGCATTCAGAGAATCAATAACCAAAAACTTTCTCTCACCTCTCCGTGCCTCACTGAACATCAGACCGTAACACCCCCTGGAAAATAAATATTAGGGATGTTACAAGGTCTGTTGTTACCAAACCCGATTCATTTCAACCTCTTCCATGCAGGACCAATAAACACATGCTCTTTTCACCTACAAATCCCCAGCAGCCTCTGTAATTAATGCCTAATTAACAAACAAAAGCAGAGATGCCAGGTGGAACAGCACTAACCCGTTCACAGCTCACAAAGGGAACAATTAACTCCTACCAGCTAAGGACAGTAAGAAAAATATTTTGTTATTGAATAAAGCCCTCCTGCCAGGATTGAATGTGTTTATAAAAATAAAATAAACCAGCTCCAGTTCAAGTGCAAGATGTAGGCTCTGAGTCAGGAATTGCTTATGGTAGGCCAGGAGCTGGACTAGAGGGTCATTATAATTCCCTTCTGACAATAAGACCCATAAATCTAGTGTTTCTCCAACAACTTTTAAAACAGATTATTTATGTCCTTTTGTAAGCCATGAAGTTGTTCCCACAAGAGATAAAGCAGAGTTCACCACTGAATGAGCTAAAAACTGCACAAACTGGCTTCCCCCAGAAAACCTCACACTTGTACATGGCTAACAAATTAGCAACAGCATCTGTGGAGGGGAAAAAATATCTTCACTGTTCCCAAATTCAGTGAAGACGTGCTTGAGCTCCAGCTGAGGTTCAGCTCGTGGGGTTTGGCTGCTGGAGACGTGAGCTTGGTGCACGTGAGTGTCCTTGCAGAGCAAATCAGTGCCTGTCCCCATCCCTGGTGCCCAGAGAAGGTGGGTGCAGCAGGCTGCAATAGGACAGCGAGTCCTCCTACTCCCCCTGCATCCTCCTCTGGGGTGGGCGCTGGGGAAGTGTCCACATCCATCCCCTGCTTCTCTTTGTCCCCTTTTCTCTGAATCTGAAGTGCTTTGCCTAGTGAATAGCCCTGGCCTCAGAGCTTTCAGCCTGCTTCTCGTCCCAGCCCACCTTCTCTGGGTTTGCACATGAGAGTGCAAAGAGCACCAGCCCTGGTTCATTCTCAGTAAGGCAGGGATGGATCCTCTCCAGGGAGAGTTCTGCAAGTGGGCAAAGAGCAGGGTCAGCCTCTCCTGCTTTCTGGCCATAAATGACACATTAATTATATTTAAGAACTTTTTCTGTTTCTATAACTGTACAATTGTTAGGCAAGGAACATCATTCTTATTAGTACAGTGATGTTCCTTGCCCCATCCCCGGAAGCGTTCAAGGCCAGGTTGGACAGGACATCGAGCAACCTGTTCTAGCAGAAGGTGTCCCTGCCACAGCAGGGAATTGGAACAAGGTGATCTTTAAGGTTCCTTCTGTCACAAATCATTCTGTGACTCTATGATTCTGGGATAATAAAAAAGATAACTCTATGAAAAATCTACTTTGCTCTCAAGTCGGAGTTTTCTTTGCAAGTGTTGTGCTTCTGTTGGTGCAGGTATCAAACCAGGACTTGGCAGTGCCCATGGGCACAGGTTCCCCAGCCCTGCTGCCTGCTGCACCTCGGGACAGGTTAAACTCTGTTATTATTACTCATGTATTTCCCACCAACCACCCAGGCTCCGTGCCCAGGGGTTTTAACTCCCAGGTACCAGCTCAGCACCTGAAGATGTGTTTGGAGGGGGACAGGCACCAGTGGAGCAGCAGCAGTTGTCCCATCCATCCACCCTCCCAGGGCTCATGTGGTGACACTCAGTGCCCACCTGCCCGGCCCTCAGGTTTATTTTCAGCCACTGTGATGTGACACTGCACTTTGCTAAGCCCTGTGCTCCACAGCCAGTCACATTCCCAGTGCAGCCGATGCACGCACAGTTCCCAAGTCCTGCATGGACTAGCCACTAAATCAGGGCTGTAAAAGTATTTTTGGCCCCCTGCCCAGTATGTGTACCTCTTAATCCCTAATTCCAATTGTGTAAACAAGGCATGACATAACGGGTGTGCCATGGAAATATGCTCTATAAAGTTGATTACCACGCTTCATCCCATTAGGACAGCAGTCCCTGTAAAACCCTAGATAAGGCTAAAGCAATTTATTTGTGTTTCTAAAGGAGATGGGCACATTTTGGCTTTTCAGGGCATGATCAAACTTGACAGGCAGACTCTAGAGCTACTTTGCAGCTCTTATAACAGCTCATTTCAACCTGTACTGGGTAGGAATTTTTAAACCAGATATCCTGAAAGGTCAGATCAACTGTGGCCGTTTCTCAAGTATGAAAAGAGGGAGAGCATAAAAAGCCTTGGATTGCCTGGGTGACCTCTTCAGCCAGAATGTCAGTCCAGCTCCTGCTCTCTCCTGAGCGCAAAGGCAGCTCTGGGTGCTTTTGGAGGTCAGGAGCTCCAGGCATTAGAGGAAAAAGAGCTGTAGCTATGTCCCCATGCAGCCAAGCTAGCTGTCACAGTTGGATTTTGGGCCAGGGTGACAGGAGGCAGCTGTGCTCCTCTTGTCCACCCAGCAACCCCCAACAGCCTCATCCAGCCCACAGCTCCCACCTGCAGTCTACAGGTCAGGCCTGAAACTCCCTGCTCAGGATCACTCACAGCACCTGTGGCAAAGCTGGGACTCGAGCCCAGGTCTCCTGAGCCCCCTCCCAGAGCTGCCAGCTGCTGGAGGGTAAAGGACTCAGGTCAAGACTTTCCTACAACCCCCCACTTCCCATGGCATTGCAGCTCTGAAGGGAATCAAGCATCCAATCACAGATGTCAGTTCCAGGGGGAATTGTGGATGACGCCTTTTCCTGGTCTTAAAATTAAGAGAGCTGAACACAGTTAAGAGGGAAAAAGGGTTTTACCTCAGTGTTTATTGAAGGACCCTCAGGTGCGCCGCAATGCACATTGAAATGCACCCCGAAATGCCCCTCGAAGGAATGACCCCCCACGATATGATGTGTATGTAATTATAGGCCTTGCTAATTAGCACATCTATCAAAGATTGCCCAGGGAGGGACTCCAGCGAGACCCCTCAGTGAGGAACCTTCCCCTGGCTGGGCCTGGCTTTGTTTACAGAATGTGTTCTGGAGAGGACTTTGCTTTCTGGGGTTTTTAGAATGTTTGGTCTCTAGGCTCTAATGAAATACTAGGTCTAAGAGGAGTTATCAAACTTATAAGTATGTGGGCTAAAAGCACTAAGAAAATATAAAGCTATATAAAAGAGTGTGTAAAAGGGGTATAAAAGAAAAAGCAAAAAATCGTCATGGCATCATGGATAGGCAAAACCCAGAACTGCTGAGCCTGGGTCTTCCATCCCTGCTTCATGAGTCGAGGCCAGAATTCTCAAAAAACACAAGGAACCTTCCCTGAACCTGCCCCAGGTTTGCAGCGAGCAGGAAACCTTTGCAGCTTCAGATTTCACACTTACAAATCAGCTCTGAGGAAAACAGCTACTGTGATTGAAGGCATTAAAAATTGATATAATTAACACAAATCAAGGGTATAATATATATCAACTTGTGCATGAGTTCAAAAGCTCTTTTAAAAGCCATAGAAGCCAAGGAATTTTTCCATTATCTCAAAAAGAGCTTGATAAAGTCTTTTTCTTGTAGAATTAAGCCTGTAGCAGCTGGTAGGGTTACTGAACCAGCTACAGCAGCCTTGTGCTGTGTTATAAAGACATCTCTGTCACTGGAGAAGAAACGATAACGTGCGTTCATAGATGCATTTTTTAACCTGATTCTTTAGGCACCCCCCATCTCCCGCCCTCTCCCTCTGTCACCTCTTGAAAAGGTTTTTCAGACTGGAACTATACTTGAATTTAGTCTAATTGGAAGGAAATGTGAGACCCAAATCTTGGTTCTCATTGGCATGGAGACACTTGCACACAATCACGGTATGCAAAACAGCAGAAGTCTGAATTCATAATTGGACGTTCCAAAATGTAATTATGAAAGATGAAATGCTCCTTTCAATGAGAAGGCTGTAAATAGAATAATTAATTTTGTGTTTGCTTGAACAATTCTGTATTATGGACCTTACACTGGAACTGAAATTAATTAAGTGCACCAGGATTTATGGAGGAGGTGAAGAGAGAGGGAAAAAAAAGAATTAATCTGAAGTAAAAGATAGATGACTTTGTGAGTGTAATGATGCGTTAGTCTGGGGTATTCTTTAACAAATTTAGCAGGCATGTTCTGGGTACAAACAGCACTCACTGACAGAATTATCTCAACTAATGCAGCTGCTGGACTCTGAGCAAATTGAGATTGCAGATGAGTACTTTAGATTTAGAGCTATTAACCCTCTGCGTGCTGGAGATGTGTTTCCATTCCCCACGTGGGAAGGTCGGCTGTGTGTCCCTTGTGCCAAGGTCTGCAGGACGTGGCCGTGCAGCAGCTCCCTGGGCTCGTGTGAGCACACACAGCACACTGGAGTACACATAGGAACACACAGGAACACACAGGAACACAGGAACACACAGGAACACACAGGAACACACAGGAATACACACAGGAACACACAGGAACACACAGGAACACACAAACACACAGGAACACACAGGAATACACACAGGAACACACAAGCACACAGGAATACACACAGGAACACACATGAATACACACAGAAACACACAGGAATACACACAGGAACAAACAAACACACAGGAACACACAAACACACACAAACACACGTGCTGGCAGGGTTGGAGGGCAATCGCCAGCGTCAAGAAGTTCTAGGGGAACAGCAGAAGAGAGGCAGAGCACTCACAGAAAAGGGAAGGGAAATGAGGAGAGCAGAGTTCAGAGTTACGTCTCTCAGTGGACTCAGGGAAAGAAGGGACGGTGGCTACCACCAGTTGTGATTTTTAAAGCAAACGAAGCCAAAGTGAGCAGCCAAAGGAATAACTGCAAACCAAAGGGCTTAGCTGCAACAAGCTGATCCTGAGGTCATTTCAAGTGGAAAGCCAGAGTTATTCCTTTTCTCTGCTAAGATCAGGCTATAAAAACCTAGGTGTAAAAATCTCTTCCAATGTTTCATTCAGGACTAAAGCACTTTCCAGCCATGAATGAATGAGGGATTTCAGATTTACCAGCCTGGCAGAGGCCCCTGAGACACCCGGGGCAGTAAGCACTTCCCATATCCGGAGCAGTCACTCAGAAGACATTTCCAGTCCCATAAACGTTATGCCTTACTGGTATAATTTTGAATAAAATAATGTAATTGGCCATAGATTCAGGAATAATCAATGTGATACTTCCCCTCCGCAGAGTCACTCTGAGGCAGCACTTTGTGAAGCGTTGGCTCGGCTGTGCAGGATTCCTGCACCATGCAGGGACACTGGAGTTCAGCACGTTGTGTCTGCTGAGTGTCAGCTTTCCCTGCCCAAGAACCGGCCGCTGAGAGACACACGGCAGCTGGAACCAGCCCCCTGGGAATTTTTCGAGACTCTGGGAAGCAACCAATGAGGAAGTGCTGGTGCAGCCCTGCAGTGGATAAAGAGCAAGCATTGAAGAGAAGATCCCTTATTTCTGCTTTATCATCTGCTCCTCCTCTGCTGGGATTTCTTTGCTAGGGAAGAACTTTCTCAAGGCTGATTTTATTCCTTAGTGGGATAGGATTCCTTAGTGTAGGACCTCCTTGTGTTTCATGGACATCTGCTCCCCGAGGCTGACAATCCATTTAGCATGAATTGTACCACAGTTTATCAAAGTTCAGCGTGACAAACTTCTCCTAAATAACTTCTTCTTGGAAAGCTGTGCTTGGTGAAATCACAGGGATGGGAAAGGTGTGAAATCCATAACCCTCAGACATGACCTGAGATGCTCACAGCCAGGGCAGGTGGTTAAGTGTGAGTGTGAAATGTATCCCTGCTCTTACCAGATCCCAAGCCTCAGTGTCACCTCTGGGCTGGAGGAGACTCCACAGAGATGTGACTGATTTGTCCCAGAAACTGAAGCACCACAGTGTGGGAATAAGGGCCTCCTTCCTCAGGGAACAAAGTGCTGGGATTGCAACTTCTAAGAGTTAGAAGCTGTCTGGAGGTTACCCAACACCATACGCTGACCTCTGGGTAGGAGAGTGCACTGGGGTACAATGCCTATTTGCTTACTAATATTTGTTTTGATTTTCCACAGTAAAATGCTAAATATGAACTACGGTTACTCTGCCTTAAATTGCAACAAGAGCTGCATTTTCCACTTGCTTGGTTATAGCTCTTTAAGTGATACATTATATTGTTTGCCAGAATACTTCTACAAAGTCTTTGCTTCATTTAACTTGTAGAACAATTCAGCCAGATTGGTCTATAAAAGGTGTACTTAAAATCAGGATTACCCCAGGACTCAAAAGTGCTGGGTGCTAAAACGCAGCCTCTCATTTCCCATGGCCTTCTGAGCATCTGAACATATTTATACCTTCTGCATTGCAGCAAACTTAATCAGAAGGACAGGCTTGCTAACATCTGTGCATTCCATTCACTTCTGGAGTCGTCTCAATCTCTTCTGAAACCTGATTCTGGCTGTCAGAGCGCATAGCTCTCCATGCTGGGTGTTATTTGGACATGTAGACATCTGTCATCAGGAAGTGTGATAGATGGTTTTATTAACCCACACAGGCAAAGACTGTGACAGCAAAGGACTCTAATACAGGGAGAAATTATCCTGAAAACCTTACAAGTCTGCTCCATACTTTCCCCAGCCTGTCGCTGCAGCAGGGACCGGACACTTGGAAGAGGAAAATATGTTACACATCTCAAGATGGACGTATTCACCCCAGATAGATCTGGCCAAAATAAGTAAAACAAGTACCACAGGTGACAGGGCATCTCCAACAGCAGAAGGAGAAATGGAAAGAGGGCAGGTTTAGATTGGATATTAGGGAGAAATTCTTCCCTGTGAGGGTGGGGAGGCCCTGGCACAGGGTGCCCAGAGAAGCTGTGGCTGCCCCTGGATCCCTGGGAGTGTCCAAGGCCAGGTTGGATGGGGTTTGGAGCCACCTGGGATAGTGGAAGGTGTCCCTGCCCATGGCAGGGGGTTGGAATGAGATGAGCTTTAAGGTCATCCAACCCAAATCATTGTACAATTCCATGATGAACTGATCTCCAACAGCAGAAATTCCAGAAGTAGAAGGGTTCGTAGCAAACTGTAGCCGGACTGTGCTTTACAAATAAGTTTAAGGAAAATGGAAATGTGTTTTAATAGAAATCCTCACAAAGATTTCATTTAAATAATTTCTGAATTAAACACAAATTCACCAAATAGTCCCCACAGCTGTTTTTTTTTCTCAAATTCTTTCTCCTTCCAGCCTCCCATCTAGCAGTCACCTGCAGGCAAGACTTTGCACCAACAAATGCTAGGGCAGAGTCTAGAGCCAAACTGGAATTTTTGGATGCTTAGTTTCAGGGTTTGGTCTGTATCCTCCTGTAGTTCCAGCCTGCGTAGGGACAATCCTTTCTGCCTCCCAACCTTCCAAAAATAGTCAGATGCAATTAATCCTTGCTGGTTTTCCATTTCCCATGATTCTAGGACTCCTGTGCTGAGGTTCCCAGAGAACTGACACCAGAGGAACATGTCCCTACTACTTCTTTTCCAAAAAGCTTTTTACTACAGCAGCCAGTGGCTCACAGCTGGGAAGTGACAGGACTAGTTTTGGCCATCCAGGGACCTTCATTTTTCCCTCTCCTTGCTGCCCATCTGCTTTAAGCTGAATTTTATTACTTTCTTTTTTATTTTTTTTTTGTGAGCAGCGTGGTTCCCTCACACTCCCTCTGAGCCTGCATTCAAGCTGAACCCCCCAAAAATGCCAGTACCTATGTGTGTGTGTTGTGTGACATATTTCACATTCACAGACATCTGAGGAAGTAGAGATACATACTCTGGAGCTGGTGAACTTTATGTTTCTAAGGGCACCAGGAAGATGAATAAGATAAAATCAATTGTATCTTTTTATTTACAAAGGCAAGGGATTGCACTCTGTGTTTGTCTTTTCCATTTGGGAAAAGCTGCATTTGAAACTTTAGATTTGTATTTTTTAGGTTATTTTAGATATATTGCAAACATTTCAGGGTAATCCATGTTGTTACGTCCCACGACGCTGCTGCAGACCGTGAGAGATGGATAGATAGTGATTTCCTTTAAGCCCTAATTTCTGGAAACAAATGGCTGCCTAGAAACCTTACATTTAAAAACAAAAGGAAAGAGGTTGGTAAAATTTCTGTGTATGGGAAATCTGAAAATGAGATTTAAATGGAAGCAAGAACCTTGCAAACAAGACAGGATTTAAAAGTTTATATGGAGCAATGAACAAGCAAACTCATAACCCTGAGCTGATTTTTGTCCATTTGCTTTGACAATTACGCCAGGCACCACATGAAAAAAATAACATTTTATCTCATGCAGATATACAAAGGCTTATTTTCAGAAACATCCTGTCAATAAAAACAGAAAAAAAAGGCAAATCTCCCTAATCACTGTAGCAGGATAACTCAAACTAATAACACAACCTGCAATTTTGCAGTTTTATATTATTAGAAGGAATGAAAAAAAACCCTCACCGATCCCCCTGACACTGATTCATCAAATAAATTAACTGTGTTCATCAGTTAACTCTCACTGGTCAAATAGGGTTAAAATTCTTGGATCTAATTCACACTGCGAATTTTACAAAGGGGGGGAAAAGCACAGTGGGAAAGCAGGAGCCAAATCTGCTGTTTTGCCATAACTGACTGAACTTTGGGGGTGTTTTATTCTCATAATATTTCTTTTAATAAAAAAAAGTGCCTGATTAAAACAGCCTTTTAGAAAACATTAATTCAGGAGCTAAAAAAAAAAATTCAAATGAACTCAAATAGATTTTCTCTGGTACGTTAACGCTGCATTTAGGATAATGGATAAGGAGAAGAATGGATTCTGTAGGTATAAATCAATAGGCAAGAGGGGTTGATGAAACTGCAACCTGTGAGAGTGAAGCCCTGGTGGTTTGTGATATCATCAGGAGCCTGAGATTCATTTGTTTGACAGTCCAGGCTCCTGCACTCATTATTTTAGCAACAGGACCACGATGCACACGTTAACCAGGCAGCCAACGCACCCTCACTCCGATCCCCTACAAGCACCTGGGTTAAAGCAGAAATCCCAGCTGGCTTGGCAGTAGGATATGTGAACACATTATCCTTTTTACTGCTGTAAGAAAACTGAGAGAGAAGGGGGGCGGTTCTGGAGAGATGGAGACATAATTGGGAGTTTTGGATTAGCCCCACTGCTGGTCACGCTGGCCGGTCACACACCCGGCAAGGACCCAGCTCTTACAAGGCTCAGTGCTGCCTTGATGAAGATCTGTTAATGATTTCATTAGGATTTCAAGGGGAGTGTGGTCGGTGGCAGCATGGATAAATGAACAACACTGCGCTCCCAGCCTGCTCTCTCGATGGTTTCTGCCTTTGAATTTTCTCTGGCTGAAAATAAAAGTTTTAAGAGACAAGTTCTGGGTTTGCAAGAAAAAGAAAAACAGTTAATGTAAGTCAGTCAGGTGCTGGAAACCCCAAATAACCTTCTGCACTCTCTATTTTCTATACAAATATCTCACTGCTCATTTTTCTTGCAGGCTTCTGACCAACTCCTGCTCACCTGGTGCTCCATCTAAGGGCCTCTGAAACCCCATGAAGGGGCCATTGATTTTAATGGCTGTTGGGTCAGACCCTTGCTCTTAGGGATAGCCCCATTAATTCAGTATGGCCTGTTGATATGAGTAAATCAGCCCCAGTTTGGCCCCGAGTCTGTGACTTCCCTAGCCCTGGGAACAGGCAGAAATCCCTGTCCCGTTCTGCTGTACAGTCTATCCCATCCAGCTGGAGTTAAGTGTACCTCATTACTCAGGGAAATTTGGATTTGGACAATTCTTCGCTGATAAACAACATATTGCTATAATTAGCAAGTGTGGACTGGGAATCCTGGAAATGGAGTCTGTCCAATCTGTCAATTTAGGAACATACTGTTTAATTTAGTGCAGCACATTGTGCAACCTGAGAAGGCTCCCCCAGCCCAGGCCAGAGCAGGGCTTGCTGCTGCCTCTAACTTTGGAAAGCAGCTTTCAGCTCCAGACAGCAATTTTGACACTCTTCTTCTTCCTCTTGGCCTCCTCAGGCTGAAAGTGAAAGAGGTTGAAAAGACTGAAAGAGGCCACGCACAGTTCCTGTACAACCACTGCCAAGCTGTTTTGACAGCTAAACCCTGAGGATCCTCATTTTCCAGAAGGAAAGTTCCCCTTCTGGAAGACTGTGCAAGGAGTGTTGTGGCGGGGACAGTACAGTCCAAATCATAGAATAGAATCATAGAATCATAGAGTCATAGAATCATGGAATCATAGAGTCACAGAGCCATGGAATCATAGAGTCACAGAGCCATGGAATCATAGAGTCACAGAGCCATGGAATCATAGAGTCACAGAGTCATGGAATCATGGAATCATAGAATCATGGAATCAAGGAATCATAGAATGGTTTGGGTTGGAAGGGACCCTATAGACCATCTTAGTTCCAACACTCCCACCATGGGCAGGGACACCTTCCACTATCCCAGGCTGCTCCAAGCCCTGTCCAACGTGGCCTTGAATACCTCCAGGGATGGGACAGCCACATCTCTGGTTATTCAGACATTCTCTGGTCAACCTGTGCCGGTGTCTGACCACATTCACAGTGAAGAATTTCTTCCTAATATCCAATCTAAGCCTGCCCTCTGTCAGCTTGAAGCCGTAATGGTTGTCCTGAAGCGCCAGGCTCAACACTTAAGCCCCTGTGCTGGTGCACCCAGGCTCTGGGGGTCCTGAGCTGCAGGGTGAGAGAAGCCAACCAGCCTGGAGTGCAGCACAAAGTCCAAAATGACCATGCAAAACCTGCTCCACAGAGGGATGTTTATTCTGTTTTTAAATTACCATGAAAACACCAACAGAAATGCACAGCAGAGTTGTTTTAATACAAATATACACTATTAAATTTCCAGCCAGGCTGACCAGAGTCATTGAGCATCACGTTTTGCCTCACATTCTCCAGGCCAGGTTCTTCTTCAGTTATCAGACTCCTCCTTCACTCCCCTGCTTGTCTTCTAATCAAAGCAAACCACTCCAACTTTTAAATGAAACTAATTTTCATATTGCCCGCATATACATACAGTTAAGAAATTACAGTGACAGTGATAAAAAATGTTAATTTTTCTTTCCAGATGCTTGTAAAACAGCCTTAACATATGTCCGCTGTTTAATTAACAGAGCGGCAGCATGGTGGAGGGAAGCCAAGCTAATAATTTAAAGAAGCATTCTCCCTCCCTTGATTTGAATCCCAAAACACATCCATCATGTGCATTTCTGAAACTGCAAAAGATTTAATTTTCTGAACTTTCAGCAAACATCATAAAACAAGTCAAAGAGAAACCTGAAGTCACAAGTGATCGCCTTTGAGAGAGTTCAGCTTCAGAACTTGCACAGAAATTCATTTTGTTAAGTGACTAAAAACTCCAGTGCACTTTTTTTTTTTTTTTTTTTTTAATTAGCTTTTATTGTCACCTCCTGCTGGGTGGCCAAAAGGTGCCGTTTTGCTGCTCAGGTTCTGGTTTTGAGCTGCCTCCTTGCACAAGATTGATGAGGGTGTAATTCCTTTCTCCAAGCAGAGCCAGGATGAAGCCAGTCCTCTCACCCACTCATGGAGCCTTTTCCCGTAATATTTGTGTGCTACAGAATTTCTGGGGTATCTGTCTTTCCTCCCCAGGAAGTACAGACATGCTGCTGCCCTAATTTATAGGTGGGGGGCTGAGACAGTTTAAATTGCATGTTCAACACATGCATTTTAACTAACTTCACTTTTGAAATGCAGCTGTTCACAGGTCCCTCAGCCCAGGCTCTGGAGGGAGAGCAACGAGGATGCTGAGGACCCTGGTGTGAGGTGAAGGTCTCACTCTTGCAGTCCAGAGACACTGGCCCAGCACACAGCTGATATCCCAAGCTCTGCTCTTCCAAGTGCAGTGTTGAGGGTCTGAGATGGAGCAAACAGAGCAGCTGGAGAAAGTGCTGCTCTCTGAGCTCACATCTGCTTGCAATGCTCCTCTTTGCCCCCTCACAAAGACAAGGCCACAGGGACAAGGCAAACTTAAAACCGTCACATGCAGAATTGGCACAAAGGTCACATCTCTGAAGCCAAAGTGAACTTCCCAGCAAGGGCCTTGCCCTTTCTCCAAAGCACATTGAGAGCTTCATCCCCCTCTGCCCTTCGTGTCTGGGATGACTGTAGGTTATTTAGAGGTGCAAAAAGCTCTCCTTACCTCCTTCCCCCTTGTCAGCAAACAACAACTTGTACGTAGAAGGGATCAAATCCCTCCTGGAGAGTACTCTGAGATCCATGGGGGAGGAGGAGATGCCACCACAGCCTTTAACCTCTTCTGGGATAACCAGACACACAGAAAGTCGGCACTGCCCACTACTCACAGTCAGGAAATGATGCTCTTGGCCCCCATCCTCTGCAAAGCTAATGACTCCTCCTAAGGGACCAATATGCCTGGGGAAAGGAGTTTGTGTTTTATCAACCTGATGGAGCAGCCTCTGTTCCCAGAGAGACACAGAGTGTAAAAGGCAAAGCAGCGCGGTGCCAGCTGGGGAAATACACCCTTTCCTCTGTGGAAAGGAAGAGATTTGTCAAAGGTGATGCTGTATTTTATTACTGCATTGAATGGAAGAGCACATTAAAAGACTTCTGCTAAATATTAACCAGGAAGAGGAAAGACGGGGACAGAGCATTTTCCTTTTCCAACTTTTGTAGGGAACACTCAGTCACAAAGCAACTCAGAAATTAATCTGCTGATAGATTAGAGACTGTGAGTGTTAATTGACCCTTTGATCTCCCAGTTGTTATTTTGGGTCTTGCAGGGAGGGATATTAATGAATCTGAAGTTATTAAATGAATTCCTCACTTGCTGTGGCAGCACTTGGCTCCCAGCAGAGAGGATCCCTCTGCGCTGGCCCTGCTCTGGCTGGAGCTCTCGAAGGGGTGGAGACAGAGAGACAGGTACTGCACGACAGGCAGGATGAGAGAACCCAGCTGTAGCTTCCAGACTGTCCTCATGCTCTACATGACTAAAGGGAGTTGAAAACTCCCCAGCTTGAAATCAAGAGCACTTCACAAACTCTTGGACCAGCGTCACTCCTAATTCTGGCTCAGCTCAAAGCCAGGGGATCTGTTTATCCCCTTCCTCCTTTCAGAGCCCACCAGGAGGGTGGTACAAACAGACCTGGTCAAATTTCTTCAGGTATCTGTATCCCTGGAGCAGTTCTGTACCCTTTGAGAGAGTTACATCAGGCGTTTGTTCTGCCTTGTTTTCAACGTGGAACCTCAGTCAGTGTTTTCCAGAGGTCCTGCTCCCTAATTGTGAGACCACTGGGCCATGGACAAAGTCATTGTCCTGTGGCAGGGACTGAACGGCAGAAACCCTGCAAAGGCCTGAGCTGGGCTTGTGCATGTCACAGCCCTACTTGTTACTGGTGTCACAATAGACAGAATTTCTCCACAGAGAGTGGAAGGACCATCTTGGATGGAGTTTCTTCTTAGTCTTAAAGCTGGAGATAAACATTTGGGAACAAAATTGCAGGCAGTGAGTCAGTTAATACAGCAGGGCCTTTCTCCAGAAACCTGGCCAGCCCTTCCCATTACAGAGCTAGTCTTTGGCTAGCTCTCCAAAGGAGGCTCAGTGACTGTGTACATTAAAAATGCTATCACCATTATGGGCTCTTCACTAAAGGTACAAGAGCATGACAAATATATGTAATTTGCAAATTGGCTGGTCTTTTGCAATAATTTAAAGACACTAGTTAGCGGCAATAGAAATCTAACAATTACTGATGTTTAAGGTTTGCATTGTTGCTCTGTGAATATTTCATGCATAAATGAACTTCCCCTGGACCAACTGCTGTTTCTGATGAGGCGCTCTGAGGCTTTATTGCCAAATACACAGCGGGGCTCCCCCAATGAGCCACATAACGGATGATGCATCACCTTCGCAGCTTAAATAATGCAGAGTATCTGCATTTTATAGAGTGGTGGTACACTTTATTTACATATCAACTGAGTGGCCAGGCTGAATATGAAGAAATATGTGAAGGACAGAACATGGCACTTTTAATATTTCATATTAGCAAGCGCCCCGCAGGAACAGCCTCGGCAGGCTGAGAGCTTATCTGCCTGGTTTCTGTGTGTGCATGTCTCTCTCTCCGAGAAAATCTCTTGCAAAACTGATGCAACAAATGTCTTTTCCCATTCTTGTGAACTTCTTCAGCATTACTGAAAACAAAAGCTGCAGAATGCTAATCAGAGATTGACTTTCCAAGTGCCATTTTTTTGGGAAGAAAATCAAACCCACCCTTAAAATCTCATCCCATTCCTTCCTGGGGCTGCTGGGAGATGTAGTCTTCCACTCTATCACTCCAGAGAGAGCTGCCAGATATTTCTGCTCATAGGGAGGACACCCACAAAGCCTCATCAACCTGCTAGGACTGCAAGGAGGCCCAGACCTCACAGAAAAAGCATCATCCAAAATGCAGAACAGCTGATGATGTTTCCTATGTCATCAAGTCTGGGTTGATGGAAGGGGAGAATAGTATATGAAAGCAAGAACTACTTCTTCCCCATGAATAGTGTGGCTTGAACATCACAGTCTGTATGGGACTGTATCTCAGGGTATGGATCCTCTTTCTGACACCGATTATCCAAGCATTCACACTTGAGCCCCACATGAAATCCTTTGTCCTTCATGAAAGCCCCTCAGATCTCATCCCAAAAAGGCCCTGCCCAGGGGACTGGTCCAAGCCCTGGGATGTTGGCCATCACTCTTGTCCCCTCATAGCAAAGAGTTCCAGTGACCAAACATGGCAAGAATATTAAATTCTTGAAAGCAGCAATCTGCACTCTCCATGGAAAGAATGGCCCAGCAGAGCACAGGTACCCGTTTTCATCTGCTTTTCTGCAGGACTGGTGGGGATGTGTCTGCCCACCACAGCTTCCTTCTCCGTCCAGCATCTGTTGACAGCGTGCAGCATCTCCCTCACATTATGCCTCATTCCAAGAGGAACTGATGTGTACCAGCCCTTTTTTGTACAAGCCCATTAAAATTCCAATGCAAATGACCGGATTCATAATCTGAGCTTCATTGAGAAACACAGTTTCCTGCTTTCCCCTGTAATGAAATTATTGGTTGTGCAGATGCTCCATTTCTAAGCTAATTCAATCTCTGAGTGTTTTTTTTAAGGTGGGATGTGTGAGGGCAGGGGAGTGAGGATGTGCCGGTTTGTGTGCGTGCGCACACAGCCCAACACATCTGTGCACCGTGTTTCCCAGCACACAGATCCACAGGCTGTTTAGTTAGATAGCCAATTATAATTATAAATGCAATGGGAATACCAGCAGTGTATCGTACAGACACGATTAAAAATAAACTGGGAAAGCTAAAAGCAGCTTAGTCGCCAGAAACTAATACACTACTGGGGCAAGTTGTGGAAATGCCTGATTATTCTCTTTTGCTCACTCCATCCCTGGGGGATCTCCCTGAACTGTTACTTTAACTGCTCAGCTTGCCTTTTCCACTGTGATAGTCAGCAGATGAAGCCCTTCACATTTAAGTGTAATAGTGCCAGAGAGACCAACTGCTCCTAAGAGTTACGACCTATAAATGTCGCTTCTGTGTCAGAATGAGAATGTGCCACTGAAGATGCTGAAGTCTGCAGAGGGTTTGCTTGACAATTCATGCAGGCCATTAAACTTACTCCTCCCCTCGTCCCCCCAGCATTGTGTGTGCGCTGGGATTTCTTGCTTGCTTTCACAGCTTTCTGAGTAGCTCCTCCAAAGCTGGCAGCAACGGAGCAATTTATCCCTGGCACAGAGTGTACGGCACAGCATTTGTTCACGTTGCACTTCTCTTCACCTGTCATGGCTAATGAGAGCTCCAGGACAGACTGCCTGCATGCCCCGGTGTCAGATGTGGGTATCCTTACCCAGAGAGAAAATGGAGATGGGCATCAAGTGATGCCAGGATGAGACAAGGAGTCCTGCAAAGGGGATACAAATCAGCCCCCCCGTCCCGGGCGGTTGCCGGGTGCCCTTTCCCTTTGCATGGGAGCACACACAGCCTTCTCCACCCATTCTCACCCTTTCCTGGAGGTGGTTTGCGGGGCCTGGAGGGGGAACAAGAACTATTTCTATTTCTCCACAGCACCCAGATGTTTCTGGCCAACTGAACAAGAGGGATTTCAGTCTGCCTTGGTCAGGAGGACATGATTACTTCTTTGCCTGAAGCGTATAGCAAGAAGAATAACAATAGCTGAGAGCAGGGTTGGGATTTTTTGACTCATAACCCAGTTCTGGCCTCAGCTGAAAGCCCAACTCACCACAGCCATAAGCACAGCTCAGAAGAAATGCAGGAATTCACACCAGGTTAACATTTAGCCCAGCATCCACATTTAGTCAGGTACAAGATAGAGATATTTACTTATTTTGGTTTTCACTTAGACCCTGACAGCTGGTCCCCAAGGCAGGTGCAGATACACCATGGTGTGCACAAGTGGTGTAGGACATGGACAATGCAGCTCCATACACCCACTGGTGTTCCTGCCCCTTTTCCTTCCGAGAAAAGAGAGGTTTTGAGACCTTGGGAAAGGAGGAAAAGCACTTCTCTGAGAGGAATGATGGTGCAGAAAACTCCAAGGCTTGGCGTTGCACCATTGGGGGTGGCAGGGCAGAAAGGAAAGCCACGGACAGCAGAGGGGATGAGGCTGGGGTGAGTGAAGAGCCCTCTCTGTGGAGCAGGCCCAGGCAGGGCTGTGCAGAAAGGCTGGGCCATACAGCAGCCTGGGAGGGTGACAGACCCTCTGCAGAGAATAGAGGCAGTTCATATGGACTGCTGCTCTCTGGATGGGAAAAGGGAGTAGGACAGAGTACTGAAAGGGTGACAGGCAGGACTGACTCCACTTGGGGTGTTATTATGCTCCATATCAGCTTGAAATCTGGAGGAACGAGCCTGTGATAGCCCCAGCCTGTGGACAGTCAGGTGCTGCCATCCCCACTCCCACTGCATCCCACCCCAGGGTCCCCACAGCGGCTCCTTCCCCTCCCCATCAGCCTCTCCCCTCTCCATCCCCTCGGCAGCAGTGGTGGCTGCCGGTGCCACCAGCACACGGGGAGGAGGCAGCAGCTGATTCCGCAGCCACTTGACCAGAGCTGTTGGTTGAATCGGGACCGAGACGGGGAGGGGGAAGAGCTGAGGATCCTTTTGAGGCCGCCACCTGGGACTGGCGGCACTTCTACTAATGCACAGTGAGCAGCTAAATCATACATTATTGATTTGTCAGACGTATTTGCATATAAATAAGCATGATCATTCATACAAACCTTAATGTTGTTGTTCTCCCTTTAGTGTTGTGATCACAGATGAATGACTCTAGTTAGACACAATTCAGGAAAGCTTGTACCACTGCAGCAAAGTAAGCTGCTGATTTAAAACTACATTTATTGGAGCATGTAAGTGTGACAGTCTATTGGTGAATTTGGGGATAATTAGTCTAAAAGACAAGATAAATGAATCCTGAAAGTGGTATTGTGATGAAGAAATGATCCCTCCATGCTAGTAAAGCTTTGATGCCAGAAATATTGTAAATGATAATTAACTGGGAAACACAGAGGAATTATATTTCAATTGTGTTTTCAAAAGGACTTAGAATTTTACAGGCAAATTGATTCAGTTCCCCCCCTCCCCCAGCCCTGTGATTATGAAAGATTGTCTAATTTACAACGTGAACTATGAAGCCTATGACAAATCGCTGGCTTGCTTTTATGCATCTTGTTTGTACGTTTCTCCCTGGTAGATATCTGCTTATTGTTTTTAAGCAAACCAAGACATGTATTTTTCAATTAGTCTTTCCCTAGGCCTAATCTAGACAGATCTGCAGGCCAGCACAACACACTGACCCATGAAAATTATATCTGCTGTATTAATTCATTAAGCATTGCAGGATCAAGCTGTAAGATCTCACTCCCTGATAGCATCAGCAGCATGAGCAGGGTTAGTCTGCATCCCTCCCCTGAAAAGAAAATATTATAGATTGTGCAATGCAGGGGAAACATTGCTTGCTAACACTTCATTTTAATTGTCCTAAATTAGAGCTGAAGACTTACAAAACTGTGCGTGACAGCCAATGAATACCAAATGAATTCATTAGGATCAGGGCTGTTACAATGAATAACTAACGAATCTATAACAACAGCTATATCCTTTATGCCTCAGCTGGCGGCTCCAGCAGGGAGCCCTGGAGGGAGCTATCCTGACCCTGAGGCCAGCACACTTTGCCCCATGCCAGCCTCTAATTGCAGCTCTCAGGGAAGCTGGTGTCACCTGCACTGCTCAGGGTTAGGGGAACAGTGCAGGTGGATGGAGAAGGGGAATCAAACAGGACGGTGCAGGTGAACTGCAGGAGCAGGGCACAGCCACCAACCCCTGAGCTTCAGAACATCCTGCCTGGACTGCACAGGGCCGAGATGCAGCTTGGAGCCACATCCTGACACTTGTTCCAGGATATCCCAGCACTGCTGCTGTTGAGTCCTGCCTTCCTGATGGTACTATCAGACTGAAACCCACCTGTTATCACCCATAACCAGTGTATCAAACTCAGCACATGCACTCTGATCCATCCCAGAAGATGCCAGTGTCCCATGGTGGTTTGGACTGTTCCTATCTGTGCTCTGGGGCAGCGTGTCCCTGGTGAACACAGAAAGGTGTTGTTAAACGAGGAAAAACAAGAAGAGAAACACCTTCATCTGCCAGGATCTTGCACCTTGTGTTTCTCTGGTGGGACTCACCATAACTCATACAAGGTTCCGTGAGTTGGGACTGTGAAAGAAGGTGGGGAAAGGGGCTTTTATTACTATGGAGAGGTTTTATATGGTATTGTCTTCCTTAGCAGAGGATCTTAATTTTTGGGTGGCTATTCAATGAAAGAAAATACAAAAGACAATGACTCAGCTAAGTGGCCTCTCAAACCACTGCAGCTGTGTCAGGGAAGGGAGCCTTGGAGCAGGAAGGCATGAAGACCACCCTGCCAGGGAGCATCTCAGGACACTGCAGACGATACCAAACCATCACCAGGTTTCTACCAACAAGAAAGAGGAAAACACTGTACCAAAGAATTTCTGCTAATTGGATGCTCAAAGAAACACACGGAGAACCAGGGGAACGCTTTGTTCCGCATCGCTACATCAACGCTGTTCGTCCCCAAGGGATGCCGAATTCTTCTTCCTCTGGTCAAGGTTCCCATATTTTTTTGCAGAGACCCAGTGGCTGTGAGGAGGAAGGAATATTTCTGAGTTGAGGAAAGATTTCCAAGGAGCCCAGAAATCTGCCAAAGGTCTCAAGCTAATGGCATTTGTTTCTTTCGAAAGAGGTGTCCTGGCGTAAGTAGAAAAGTGCTCAGCCTCACTGCCCCTCTGGGCTCGGTGCAGCCTTACAGGTAGAGGGGATGAAACCTGGCAGGTGAACTTGTGCTCTTGCCTCCAGCTTTCTGCCCCACTCCCTAAATAATGGTTCCTTTCCTCAAAAGGGAACACGTTCCTGATGTGAACTCCAACATAGCGTCACCAGCACTTCCCACTTTCCATTTGCAGGGAAGCTGCAAGGAGTGGGAGACAAGTGTCTGCTGCTTGGACATGGAGCAGGATGGACTGCAAGGGGCAACTGCTTCTCAACCTCACTTCAGCAAAGCTTCCTGAGCCAGCACGTCTTGGCCAATGTTTCAAAGTAATTTTGAGCTCTTGGAACAAAAAGCCTGGGTTTTCTATGAAAAATTGTTTCGATTGTAAGGAAGAGACTACTGGAACCCTGGGGAATGAGGTCTAGAGAGGAGACAAGCAGAGCTGGGAAAAGGATGGACAAGCAGTAATCTTCCTCTGAAATCCAGACAGCAGGAGAAGGGCCCCTGCCCTTGCTGATGTGCTTTTGGGAAATGTAGCTCATCCTGGAAAAAGAAAGTAAAAGCCAAGCATGTGCAGGGAGCCTCTCTGGTGTGCAGCCTCCGCCTCCGTTCAGGCTGTTTGCAAACTCTCTCTATGCTTATCATCATGTAATTGAAATAATGTGTATTGACAGAGACTTGAAAACAACTGCTCAATTTTCCTGAAAATTCAATTAAACTTCGTTTATTCTGGGGATCGATCCAATTAAAAGGGGGGAAATTTCAGATGGTCCAAGCCTTACAATCCATCTTAACACACTGTGTCTATCACCGTGATGTAATAATTCCCCCAATCAATGCTTTAAAAGCATTTAGCAGTCTTGATAATGAACTTTTGTCAAAATAGCCTTACAAAGCAATAAATGAGAGCAGATTAATATGTAGTCATAAAGCCATGAATGGTTTAACGCTCTGAAAGGTTTGCTTCATAAATTAGACTTCTTTATTTATTTCTTTATCATAATCTCTCTCTGATACTATTGCCCAAGGTTTTGGTAGACAGGAGGGACCTGGGCTTGTGGGGTGAGTCCTTGTTACGAGAGGATGGATGGATATGAACTCAGGATGTCGTATCCAGGCCTGGTTTATTGACATTACAGACAACTCCCGTGGCCACCATGGGCAGAACCAGAGCAGCTGTAAGTAAACTTGTCATAGCACTGATTTTCAAATCCTGAACAAAGGGATCTCTGTTCAAACTTCCAGCAAGGCTGATTCCCACCCACTGGAGCAGCCCCATCTGACCGCCTTAGGACTGCCATAACTGTGTGAGAGCCTTTTCACAACCACTGAGGATTGAGAAACAAGCCCCATCCTGACTCTGCGAGGGGTTATGCAACGGCTCTTAATTGTGGCACTTCTTTAGGAAATGCCCAGCTTCAATGTCTGCCTTCCCTGGTACTGATTTAAGATATTAAATCATCTTCCTAACGTTGTCGCTTCAGGCTGACCCCAGCAACTCCCATCCTACTTTATAACATCTGTGGATGCCATGCATTTTGATTCTCAGCTAGAATGGGTTCTTGAACAGTTTTCTGCTTCTTGCACATACCTGTGCTTAAGAGAGTTACCCATCTCCCCTACTGCACTCTCAATGTGCTGCTCACAACAAGCAGGTTTTCTGAAATGCCTGGTACTCACTAGAAGAACCAAAATTAGCAAAGGCACAGCTTAGAAACTGGAACCTCAGAGGTTTAAATATATTACTGCTGGAGACAGGAGCAGGAAAAATGCTTCTCCTGCAAAGGAGGGCATGAGGTCCTAGTTTAGAAATGCAGATTTCTGTTTTAATATTAATTTTTAGTGCCCTGGCTAAAACTCTCTCCCGGTAAAGTCTAATAGAGAGTAACCTGGGTGCAAGACCCCACTGCTGGAGAGGGAAGATAGTTTCAATCAATTTTATTCTACTCAAGTGCCATGAAAAGTTGCCTGCAATGTGTGTGTGGTGTTGGAGGGTGGCAGTTTGCAGGAGACAGGCAGAGAAGAGCTTTGCCCCTTCCTCCTCGGGCTCTTTCAGCACATTTTCGATGCCCTAGGCAAGCTGCCAGCTTCTGGAGAAGAACCCATGTGTCACAGACCTTCAGCAGCACCGAGGGTTTCACCATGCTGGGGTTCAGGATCCCTCTGGAGCTGAAAACACAGTGAGGAGAACCGGTCTGCAGGATCCTCACCAAATTTTAACAGCATCCCACATTTGTAAGAGAACTGATCTGGCTTTCAGGGGTGCTGCAGGCCCTCTGCTCTCGCTGCACTTGCTGTGCAGAGGCAATTCTCCACCTCCCAGGAAATGTGCCCTTCTCTGCAGGGGCACAGCAGCCTTTCAGCATCTCAGAGCAGCAGCCTGGTATTTCTGGAGACACCAAATGGAGGGAGAAAAACCCACTGCAGTGAGTGGGAGCCGCAGGGAGAGCAGAACCTGCATCCATCTCTCCCATGCTGTCAGTCAAACAGGTCCCACACTGTTCCATTAATCCCTGTGACTTGCTAGTTCCTGCAAACTGGATGTATGCCGAATCCATACAGTGTTGATTTACAGACATTTTGCCAGGGCTCAATAACTGTAAAGCACACCAGCACCGCATGAAAAATGCTATCTGCAAGAAACCTTTTAGCTCAGCAGAGATGGGAGTAAGTGGCAGCATTCCCTTTTTGCAAACTTCCAGTGGAAACATTTCATTTGCATATGATATTAATTGCAGAAGAAACAGCCATGCTCCTTCCCATCTAATCCACAAGGTCTTTCATGTGCTGTTTTCCTACCAGAGTAAGGAGCTGGGATGAATTGTGTAGGTGCAGCCCATTCCCTGAGCAATCTGCAGAGGAGGTGACCTGCTCAAATTGTTGCTTTCTGAAATGAAACGATGCTAATTGCACCCAGTGCCCTGCTTTTTGGCTCACTTTAGACAGCAGCTTTTTCTACTGCATCAGAAGAATGTGTGTCTTTTCCTCAGCATGACCTGGAGTTGTGCAGATACTCGGTAGAACAGCTCCTGAGTACATGCCCAAAATTAATGTGGGGAAATTATAACCCAGGGAAGATCATGACACAGATTCATGGCCTGTTGACCTGGATGGATCTGGCAAAAATCCTGCTATGCCCTTGCTATGTAGAGGATTGACATTAATGAGGCGTTTTGTATTTTTTCTGACCACACAAACCTTTACCTGGGTCCTTCATGCAGAAAAAACTACAAGATAAATATCTCCCAGGTTTATCCCACCAACCAAGGCAGCCACTTTTCCCCCCAGGCTTGTTTTCTCTACAGCCTGGACATGCCCCATGTCATTCCCTCAAGACCTATTTCTCCCCAGGGATTTTCACCAGTTCCTCTTTTTCCTGTGGCCACTGCTGAGGGATCAGCCCAGTTTGGGCTCCACTGGGCACCCCTGCAGCAGCAATGGGAGGGCTGGGGCAGCACCTCAGGGCTCACAGAATCCTGCCAGCAGCTCGATGCCACAGCACTGATTTTGCTCTAGGGCCCTTCTTTCCTTCACCTCAAAGGGTTTCTGTTTCATGTTTTCATTTCCAGTGGCTTGGTATTTTGGGGGTGGATAAGGGAGGACTACAGCATGTTTCAGGAGTAATCTATTCCTCAGCATTCAGTCCCTTGTGTGTCTTCTGCTGGTCCTTTGAAATAAAGTATTATTCAAGCAGAAGAGAAGAAAAAAAATATGAAAGAATCCTACCAAATCCCAGATAAACATACGTAAAAAAAATAATTCCAGGTGGAACAATTACAGGTTAAAATTAAACTTATTTGTTCCAAGTGTCACTAAAAAAAATTTACATACAGCTTCTTCCTGCCCCTCCCCCCCCCTTAATAAAAAAGAGATCATTTTGATAGTAAAGGTACTGCAGCAGCTTTAAGGGACTCACAGATGAAACATCATTTGGGAAATTTCAAAGGGTTGTTTCAACAGTATCACTTTCTACCATTTCCCACTCCGAATCCCTTCTTCTTATATTTTGGTTCCTGATGAAGTTTCAGCTGCTCCTGAAGCCAGTCCTTGTGTTCTCGGCTATCAAAGAGCATTGCAACATCAACGTCAGAGTTAAACTGAAAAAAAAAAGAACCTCTAAAAAAAAAGCATCCCTTTTCCTTTGGAGATCAGAAAGTCAAATAAAAAGGATGCTGATTTGTGGAATAAAGGGTGGGATTCCCTGCTGAGACGATAGGAATCTTCTGACTTAACTGAGTTAAGATTTGAATACATTTGGCCCAGACAAGGGGAGAAAAAAAAATCCATTAGTTTTGAGAAAAGCCTCACACAGTTTCAAAAGGAAATATGTTAATACAAAAATATTTTTTTTAAAAAAAAGGGGGGGGGGGAGAAAGAGAGATTTGTATGTGTGTTTCGGAGGCCAGGAGTTTAATACTATCAGCCAGAAGCAAAGAGAGAAATTAAATTACATGACTAGCACGAAGTCTCATCTCCTGCTGCCAGGACATGGATGAGGGAACAAGAGACTCCTCTGCAGCCCTGCTGGATCCAGGCCCTGTGGCCACTGGAAAACCACTCTGGCCCCCGTGACCTGCCATGGCCATCCCTGGGACACTGTCCGGCCCTCCATGGGGCAGGACTGACCACTGCTCCTTGCTTTGGCTCGGGGTTCAGCCCCAGGGCCGATGTCTGAGTCCCAGAGCTGCCCCACACCGAGGGGCCATGAACCCCTCCCACCTCTGCCTCAGTTTCTCCCCCTCTGCAGGGACCCCAAAGCGCTGTTCTCTACTGTGAAATACCCCAGACCCTCTGACCCCAGAGGGAATCTTTGTCCCTCCTAACACATCAACCTGATCTACACCAGCATGGTGCCGGACTGCCCGTCCTTCAGAATCCCCACGGTGAAAAAGCAAGAAACCCCAGATAACTGACTCCATGGAGCTTCATGAAACAAATTTCCTGATGGTCCAGGTGCTTGTTCCTCTGGCACATCCCTGGTGAGGGCAATGGACTCTCTGCATCCGAGGGGAACTGGCAGGACTCTGTTCTGCATCGCACAACACTGCTGGCATTGCTGCCCTGGAGCAGGGCAGGAGGCTCCAACAGCTACCAGCCACTCCTGCCTCCAAAAAATGGGATTTTTCTACTGTGCAGCAGCCCAGGAGAGCAGATGCCAACTCATGGTGGTTGTGGCTTCATAGCACTTGAAGCGTCCCATGTTCATCAGCAGCCTGGAAAGACACAGCATAGGTGTCGTGTCCTTTCTTCCCTGCAGAGCTTTGCTGCTCCTCCATGCCTGAGCTGTGCTGAGGCATGTGAGGACTCACCCAAAAAAAATCACAATAGCGTGAGACTGCCCTTCTTAATGAGGCCCTGGGAAAAGCTGGTGGCTGGGGACAGGTTCAGTCCAGCCACGGAGCGGCTGCAGGCTGTAATGTGGGGTTGTCAGAAGAGCAGCTCAGTATTAAATCCTTTTGATGGTTCTCCTGCTGAGAGAAGAGATGATATCTCATCATTAATGGAGTTGAATTAATATAAATTAGCCGAACAGCTCCTCGCTGCTTCCGTTCAGGCAGAGAAAAGGGGTTTATTGGGGAGGCAAAAGCAACGATCCCTTTCACCTCACATTCACTCTGCCATCCATAAAGATGCTGCTGACCTCGCAGTCTCATCCCTCCTCCTCCCCTCCCCTGGCAGGGCCGAGGCGACGTAAAATAAAATGATTATGTGACATCCCAGGAATGTGGGGACTGTCCACAGCACAGACCTCTGGTGACCTTTACACGAGTGACAGGTGACCTCTCTAAATCAGCCCTGGGGAGGCTCGAGATTGCCAGGAGGGCTGGAGCCGCCACGCGCTCTGCGGCAGCAGCAGCACTGCCAGCTCGGGGGCTGTAACTTCTGGGCAGATCAGGCTGGGGAAGAGGGGACACATCCCTCGAGTCCCAGGCGGGGCTCAGAGGGCTATTTCATCTCCTCTCTGCCTTGTATCCTCCTCCTCCTTCCACCCAGACTGTGAGCTTCATCCTTTTACACCCCTCACACAGAGGCAGGAGCAGCACTGAGCAGTTTCTGCAGCCCTGTCCAGATTTACTCACAGGTTTCCAGCCTACATGGCCAGCAATGAACTCCAGAGAAACAGCCAGGGGACTGCATAACTCCTGAGAAACAAAGACTAAGAAATTATTACTGCAGAGTTTTGAAGGCAAAAAGGGTTATTTCTTTACTGCACAGGCGATAATTATTTAAGAGCAAACCTAAACCTTACAGGATGTTCCAGCAAGTGCTGGAAGGTGGCAGAGTGTCTGTCTGTGTGTTGGGGTGGAATGGATCCACATGTCAGAGCATATACCTGAGTCATTTTTTAAAGCTATAAAAAGCAGACAGGACAGACAATGTATATTATATTATATTATGCACTTTTAAAAGCTACATTAAAAGAACATCATTAAGGCTGCAGAGCCAAGCACTCAGACAGTAGCTATGTCATGCTCAAGTCTGCCTGCCTGGGTTCATTTGAATCCCTCCAGCCCGTGAATGTGACGTGGCACAGACCAATAGTATGTTGTCCAGGTATTTTCTCCTTCTCTCCATGCTGGACATGGGATAGATGACTTGTGCCATCTTAGAGCCTATTTTCTTGTGCCATCTTCCTCTAGCCTATTATTGTCTTATTGCTGTAGCCATGGACTCATTCAACCACAGCCCAGCAGTACCAGCAGCTCCAGCCCTGGCTGGGAAGGTTGGGTTTGTGCTACCTCCACACCTCCACACCTCCACAGCCAGGAGCTCTCCTCTGTGAGCAGCACCTCCACCTGCCCTGGGAGCCCAGGCCTGGGGCCAAGTCCCCTGGGAGAGGACCCCAGCCAGGCACCCACGCTGCCCCGTCTCCAGAGGCAGAGAGACAAATTCCTGCTGGTACCACAAACCGCCCGCACGGTACGAGGGGAGGGAGAGGCTGTTTCTGTCTGGCTTGAAGAAGGAAAAGAGAGAGAGGAAGAATTCAAATGAACTAATTTCTTGTTCTAAGACCCTTTTGCCCCTTTGCAGCTGCTTCTGATACAAAGGCAGAACCTTATCTCCCTGCTGCACGGATCCAGCGCTGCAAACAACTGCCTTGTTGTAATGCGCAGAATGTGTGGCATCTGACGGCAGCCTACACAGAGCCAGACGTGAGCGGGAGCCACATTCCCTCACCGTTTCTGACCAGCTTTTTATTTTCATTCCTGCTCTCTCTTCCTCCTGGAACCTGCAGAAAGCTGGTTTGCTTTCAGCATCCTCCCCCTGCACCCTACTGAGCCGCAGCCCCACGGTCCGTGTGGGCAGCACCAGTGGAAGGAGCCTCATCTTTCACTCTGCCAAACTTCCTCTTACCCCGTGCCATGCACTGCAAACGGCCTCTTCCACCCTGATCCCAGCAGGGAACAGAATGGACATCTACTCCTGCATCACTGGCCTCTGTTCAGGCAGTGTTAGGGAAGGAGGAAGATGAGAAGGTTATAATCCGTCCCAAAAAGCAGATGCTAATCAGACACTGACATTAGAGCTTGGACTCTGGAGTCCTACCCTACCAGCTCTCCAGTCCAGGCCTCTAGCACTATAAAGTCCCCAGGCCCCTGGCACAATCTCATCATCTTTACAATTTTTAATGTGCTTATGTTCAAGTTTCACCTTGAGGCAGAAAACTGCTAGTTTAAAACAGAGGGGAGCAGTATTGTCAACCCCAGATGTTCAAAGCAGAGTCTGGGCCTCCCAGTGTGCACTTTACCTGAGCAGAAGACAAATAGCTATTTTTGCTCTTCATTTTTACAATCTGAGGTTTTTGCTCCTATACATAATGTCCTACAAAAACTACTGTAGTTCTCTGAGCAGATTGAGTAATTTTTTTAAAAAGAGAAGAAATAAAAGAGCCCAGATGAAAATAGGAAAATTGCTGAAGTTTTGCAGTCATGCAAGGCCTTGGAAGAAAGTTTGGAGGAGAGAATAAGTTAATACTAGAGGTAAATGAGAAGTTCAGAGAAATTCAACATGATTTTACGCTGCAGTAAGAAGGAAAGGAAATGTGTTAGAATTTGGATGGATTCCAGGACTACTAATAGAGCTTCAAATTTAACCCAGCAGTTGTCTGTGGAGGAGCAAACTGGGCTCTCAAGCTGGCCCTACAGGGTGATGCAGGGACTGAATGAGAGGAATTCCCATTAGACAAAAGCTGGAATGGACATCATTTTACAGAGCATTTCAAACCTCATCAGTTGTTGCTATTCAAGAAGAGAATCTGAAGCAGGGACAGAAGAAAAGTTTACTGGGATGGTGAGGGCCATCAGGAATGTTTCTAGGCAAACACAAACAGGTTGATTTGCTCAACCAGGATTTTAAAAAGAGACTGAGAAGTGATACACACATCCCAGGATCTATCTGCCCAGGCGGGAAAAGAATTAAATTAAGTTGAAGGGGAAACCTGGCAAAGATCAACTCCACAGGAACTGGATATGATATATACATGTAGAGCTGGCTTCCAGCCATCAGAGCAGGGATGCTTTTGAAGACCTTTCAAACATAAATAGTGGAAGAGAGAAAACATGCTGCTCACACTTAGTTTGAAGCCAAAGCCCCTATAATACTGGGGCTCAGGCAGAGCATCGTTCTGTGGGACCAGCAGCGCTGCAGGTCACAGCTCTGCAGAGAGAATCCTGTGACCTGGCCAGCATGTGGTCCATGAATGCAGTGGGATCCAAGATCTCCATGCCTGCTGAAGTGAGAAACGCTCACCAGGAGGCATCTGGGTAGATCCTCCTGAGGATCCTTTCATTCCTGGCACGAGAAGTCTTCAGGGAATTAAACTGGAGGTTGTCACCACCACGTCCTCAAACACTGTTGTCAAGCTCCCACAATTTACAAGCTGGTGATTCTAAGGCAGGAGATGGGAAGCACTTTTCTTCTCCACAGGAAGGGAACATTTTCTTGAGTTCATGTTTTCCAGGTAGTTGGATAAAATTGTCGGTTTTCCTGCCAGAATCACACAGCTGCCACAAATACCTTTCATGCCACACAAAATTCCTTCTAAATGCCCCAGATCTGTGGAGTGGGGGGAGACAGAGAGAGGGAGAAGGAGACAATCACAGCTCCAACCCACTGCTCCGCGTTGCAGAAGCAGGAATTTGCTTCCCAACTGGAATGTGGCTGCTTATTAGGGCCACAGAAGCGAAGAGGCTGCATCTGTAATGTTTCTGTCAAAGCAAATGAGGTCATTAACAGACGAGTTCGGTGATGGAATTGTCTCTTGTAGTATTTATTATATGGTCCTTTTCCTGACACCTCCCACTGAGAGAATATTAAATATTTAATGCACACCAAGGCTCTGCTCATTTTTCATTCCCACTTCAGCATTTCAAGTTGGCTCCAATCTGCTGCTAGCTATAAAGTTGACTGGACAATGGACCATAATGAATTAACTCTTTGGAAGCCACCGTAGCATTTACAGGACTGCCAAAAGACTGGGTGCTTTATCATCTCTGACTCAAGAGTGTGCTCTAGAATTCAATCCTCAATTCATTAAAACAAAGTAGGGGGAGGAGGGTGAGGGTGGAGAATTTGGGAAATAGGTTTCAGGAACCATACATAAATAAATAATGAAGGGGGAGATGGAAATGTTGGCCTGTCAAGGTGACAGGGTTTATTTACTCATTATTTCAGGAGCTGCCATCTTCAAAAAAGAAGGTTGCTCCTGTGCAACAGTCTTCAAAATCCTGAACGAACCACAGATCCTGGGATAAAGTGGAAGCAAGACCTTTGAGAAACAGCTCACAGTCATTACAAATCTAAAACAGATCACTGAGAAAACCAGAGCAGGATGTTTCCCACTGTACGGTGGCTGCTGCCCATCTGGTCAAGCAAAGACAAAGTTGGTCTTGCCTGGCAGCAGAACTCCCCCAGGATGTCTATACCTTAAAATGTCTAAACTTCCAACTGTGTCTCCAAAAATCCATATTAAAAAGTTAGCTTAGGTGGTGCTTCAAGAGGAGAAGGTCTGTCCACTAAGGACATGCTGCTCTGCGAAGTTTTCATTAGACAGTTCTGGTAGTTACAACACCCAGAACTCTTTACCACCCCTTTTCCCAAAAAGGGAAATTCTATGTACAAAACTATATGGACATTATGTCTACAGGCTGCTGGAAATTCAGTTATGTGTGGAAGGGACCGTCAAGGTGGCATCTGTCAGGGCTTGAGCACCTTGATTCTCTCCCAGATAAAGGTATTTACAAGCAATATTTTTTTCCAGGAAAAATATCGTATTAATTTACTGCTCCTCTTCCAACTTCCTACAGTATCAGCAGGTCTGCAGAAGCTCTCATGCCTGTGGCACCAGGACCACACTGGGCAGGGAAAGACACAAAAGCACAGTCAGGCTGTTTCATCCACAGGGTAGAAATGTCAAGGAAACCTAACCACCACACACTTTTCCTTGAAAAGAGATCCCCTGGTAAATTAGTCCTGGTTTTAGACTTACAAGCTCCCATTTCCTTATCTGGTTAACACTATCTGGCACTTTTACTGAGATACCAGGAAATCTGATTCCCACTCATGGTGTGAAAGCAACCTGTAAGCACTTGACCTTTCTAATGCTTTTTAATTTGATTGGGTGGCTGTTCCCATATTTCCTTGTCACCAGCCCTAGTAATCTGAGAGGCAGAAGTGGAAAAGACAGCCAGTAAAAATACAAGCAAACACAAGAGGGAATTACTTGAGGCCTTAGGATACCAGAATTACTCAAAGCTCCAACCTTGCTCAAAGCCAAAGCTCAATTCAGCTCATGGCCGGGGCTCTCCACAGTGACCTTTCAGTGTCACCCCAGTCTTCGTTCCAGGCTCAGATCCTGGGTTCAGGTTGGAGCTCTTTGCTAATGAGCTTTCAGAAGTGTGATTTTTAATTTTCTTTTTTTTTTTTTTTTACTGTTGCTCTGCCCAGTACGAGCACAGTTACACCAGTATAACCCTGTGCGTCCCTCACATTAGGGATTAATCCCATGGGAAAAGTCACACTGTGTATTGGTACCAGCACGCTAATGCAGCAAACTGCCAATTACAGAAGTGCCTTAGGTCTGGTTTCTGACCATTCTGCCTTAAAATTGGGACTGTTTAAAGGAGTAAAACAAACTTGGACAGGAACAGGTATGTCAGTGAAAACACTTCTAGGCTGCTCTTGTTCTGCCTCCACGTGCTGATGAAAGCTTGAACAAGTGCACAGTCCTTCTGCAAAGATATTGCTCTTCTCAGTGTAGTTTCCTCGCCTATGGAATGGCAACGGTGATGAGGGGAAAGTATAAGTTGGTGCCTGAAGGCACAAATGACAGGTTCATAGGAGAGCAAAGTAAATTCAGAAAGTTTATTTCTAAACTTTCTTGTCAGTGCTTTCTGCTCTCAGACTCCCAAAACTCAAATTCCCTGTGTGGCTTTATGCTGAATAAATCAGTTGTCCACAATTAACATTCTTTTATTTCCTGCACCAGGAATCCCAGCAAAATGCCACGCATTTTCTCCTAAGCCCTTGTGCCACACAGGCATTTCGCTTCTTACTGACACAGGCTCTGGGTCTGTGTTTAACAGCATCTCCTGCTGCCCCTGGCCAAGGGAGGACACCACCAGTTGTTCCTGACAACTGAGCAGTGTCATCCCAGAAGCAGAAGCCCCATTTGTTTTTGTTTCCTTTCAGCAAACCTATCCCCCCGGATCGATTCCAGCCGGGCACAGAGCGCTGGTAAATAAGCCAGCAGTATCTGTAGCAGTTGGCATTTTCAAATATTCATCTTTTCAGATGATGGCTTTTTCTCCCCCAGCCCCTTAGCAGAGAGCTTTGCACTTCCCTGTACCCAAATTGTCTGCCACAGACACTCAGTTTCTGACTCAAAACATCTCCTTTTCACTCCAGTGATTGTATACAGAGAGACAGCACAGAATCACCCAAATTAGTGCACATCATGGCAGCCATTCAGTTTTATTTATTTATGTGGATTTGGCCATTTCATTCGCCAGTCATTAATGAAGTGCAGTAATTTGAATGTGTGCAACTGAAAATGGCTCCTAAAGGGAACCTTCGGCTGGTGGAGAGGCTGCTGGGCTTCCACTGCCCTTCATGCAATGCTTAGAGTGAAACAGCAGTGAAAAAGATTCTCATCTTATGGAGGTAGGATGAGAGAGGTGGGATTGTTCAGCCTGGAGAAGAGAAGGCTCCAGAGAGGCCTTAGAGCCCCTGCCAGTGCCTAAAGGGGCTCCAAGAGAGCTGGAGAGGGACTTTGGACAAAGACATGGAGTGACAGGACAAGGGGCAGCGACTTCAAACTGCCAGAGAGCAGGGTTGGATGGGATATTAGGGAGGAATTGTTCCCCATGAGGGTGGGGAGGCCCTGGCACAGGGTGCCCAGAGAAACTGTGGCTGCCCCTGGATCCCTGGAAGTGTCCAAGGCCAGGCTGGACGGGGCTTGGAGCACCCTGGGACAGTGGAAGGTGTCCCTGCCCACGGCAGGGGTGGAATGAGATGAGCTTTGCAGCCTTTTCCAACCATTCTATGATTCTATGAAATATAAGTATTCTGCTTCATTTCACCCCAAAATACCCTCTAGGTCAGTCCTGCCAGTGAGGGGCAGGGAAGTGACCTGTTCTCACTCAGATCAGCAGCACATCTTTTCTCCTCTCTTCTGCCAACTCCTTTTTTGCCTTTTTATTTCCTCACTGGCTCTTGAGCACTGATGCAAGAATTTCAAGCAACATCAACCCTGGTGCAACTCCATTTGATTTACTGGCAGCTGGAGGCTATTCTTTGTCTGCCATCCTCTGAATGGCAGATGTTATGAAGGTTCTGTTCTTGCCTTGACAAATCTCAGGTTAAAATAAAGGTAGTAGAGACCTTTAAATACAAGAGCAAGTCACCAGGGAGGAAGAATCTGGAAAGCTCCCTTTGAATTTAAACAGTAAGGACACCAGGCACGTTTACCATGGGCTGGATTTCAGTAAATAACAGGACTCATTTAGAAAATTTACTAAAACTCGCCATAAATTTTGACCCAAATACAAAAGCCTGCATTTAAGGGGGGAAAGGAACATCCTTAAATGTTTCCTCTTAAAATACTCTGGCTTATCTGCTAACAGGCTTGCTGCTTGAAACTCACTGTCACAAGTAACCTTATTCATGATCAGCCCTTCCCAGCTTGGTGTTCACACAGCCACTTTCCAATGGATTCTGGCAGGACCAGCGCTGAAGTAATACAGATTTGTTACTAAATATTGTTCCTGCTTTTTTTTTCCCATGTAAACCTGCAGAGTGTTTTACCTCCCATGTAAAACACTTTGCAGGACTCATTTGCTTTGGGTGTCTGTAACAGAGACAAAAACCAGAGGCTGTGATGCTGCGATTTTCTGTCCTGTTTGAGGAATCTCAGTGTTGTCCCCACTGAAACAGTTGCATTTGGAAGCTGGCTTCTCTTTCTGTTTCGTTTGGACAACACCAGGACAGCTGGTGCTAATGGCCAGAGCTCCACTCCAAACCTCAGCTGGCGCTGTGCTGGCTGAGGATCTGCTGCTACATCTGCTCTCTGGTTTCCCAGCACCCTACAGCATTGCATGGAAAGGTGGCAAAGTACAGGACTTATCACATGTGATAGAGCATTATAAAGTGATTTGTGGCTGCTGAGGAGCCCTTCCAGGACTTCGGGGCTGTGGCTGAAACCTTTGATCATCCGTATCGCTTCTCAGCAAAGAGGGACTGGTGCAGAGCTGGGGAAGGTGGCAGCTCCAGCGCTCCCAGCCCCATGCGTCCACACTGACCTTGTCTGAGTCAGACCTCAGTTGTGATGGCTGTAAAAGAGTGATAAGACTATTTACTGCAAGGTGCTTGAATATGGAAAGTGTCAAGGATCACCCTGATTAATGACAAGGTGATGTCACAGGGGATATCACTGCACATAATAAATCAGATTTTTTCACATGGGTTCAATTGGATTACAAGCTGCAACTCGCCCAGAGCCCTTTTGTGATTTTACGTGAATGGAAGTGCACGTTGAGCTGCTGAGCTTTGTGGAACAGGTGCTCGGTCGCTGCTCCACTGAAATGGAGAAAAATATTAGGATATCAGATGTGGCAGGAGACTGCCCAGGGGTTTGCACACCTAATCCTCTTTGGTTCCTTGCAGAGCCAGAGGGACAGAGAACACCTTCCAGGGACTGAGAGATGAAGCTTTGGAAGACCAGGCAACCAGCTCAGCCTGGATCAGCAAATGGAGGGTGGATATGAGATGTGAGTAAGGTCAAACAGCTTTTACAAAAATCATCTGTGCTCCCAGATGCAAAGCAAGCAGGGCATCACTGCTGGGAGCCCAGGCTGGCACTGGCTACAGTGCAGCTCAGCTGGGCACTTCCTCTGTAAGGTTTGCAGACCTGCTCTCCCCAGCCCCAGTGAGATGTGATGTTTGGCTTGGCCTTGCCTTGGTTTCCCTGCTGTTCCCACTGCCATTTGCACCTGGGCCAAGTGGAGGCAAAACGCCACTGGGGTGGTGCAGCAGCATTTTGCATCCTCCCCAGCGAGGGTGCACAAAGTGTTTTACAATTTCACCCGCCCAAACCCAAACCTGGGGACTTGTCAGAGGGCATGTGGGAGCAGTACTTGGTCAAAGCTTGCTGGAAACCAGTTAAATCCTCCAAATGTACTGGAAGGGAGGGACAGACCCACCCAGAGCATGAGCCCATAAGGGCTTGCAGGAAGAATGAGTGTTTTTTATAAGTCCAGCTGATATTATCAGAGAAAACTTTCAGGAACACAACTGCTTCTATTGTGCATGAAGCAGAAAATGTGAGGCTTTAGGCTATGGGATCAAACCTCATCCTTAGGGCAGGATTGGGCCCCTGAGCACCCTGCTGTGCTCTGAACTGGCTGTGTGATGGTTCATTGTTTGCCTCGGGATCCCAGTAACTCAGGGAACCATTTGGCTTTGCAGGCTGAGAAGGGAATCAAATAGCTGAACCCTTAGTAAACATGCAAACACAACTGGTTGTCTTTGATGATTTGTTAGCTTGGACCTGAGCCAGGAGACCTGGGGATTGCAGCCCAAGCTCCTAGAGCTCTACAGCTGACATGCAGAGCAGCAGATCACAGCTGGGATGAGTGAAACTTGTTATCAGTTGGAGAGGCAGCCAGCAGGTGGAATCTTCCTAAAATATCTCCTGCCCATTTCCAATCTGGCAATCTTGGCTGAACCTGAGTCACCTACTTAATAAAAATTCCATATTCAGTCCATAGAAATGCTTCCAGCACAGTTGGATCAATTTCCTCTAAGTAGCAATAAATGTGTTTTCCTTTAAAAGGCCAACACAAGCACATTATCACAGCCTATAATCCCCATTCTCTCTATTAGCTCAAAGTACATCCCAGAGGCCAAGGGTCGCAGCTAAAGACTAATCAGTCTCATTAGCTTGTCTAATTTATCTTAACTAGGGGGACACAAACACACTAAAACTGTTAGGGAGACTTTTTGATCAGGATATGGGAGTCATTCATCAGGGTCCTGCAGCTTCCAGAGACAGGAGGGGGAGAAACGACCCAGGGACAAAGACATTCTCCAAGGAAGCTCTGCACCAAGACACACCCAAGCAGGCAGGACAGGGCAGAAACCTTCCCGGGGGCTCCTGCTGTCCTACGAGCCAACATCCCAGCAGGATAGGGGGAGAGAGATGGAAAACCATCTCCTTCTTGTTCTCACCCACACACCATTCAGCAGCTCAGCGTCTTCCTTGCTCAAGCTCCGCTTTGGCACTGCAGGCCCTCTCTGGCCCTGGGAAGGGTTTGAGCCCAGCTGGTTAAAGTTTAACCTCTCCCCAGCGGTGTCAGCCACCACTGTGGCTTGGGATCACGAGGAGCTGCCCCTCCTTCTCTCATGTGCATCACTCCCCTGACAGCTCCCAGTCCACCCCCTCCCTGCTGCCCCACCAGGCTGGAGAAGTGTGGTAAGGGACACGGTGCTCAAATCCAGCAGGAAACAGCATGAAAAGGGAAAGAAATGAAGCAAAAAATAAACTCCTGTGGGAGCAGTTTTCTCTCTGGTTATCCAGATAGGTGTTTTAGATGCTCCAGCCCAACAACACAGTTCTGCTCCTGAACCTCACTGTGACCATTGGTGGGCAATGCACATGCCCTTGCAAACACTGCCCAGAATTACTGGCCAGGCTCTGGGCTTTGGGAGCCCAAAGCAACAAAGCAAACCCTGAGGCTAATTTCCAGCCCCAAGGCTCCAAGCCACGCTTTCATCCTGGAGGCTCCTGGCCGGGAGCAATTTCAGAGTTTGTGCTGCCTGCACATCTCCTTTGGATATTAAAAGACAAGAAGGTTTTCTGCTAAGAAAAGAAGGAAACGTAGATTATTTAAGGACTTTCAATAGGAGGAGGCTGGCCAAGCTCTAAATCAAAGTCACCTCCTGAGACTCCCCTGAGAGAAAGGAAAAGGTTATACCTTGGATCCCTACTTTTGGAAATAAGTGCCTCCAGAATAGCTGCATTTCCAGAGACAATCAGCCCTAGAAAAGAAAGCATTGCTGTTCCAAGCCCTTTTCCTCATCCCCAACCCTTGTTTCCATATCACACGTATGTCCTCACTCTGCCCTTTGTGTCACTGCGACGTCACAGCGCCGCGGGACGCGGGGCTGAGCTGATTAAACTCGGCCCAAGCCCAGCTGCCGTGCCAACCTTTCATCACCCAGCCCGGGGGCTGCTGCCAAGGACAAGGGGCAGGGCAGAAACACTCCAGGGCACCCCTCTCCCTCCCTCTCCATGGAGGACCCACCGTGCACAGCTCACAAGCACTGAGGGTGAAGTGGCAGAGCTCAGGTGCTGCCAAAGGGTTCATGGCCTGGGATTTCACCAGAGGAAGGGGAACTTTGTAAAAACAGGTTAAATGTTGAAAGTGCAACGACTCCAACAAGGATTTAGAAAGTGTCACAACAGTTGGTGTCACCCTGTCCCATTTTTTGTCAGTCACTTTCTCACTTCCAAAATAGTTGAATGGGAAATATTTATTAATGGAAAATCAGCTTTGCTTTGGCTTTCACTGCAGGGAGTGTGTGTGCTTTCGTTCCGTGTTACCCATTGAAGCTAATCTGGACAGAAGAGGGGAGAAGAGAGGGGAAGAGGTGGTGGAGATCCCCAGTACAGCTCAAATGCTGGAGCTGTCTCCAGTTTGCTGTTTCTTTAGTCCTTTCGGTGAACTGTCACAGGTAGGACAAACTGCAGCTCACGTGCCTCAGCCCCTGTGGGTAATCACCCCCGGAAGTACAAGAGTTCCTCAGTCAAATGAGTACCTTTTCCAGACTTATTGTTGGAGAAACTGTGGCCACCACAATTCCTGTGCACAGAAATTAAGTAGATACTTTTTGCACAGAAAATCTTGAGAATGCCAGTCTGTCCAGATTTTGAATAATTTGAAATCACAGATTGCATAAAAGCTCCTAACAGAGACTTTTTCAAACAACCTTAAACAACCCAGAAGTCCTCTCCACTGGGAAAAGGGCAACTCATGGATTTCAGGTACTCACACAGCTACACACAACTTTGAAGGTGGTAAGAAACACTGCTGTCCATCCCAGTTCATCAAAGCAATCAAACACATGCTTAGTTTTAATCACAAACATGCCCCTGGTTAAAGCCCAGCACTAATGAATAATGAGATTTGAGCAGTCACTGAAATCTTTGTTTCAAATGTTTATGAATGTCATGTCTGAGTTTTCTTTCCTTTTTGGTTTACTTAAGACTGTTGTGTGACAATAACCACAAGTTTTTGTCGAGGAAGATTTAGGTCAGTCTTACTCACATGACCGAGCTCCTTTGAGCAGGATCAACTCACCCCACACAACATGTCCAGGCTGGGCACCTTGTCTAAGTTGGTAGCTCCAGTTTCTTCTGTAATCAGGATCAGAAATGGGCACCTCTGAAGGAGGATTCATCCTTTCTGTCTGGGGCATGCATTTTAGGGCAGATGAATCAGTTTGTGGAGAACCTTGCCTTTTTCCCAGGGCAGCTGAGGAAGTCTAGACTGTAAGTTTGGATTAGTCACTGAACTTCTCAGTAGCACAAAACATTGCACTCTAGACATTTTTCAGACCAAAAGGGTAGGTGAGATGAACCCAGGTCTCACTCTCAGAGCTGCACAAGCCTTGCTGGGCAGTGAGTTATTAGACAGTTATTTCCCAAGAACAAGGATGGGAAGCACCCACCCTTGCTGCCAAGCTCTGCTCACAGCCATCTACACATCACTAAAGAAGACACAGCTGTGGAATTAGAAAGAAATACAGAGTCAGGTCCTTGTTTCCCCCACAGGCAGGAACTTTCAGGGACATATTTCCAGCTGAAGGTCCTGTACCCCAACTCTCAGGCAGATTTATTCCGGCGTTAATCAGAAGGTTTGGTAGAAGCATTCGCAGTGTCCTGGCAATAAGGAGAAGTGGAGGAGATGGAGGGGAGGGAGGGAAATTCATTTGTAGAGATGATGGAGTGACTCCTTCAAACGAAAAATTACTAATGATTAAAACAATGCTTGAGACTGTCTGTTTACATTTTAAAGGTGCATTATCCCAGCCGGCGGGGTCCAGTGTTCAGCACCTCTTCCTACTGATTACCATCTACCTTTCCATTTTCATATAACCTTGAAATACAATAAAGTCAATGTATGCACAAGGATTCTCTTTTTCTGATGGCTCGAGTGATGCAAATGGATTTTTTTTTCCTTTTCACCATCCTTTACCCAGAATCTAAGTCCCATCCTACACCATTTCCCTTTTAGAGGAGTGACAGGAGGCTGCGTGTCCACCCTGCGTGCTTTGTGTACCTGGTCATCAGAGGTAAATCACAGAATTATAGAACACTGTGGGTTGGAAGGGACACTTAAGGGTCACCCAGTCCAACCCACCTGCAGTGAGCAGCAGCTTCTCCCACCAGACCAGGCTGCTCAGAGCCCCATTCAACCTGACCTTGAACGTTCCCAAGGATGGGGCATCCACAGCTCTCTGGGAAATCTGTTCCAGTGTTCCACCAAGCTGACTGTAAAAAATAATTTCCTTGTATCTGGTCTATCTGTTGGGATATCTTCCACCCCACCTTCTGATTATCCTTATATCCAGACTATCCCTACTCCTAGTCTCCATCTAGTTTATCTCTAGTCTAAATCTAATGAGAACAGGAAAACATAAAAGAGATTCCTCTTTCTTTGATGTTATGTCTGACTTGGTAGTCGGGAATGTGCAAAACTCTCAACTCCTTCTCTGAATGAAGATGTTTTATAGCACTGAATTCCCAGAGCAGCAACTGATGGCTCAATTCTGCCCCCTCCTCCTCCCCCTCATGGCACCCACGCTGTTCTTTCTACAGCAGCACTGCAGCATTTCCTGTGCTGGAGATCACACTGGCCACTTACTTTGCAATGCAGATAAACCCTCTTTGCCTTATTTCCAGGGGAGAGAAAGAGAATAGAAGGTCCCCTCATGGAAATCGGCTTCTTCTCTCTTTCATGCTGCTTTCCACTGTCACAAAAACATTGCACACCCTATCCTTCCGTTCCAGATCTTATATCCAACAAGCTTTTGCTGACTACATAACCTTCACTAACCTGAAATTCCTGAGTAGTCCCAGGAGCTCAATGCATCTTGGAATAAAATTTTTGTAATGTCATTTAAGGGTATTCCTAATCCAGAATTATTGAGGAGGCCTGGGTCATGGGAATTGAGTTTGACACTTGACAAATACTTGGCTTTGTGTAAATGGACAGGCCACTGAAATAACTGCCTTTGGATGTCACATGAAGAGAAATTAATTCTTTATTAACTTCCGCAATGATAATCTAATAAACTCATTTGGTCTACTAGTTTCAGCACTTAAAGAGCTCAGTCGATTGGATGCAAATAGATTTTTTTTCTTCCCTTCTGGAGCAGTGCCTCTGCGGTGTGCAAAGGGACATCAGTGTGAAAAGTCGGGCCTGGCGTGTCAGGACACAGTGTACACGTCCAGATCCTGCTGCTGCTTAGTGTGAGAGAGACAGGTACAGCAGCAGGACAAATAGCAGGGGTAGAAAAATACTCTATTAGGAAAGAAAATGGGGTTTTATTAAAATTTTTTATTTTAAACAAATTTGCTATAACTTGAATTCAGATCCCTTTTCTCCTTAATCAGGTATTTTAAAATAATATGCAAGGAACCAATATATTAGCTGTTTCCTTTTAGAATTACAGCACAAAAAATTAGTCCGAGCCTTTGTAGGACACTTTGTTGAGCACTGTACACACACAACAAAAGCAGGAGCTCCCATCCTAAAATTTTACTGGTAAATGCTAAAAATAAAAATGGAACTATGTGGACCAAGCAAGCCTCTAATCCTAGAAGCCAAGTGTGTCCAACAAGAAAATAAGGCTCTCATATGTGACCTAAGTATCCAATCAACCCAGCCACTGCCACTTAGAGGTTGAATTTCAAATGTCAAGCCACAAGCTGCTGCAGATGGACCAGGAGCCATGTGCAAAATAAACAAACAAAAAGGCTCTACAACACAGAGCGAAACGCGACCTCACTGTGCTCGTTTCAGATCTCCCCACTAAGAGGAGTGACGCAGCTGATCAGCCCAATTTCAGGGTCATCCTTCTGTATGCCAGCCTGTCCAAGGCCACTGCTCTGCCCGTCAGTAAGTTCATGCAACTGTGATCTTTTTCATGTTAGTGCAGACTGGAACCACCAATAAACCTGGCTTTGATCAGAATGTTTATACCACACCACTGCTGCTTGTCCTACACCCACACAGCACATCCCCCCAGCCATGCAGCCCAATGGGAGCCAGATTAAAAAGCCAAGGCAAGGCATGTTTCCTGCCAGCAGGAATTTCCTACCCTGCCTGTTGGTGCAGCACATAAAAAATGTTTCATTTGCAAAAGCCAAATATTTATTAGCATTTGCTAACTGAGTTGCTCCATAATGACGTGAAAAATTGCAGTGTCTAAGTCCGTCAGTTCCATGTAAATATATAATTTGCACAGGAATGTATAAATATATGTATGCATGTTTACTTCTGATTAGTGGCAATTATCCTATGAAAGAGATGCTGGAAATAGAGCATGGGGTTTCTAAATTGCTTGAAGTATCTGTGTCCTTTCTGCTGCTCTCTTTTCAGAGGCAATGTGGGGTAGAGGACTTCAGCTCACTGCGACCTCCTCTCTGGCTTCCCTGTGGAGCTTCCAGGGACCTCAGGCCAGGGTCCATCACCAAATGGGCTGATCTCTCTGAGTGCTTACACAAGTGAAGGAAAAACAGATTCAGGAAGATCCAGAGTGCCCAGATGAGTTTCCAGCTCTGAATCAGCCTCAGCAATGTTAACATCAGCTCTCCTTCCTGAATATTTCTGAGATCTAAGTAATCAGCTGCCTTTATTTTGGATATCATTCTCACAGGTAGTCAGACGCCCTGGGGGACTTGAGCCTTGTTATCTACATAGCTTCATAAATGGGATTTTGGCTTCTTCATAGAAAAAAGTCTTCTTTTCAAATCTGCACTAGTGAGTGGCATGCTGGAGATGCTCCCCAGCCAGCCTCCCTGCCCTCTGTCCTCACTCCAGAGTGCAGCTTTGCATCTCAGTCCCTAGGCTGGTCCCTCACCACCTATTCCTCAGCACTGAACCTAATTAATGGGTGCAAGCTGAACAGACTCCCAGAATCACAGAAAATAAGCTGGAAGGGATCACCAAAGGTCCTGCAGTCCTTTGCTCTGTGCCACACTGTCAGTTCTGCCTCTGGTGCTCTCAGTAGACATTTGTCCACTCTAAAATCAATGCTGCATCTGTTAATGCTCCAGAGGAATGTCCTGCAGCCCACAGTTTTGGGCTCTATCAACAAGCAGAAGCCAGTTTGTGCTGCTGTCAGGGTGGCAAACAAGTGTCTGTGATGTGTTCCACCGTGTGCTGAGGTCTGGCTTGCTGTAGCCTCAGCCAAGTGAAGAGCAGCTGTTATTTATAGGCCACTCTCTGCTTCCTCCTGATGCTGGATCCAGAAGCAATAAAGAGGTAGGACCATCCCCCTGTTTATGATATATTTTCATGTGTCTCTCCAGCAGCAGCTGATGGGGAGGGACACCTCAGACAGGAGGTGAGAATCTGCTCATCTCGCTCACAGACCTGCTGTGACTGCTCCCCAGCACTGAGATATTCTTAACATCGTAACAGTGGGGATGTTGGATGCTGAGCTCTGCAAAGGCCATAAATATACTGGCAGGTTTGGGGGGTTGTTTGGGTTTTTATTTCAGGTTGCAGAAGGTTTTTCCTCTTACAGAAGTAACAGAACGATGACGTTCCCCTCAGCTGTAGAGTTTGCTGCTCATTTCTCCTGGATGGACATCTGGTTCCAAGGACCATCTGCTGCTTTTTCCAAAGCTGATGCCAGAAATATCTCTCCAGCTGAGAAGTAGGTAGCCTGAAGTCAGCCTGCAGGTAAAGAGCCAGGGCATGGGCCAGGTACAAGTGTTGGCTGCAGGGACATCTTTGGCTGGTGTGCAAGAGCACAGTCCTGTCCTTTCCCGGAGAACTGAGGACACTCAACCCTTCTGGGGAGCGGGGTTATGGCCATGGGCTCTGGAGACTCTCCAAACCAAGCTGGCACTGTGCTGCTGTGCAGACCTCCTGCTTTTGTCCACCACCCAAAGAGGATTTCAAAGAAGAAATTCCAGGCTGGGCAATACTTTTCAGAGCTCAGTTAGCTTTGTAATCCTCTAGGAAGCAGTTTAAGTGTATGAAAACCATTTTACCAAGTAAATCAGGGCATGGGCGTAGCAACAGCTTAGCTTAACCTATGTAATGTGCCAGGGACAGTGCAGATTTACAACACTGCCAGGACAGCATTCTCCACTTCCATGAAAGCAGCCTGAGCTCTTTCCAGTTCAAGAGGCACCAGCCCACCACCTCCCCGGTGGCTGGACAGTGTGACAAACCTGCTCCATTACCGGAACACTCTTGTTGTCACAAAGACGAATGGGAATCAGAACAGCATTAAAATCGAGAGCAAAATTCTCTTGCATTAGTAAAATAAACTGCTTCCTCCAGGCCCAGAGAACACCCATCCATTACCGGGTCTTGTTTGCGAAGAAATTTTAAGCAAATGTTGGTAATAACAGGACACAATGGAAAATGATGGTCCTGCACGGTTTTCATATTGCATTAGTTCAGATCTACTTGCAACACCTGCTTCGTTTCACCTCTCTCCCACTGATATGTCCTGGAGATTTCAGGACTACCTCCCTACATCTATTTTTGGGTATAATTTGAGTGTAATTTGATACGTAATTAGGGTAGAATAGAAGACCGAGTATTTAACTACCCATACATCTCTCCCTAATTTAAATAATTCCTGATATATCTAACTAGTTTTGCCTCATCCTGCACTGATGTGTATTGAACTGGGGATAATGAAATAAGAAATGTGAGGGGAAAAAAATGTTATTTCAGAGTCGGAAGATCACCAATTAATGACATGAAAAGCCTGGCGAGAATATCTGTGCACTTAATGCCCCTTCTGCTTCCAGTTCTATGCGGTCACTGTCTGTGGCGTGAGGGCTCTCAGAATAGTCCTTAGAACAACTTGTGTTTCTTTCAGCTGTCTCAAAGTGATCAACAGCTTTTGGACAGGACTTAAACACACAGAGGGTAAGAAATAAGATTAATTCAATTCTCAGCTAGCTTCAGCTGTGCCTTAGACCTCGTGTTTCAGAGGGGAAGAAAGTCTCCTTTGCAGTCGTATCTCCCTCTTTCCCTCTCTTATGTCCAGAGAGAAATCAGATTGCTGGCTTAAAAAATGAGCTTAAATTTGAAATGGTTGAAGATAGGCGAGTTCAGCTCTTTGGTGTGTGGCTACACATCCCTGACAACTCAGTGTGCTGTGTCACACTCAGGGAATTGCTCAGCTGTCAAACAGGGGTGGCTGGATTTTGTTTCAGCAAAACAGCACTGCTGGATTTTGTCCTGAAAATGGGAAATATTTTAGCACATTCCTCTTTTTAATAATACAAATTGTCCCACTCGTGCTTCAACAGGAACAAGTGCTGATGGATGCACAAGCAGGGAAAAGTCAGATGTGGCTGCTCATCTGAGATTTCAAAATATCATCCTATCTTCATCAAGGGGTGAGGGGGGGAAATGGGAGATCCTGAAGTTTTTGATGGGTAAGAAAAAGTTTTATTATTATATTGGTTGGCTTCTTTCACACAGTGTAAAATACAGCCACTTTATTAGCACAATTTTACCACATTAAACACTGAAAATACAGTACAATTTAGCCTAATGCCAGCTGGTCATTGGGAAAAAAGTGTGGCTGTGGAAGTTGTTAACCATTCCACTGAAAATTTCCATGAAATCCACTCTTTGTGGTGGAATACTTTAATTTAGATGGATTATTATTCTCAGCAGGAAATTATTTTTTCAGGGATTTGTCAATCTACACAGGAACACGGCAAAAAACAGCCTGTGCACAGGATCCCAGCCAGCTTGGGCTCCTGCCTGCCATGAGCTGGTGCAGAACCAACACCTTTCCCCACGAAAAACCATGGGACAAAAGAATATCCCAGCTGAATATTGTTGGGGGATATTTTTACAGTTTTTTCCTTATCATAATCTCTCCTGTCTCTTCCAAACAATTTCTAGTGTTATAAACGACCCAGATCCAGTATGGAAATGAGTTATTACAATTTACTGAGGACTCAAATAAAGTCTGCAAAGCAAAATGGGGCAGCGCTCCCCAGCACTGCACTTTCCATTTCTTCTCCTCCACTGCTGCCCACCCGCCACGCACATCCCAAAATGTCAGGTCACCCTTCTGTCCAGCTTGGGACCATTGCTCCACGGACTTTCGTACTTCTAGGGCAGCTAAGGGGGTGGGGGGTGAGATCCTCGGTGCTAGTTTGCAGCATCTCCCGGGGGGGCAGCTCCCAGCCTTGCTCCCATCCCATTGCTGCATTCCCCACACGACGCTGGCATCCGGAAGGCCGCGGCTCGCTGGCTCACACGCTCCCTCCCCCTGCCTTGTCAGGGTTTGTTTCTGTGCAGAACAGATGGGCACGAGCTGTTTGGGAACCACGTCCCCTCCCTCCCCCAGCCCCACGGAAAGATGCATCAGCGGAGCGGGGAGCGGTCCCCTCCCGGCTGCGGCGCAGCTCCCCTTTCAGAGGGGCAGGTAAAAGTTTAACCAGGCTGTCTTTCAGCGCTTGGAGGCAGAGCCGCCTTTCATAGCCGTGATAAATTGCTCCTGTCAAAACTACATGAATGCTCATATTGAAAAGCTCTTCTTTCTTTCTTTTTAACTTTCCCCCCTCTCCAGTCTCACGGTGTCTCTCGGTTGTTAGCCAACATTTAATGCCCGCTTAGTCAAAGGGCACTTCCACTCCTCGTCTCTCTGTCCTGTCCCCTGGGGCTGCTGGGGCTGAGTTGTCACAGAAATACTGATGATGAGTAAAATAAAAAAAAAAAGGGGGTGAGGAAGAAACCCTTTAATGATTTTAGGGCTTTTGATTTCAGTCAGGTCGTTCTACCAGTAGTTCCTAACCAAAGGAATTGTAGGATGGAGGTGGACAGAGAGATGTCTTTCAAGGAAGTTTCCAGTTGTTGATGTGTTCTAAGTTAATAGATTGGCTATAGTTTGTAATATTTTCCAAAGGTGACAGTGAACGTGTAACACAGAACAATCCACTCCACCCCTCTCCAGCAGTCGAGCAGCAAGGCCAAAACGTGCTATAGAAGTTCCAGGGAGACAGAACCTGCCCAGCTTTTAACACAGTCTGAAGACCCTTCCCCACCTGTCAGAGAGTGCTTTCACTCCATGGGTGCCCCAGAGCAGGAGCCATGGATGGTAAAATCAGGACCAGGTGCTTTGGCCATGCAATTGCCCCTGCTTCATCCAAAATTGCCTGGTGTTGTCAGTCTCCCAGCCCTGCTGCAGAGCTGCTCTGCTGGGGCTGGTCCCATGACTGTAATGGTCAGGGAGCCCCCAAACCAGGTACACTGGTCACAGAGGCATGGATGGGAGCATGGACTGGCTGTCACCAAGCAAATTCTGTGAACAAATTGTCTACTCTTGGGTTCAAGACTAATGGGAAAGATGGGTTTAGGGTGCCTGGTGAGCACCAAGCCAGCTCAGCCCAGCCTGGCCAGTCACTCAGCTCCCTCAGGGCTGCACCTTCAGGAGAGGAATTGAAGTCCAATATGAGGAAAATCCATCTGAGCATCCACCCAGAGCACCATGAGCTTATGTTGGTGCCATGTTTGCACGTGTTATGGTCACAAGCTCCTCATCCCCTCCCTATAAGCTCCCTGTAAGGAGTGGACCTGGCAGGACACTGTCCTGTCCCCAGCTGTGCTGCTCTGGTGCCCGTCCCTGGCCAAAGCCCACAGGCTGAGGGGATGAGGACGCTCGCAGCACACCCAGCTCCCTGGGTATGGTGCTTCACCCAGCCTGGCTGCAGGAAGTACCCAAAACTTGGAGTGCTGCTCCGCTTTCAGAACATGTCTCCCTCCTCCACAGCACTGCATGGTAAAAGCTCCCCACAAATCAGCTGCAGGCACTCAGCGCACGTCTCCAAAGAAGAGATTTCAGACCTGTTCCCACAGTCCGCTCTGATTCCTCCCTCTCCTGTTTTTCTGTCCATGCTGATGTCTAGCCACCACCCAGCACTCCCAATATATCCTCCAGACTGTAAATATCAGTGCTGCTGCCCTGCTACGGCAGCCAGTGACAGCAATGTCTGGCACACGCACACAGGGCTTCCCTGGGTGCATCTTCCCCGTGACAAATATTTCTGCTTCAGTCGTTGTAGCTGGCTGCAGTGTCACTGCCCTTATCACCATCAGCCCCCCCATAGGGTTTTATATGTATTTTGGGACATAAATACTGCAGGACACTCTTGTTATCCCAGCTGGCTTGCTCATTAACCCTTGTTACACCTGTACACGCACGTATACAGGCAAGGAACACTGCACAGTTCTAAATCTGTTCCCCCCTACCTATATTCCCAAATGTTTTAATAAAGCTGCGTGGCTGAAGACTGAGATTTGCCCATATGTGCAAATCATTTTAAGGGCTGCATTTCTTCTGACTGCAATAGAATCACTGGAAAAGATTTACCCTCCTATGAGCAAAAGGAAAGGGATGTTTAAAGAACAAACTGAGTACTCTCCAGAGGCTCCTGCTTAAGTACCATATCGGCACAGGCTGAGAGTCAGGCCTGATCCTTCCTCCTGTCAGCTGCCCTCTCTTTCCCTGGCTCTGGAAGTGGTCTGCTGACATGTCATAAATCATTTTCTCTCTCACTGCCTCAGTTTCTCCTCCCTGTGTGCTGGGGAGCTTGCTGCTGGTCCTCCTTTGGAGAGGGCTTCCCAGTCCACCATCAGGAGTGTTGGAGGGACTAAGCACTCCTGATACCAGCTTTGCTGATGCTGTGGGTGCTGGTCCCTGCTTGTGCAGAGCCTCTGCAGAGCTGCCTGGGGGGCCCGTGCACTGCTTCAGCTTGCAAGGGTCAAGCCCAGCAGCTTTGCTGCCGTCGGCTCCTCTCCCCTCCATGCAGCACTTCAAATCAGCCACGTTGCACCACAGTTATTAACTGGTTTTGACTGACTTCTTAAGTTAATTATAATTTCACAATGTAATATCAAGCATGATTAAAACAATTAGGTTTTCCACCACCTCGCAATGCCTCCCTCTCTCTGCTTTCCTTTCTTCTTTCCCCTCCTTCCTCTGCCTCCCTTCACCCTGGAAGTTTTTAGATACGCTTCTGCACCACTGCAACAAATTGTATGGTAGGATCTGAAATTATTACCCTCTTAAATGCATTAAACTGTTCATAAAGCAATTTGCAATGCCAGTTACCAAACTATGGTGAGCCTCCCAGCCTGACACCTCCCAAATGCAGGAGGATTCTTGGCAGCCATGCTGTGCTGCAATGCTCTCTCACTCACCAGAGTCAATGCCTGAAACTTAGGAGAAATCAATGCAATTATAGATATGAAGGTCCAATTACTGTGTAATGTGATCAGTCTTTATCTCTGAGTCCCTTCAAGAAAATCAGGGGGGCCTTTTCTTTCTTCCCTTGTGAAAGGAGTTGCAATATAATGCCAAATGATCTTGAAGTGAGGACCAAAAGTGAGGGACGTCACTCAGCACATCAGTTCCAGTGTTAGCTGCTACTGATTTCCCCTTCATACTGGTGAGGTTATTCCTGATTTACACCTCGGTGCATCCATTGTGTCTGATGAAATCAGTCCCTGTTGATGCTACTATCAGGTTCCCAGCCCAGTATCATGCATGTGGCCACTCCAGATTCCTTGGGTAATTTTGCTCGTTTGGAATTTTTTCATCGGCTGCCAGTTGTGGCTGCTCCCCCCTCACTCCCCCCTGTGGATCTGAGGGAGGGAGAAGGATGTGGAGCTGCCTGGCTGCCCCCCATCATCATCTAGAGCTCATCCCTGCAGCTGGGCTCGTGCCCCGACATGGAGAAGTGACTGGGCTGCTAAAGGGATTGAAACAGCCTTCCTAAGAAATAATTTGCAATCCCTTCTGGGCAAGACTTGATCCTTGTACCTGCCCAGATGGGCTGATAAACACCTGGAGGGGCCAGGCCCAAGGAATCCTCATTTTCTTGGCACATATAGGCTGGTTTCAACATCCCCAGCACCCAAAGAGGATGGGCTGCAGTCACCATGTCTGGGCTAGTGGAAGGTGTCCCTGTCCATGGCAAGGAATTCGAAGCAGACGAGCTTTAAGGTCCCTTCCAGCCCAAACCACTCTGTGATTCTGCAATAAGGACAGGTTCTGCTCAGTCACACGCACTCCAATAAGGTGATTTTAACAGACACACTATCACTCCAAAGCACTGAGTTCTGCACATGGGAGATCAGTGAGAGGGACTTGTGTTTCTCTGTGCTTTACCTCTTTACCTTTTATCCAACAGAGCAGGATCCAGATCAAAGCCAGGACATGACTGTAATTATACAAGTAGAAGTAAGTAATCATCTGCACTAATAAGGAATACAATCATTTATCTATGTTAATTAGAAATAAATTAGAGAGAAAAAAGATATACACGTTAGCTAATAGTTAATTACTGCAACTATATTGAGAAATATATGCACATATAAAGTAAAAACTCTACTCCAAATTAACAAAATATTGAGGTTTATTTCTAGAACTTCAGAACAGGAACATGTTTGAGACCACATCCCAGTGTGAGGAAGGCCATTTATCACAAGCCTCGGAGCCCCTTGTTCAAGGATCCCAAAGTGCTCAGCAAACATTGATAAATAGACCTTGATGTATTCCCAAAGGGAACCATTATCACCATGATATAGCGGTGCTCAGGAGTCTCATTCTCCACTCCCGCCTGCACAGCTCCAGTTTGATTCCCACTTCTCTTATGGAGAGCACCCCTCCACTTTCCCAAACTAGTTTGCAGCCAAAATCTGCAGGAGCCAGATTGTCACCAAGCTGAGATTTGGGGACAGTAGGGCTATCACAGGATCACTGAGGTTGGAAAAGAACTCTGAGATCATCAAGTTCATCGGGGCTGGCTTCAAGCAGCTCAGCAGAGTTGATCCTCAGCACTTAGACTCACGTCTTTGCCCTCTGATATCCCCCACCACAAACACGCAGACACATCCAGGCTCCCCAGGACAGCACCAAATGGAGGAGAAAACGACGGGAACGTGGTTCTTCGATGCCCATGTGGTCCTTGGATGTCCTCTGCCCTCTCCCTGCTCTGTCATTTGAAGAGAGAGGAAGATCCCTGAGTGAGCAGGGGAGGGCTGACGGCACCGTGGAGCTGCTTCCCCGTGTTGCACTCAGGTGTTCAACCCGCTCCAGCTGCCCCACTTTAGCAGGGAATCTTAGATGGGCTCTGTCATCTTTTGAACAAAATCCCTGTTGCGTCTGACACGGGGAGAGGACGGCTGGGAGCTGAACAGCAGGGTGAAATGTGCTCGTGTGAGCAGGAGGCATCTCCGTGCCGGGTGCCTTCAGGTGCTGCTGCGTCGTGGCGGGGACGGAGGTGGCCGAACACGTGCTGCCTGTCAGCACTCGCTGCTGCCGGCCCAACACGGCTCCTCACGGCCCAAAACGTGTGAAGAAATCCCAAGAATGCTCTCCACACACTGGGACATGGACTTCAGAGGCCGGAGAAAATAAATAATCACACTATATCTGAAAGTGGGTTTATTTTCTTTCCGTATTCTGGACCCAGCTTCCCATTCCCAAGGGTTTCCCACCACTATTTCCTTCTCCTTCCTTTGGTTTTCCACTCGAATTTCACACGTATTTTCTTTTCTCACTCTGCCACAAGAATTACAATACGTAATTTGCTTATCTGGGGGTACAAAAACTGCATTACTGTACAGACTAATTTTGCAACACAGAATGAGTGTTGCCTGATGTAAACACAGAGTTAATCCTGCCTTTCATGGCCTGCACTTTCCCTGTACTTGTTTATTCCACGTTTTGTGTCTGCCCCAGGATGGATCAAACTGTTTAACCTTTGACAGCAAAGTCAGAAGAATGATTCACTTGGAAGCTAAAATGTAAATAAATATATGCATTGCTAAATAAATCAACCGCTAATGCCCTAATGCAAGGCTGATAAATATACTGATTGAAATCATACTTAAATAAATGGGGCAAATTATCAGACAGGGGGTTTAAAAGTTATAATTTCAGGGCATAACTCAGTGCAGCACCAGCCATAATTAGCAAATGGTTTTAATCTTTGATTTTTCTGACTTTTTTATGGAGTGAAATCTTTTCTTCTACAGCTGTTAAGTGAACCCTGGTATTATCACAAATGTTGCAAAAGGAGACAGAATATGGTTGATTTAGTGATAAATGAAAATATCTTTTCTTGCTTACGTACACTGAAAAATGCTCCAAAGCTCTTAAACCTTCCACAGCGCAGAAAAGTAGGGAACTGCTAGGTGATCTCCCCTTTTACCTCTGTTCCTGCCATAACTCTGTGTGCCTGCAGAAAAAAGTTCATCTCCCACACAGGTACCTTCCCCTCGGGCACTAAATTACCAAGCACTACCCCCAGTTACAGCCTCTAAATCCATTAGCAGTTAAGAGAAAATAATCCCTGCAATTTGTGCAGCAATAAGTGCTCTGTACGACCGAGGAATATGCAAAGAGCAGCGCGTGGATGCGCCGGAGGACGAGCCTCGGCTCAGGACTGCCACCTCCCTGCTCCTCACAGCGCAGAGAGCTGCTCCCAAGCAATCTTTTCTTTTAATTTATTTATTTTCTGTTTTCTCCCGTCTTGTCCTTACCGAACAGCTCCAGCGTGGAGAGCCTGTCTGCAAGGACTCGCATGCAAGCACACGTCATTTTTTTGGCTCCCTGAAGGAAAAGGTAGTGTTTGCCTCCCACGCTGGATCGAGCCCTCTGAACCCGGTGTTTCCACATTCTTGATTGCCCTGCTGTGTGTGAATCGCATACCAACTACGGAGTCCTTTAGATCACCTTCTGAGCTCAATTTTTTTCCCCACATGCTGATTGAAAAGCAAATGAAACACTTCTTCTGCCACCAATTTCCTCTCTTCATGTACCTGCCTGCACTTATTATTTCTGAAGAAGCTTATCAAAGCAGCAACAGGTTGCTAGAGCAGTGGTTTGGCCCCCAGATGATACCCTGGGCTGATAATTTATTAAGGATTGTCTGTTAGAGGAAGATTGCTCTGAAGTGCTTTGAGCCGAGCACAGTGGAGGGTGCCTCCCCTGCCAGCCCAGGCCAGGGTGCCCCCAAACCAGGCGTGGCTCAGAGGAGCAGGGTCTTCTGGAACCCACCAGCACGATTTTGGCCTTCTCAACTCAGATGTTCAGCTGTGCTGCCTGTCAGCCTGGGATTCTCCAAAGAGCACCTCTGGTTGAGTGTGTTCTCCTGGCAGCACAGCTTCTGCATAAAGCAGTCCCTGCATTTTAGACATTGCCCTCCCTCATCTGACAGTGACCCTTCAGACTTCCAGAGATGAGGACTGAAACTGAAACTGATAAACTGGGGTACTAGAATTCAGCCTGGAGCCATCATGGAGTCATGCCAGTGATGCAAAGGCCTGAAGTGAAAAAAGGAGGATCTGTAACACCCTAAAAATTGCAAGAGGAAGGCAAGATTTCATGCACATTCTTGAATTTTATTGCAGTGGTGCAATTCTGGCTCTGTTCTTAAGAGGAGGCTTAAATAACTTATATTTACAGATAAACTCTTCCCCTCACTGCCCCGGTACATGCAGGACGTGATCAAGACAGCTTCCAAAATTGCAAAAGGGCTTTTGGGACTAAATCCCAAACCACACTGATGTTCTTCCCAGTGAGGACATTGAGGTTTGGCAGAAGAGTTTTACTGAGTTTCCACATCCCAAATCTTGCCTTTTCAATCACGCTTGAGCTGATACTGACACCTGATTGTACCAAGAGAGAACCTCATTCTGGAGATCTTCTGTTTCATCTGCTGCTACCAACCCATGAAGAGAAGATGATCCTTCAGCAGGACAATTCCAATAGTATAAAAATAGATTTGTTTTTGTCAGCACAGTTAGCTAGAAAGCATTACATTCCCTACCGGAGTTGCCTAGACAGAATAGATTGTGTTGCCTGCGCAATGTTATTGCCTCCCATCCAAAGCCAGTCATCCACACCCTCCCTGAAGTTTAAAAAGTTTCCCCACTCTCCTCTCAGCCTCCAAACTTTGATCACAATCCCAACAGATGCAAAATATTTGCAGTAAGAGGTGCCAGTGCCGTCAGCTCGCCACAGTAGCTCCCAGTCAAAATGTTTGCACGCACACTTCAGAGCATCATTTATCTTGAGGGATGTCAGCTCTAAAAATGTTAGCACATGTCACTGTCAAAGCAAATGCCAGAAATTAGCTTTCTTTCATCTCAGAGAAGAATAATTAACTTTGCAACTGTTTCCAAAAGTGCTAATTAATGGGTTTCAACAACTTGACTTGTCAGGATACATCTTGATTGGAACAACAGCTTGCTCTTCCCCTTGAGGATTAGGGCTCTTCTTTTGGATTCTTTTCCTCGTCCTCCGGTTTAGTGAGTTGTGGAAAATGGATGTCATTCATAACACAAAAATAAACATGTGAAAAAAGGAAAGCCTTGGGGACCAGTTAACATTTATTAATTATTGGTGTGCTTTATTAGCAATAACGTAAAAACACAACCTCCCATTGAAACTGAATAATCTTTAAACGAGATGGGATTTTGTTTGCTGTTCTTGAAAAAACAGGACAAGTCTTCAGCTTCATGTCTCTGCATGGGTATGGCTTGGGCTGGGCTGAACAGTGGATCTCCCTCTCTTGCCTTGAAAGTTTCTTTCTGGAGCCAAGTCCTCTGCCTGGAGATCAACTCCCTCTCCACTGCTTTGAGTACTTAAGTTCTTCCAGCAGTTTACACAATGTATTTTCTTCTCCCAGCTTTCCTTGAGGCGATAGATGCCTGGCTCTCAATGCTGAGCTCCCTCCCTGTTACGCCTTGTCACTGTTTGGATGCATTTCCTCCTTCCACCAGGAAGGGATCTGCACTTTACCTGCCCATGTTGAGATGAAAAGTAAAATGCCTGTGTTTGACAATGGGATTCAGCTATCCCTATCCCACAGCAAGCATGTGGAAGCTGTGTCACACAGCCAAAATCCCTAGGACCCCTTGAAAACCCAAAAGCTTGGATGCATCTAACAATTTAAAACACTCAGGCCTGAAGAACCAGCAAAGGTCATGGTCAGACTTGATATAAACAGCCTGGTGAAGTCTCAGACCCTTATATGCATTCCTGGAAATATAAAGCAAATCAGGAAATCAAGTGGAAAACCCAGGAGGTTGTTATTAAAAATCCACAGCTCAATTATCGTTATAATAAACCTTACACCAGAGGTCATTTACATTCATGGTAATTAGGGGGGGAGGTTATGGTTTGAGAACGAGGGCAAATCAGCTAAAGAAGAGTTTTTGTGCAGGAAACCTGTCCCTAATGCTGCCACCCAAACTGGCCATGTCAGGCTGGAACCGTGCTCACCTGGGGTGGGGAGAGCTCCTGCGGACACCCCCACACCCCACAGCAGCTGCCCCCGGTTCTGCCAGGATGGCAGGAGGTTTGCAGCCCCTTCCAGGTGAGCAGAGGATAGGGATGGCATATAAAGAAGCTAGTGGAGCAGGGGGAGCTGGTTTGCCTTGGGGAGCAGCTGCAGGAAGGACAGATGTTGAGGAGAGGTACGGTGTTTGGGGGGTGCTGTGCTTTGAAAGGCTAAAGGGCTGTGAGGGCTGTGTGTCCCCTCTGGCGTGAGGTGCCTTCTCTTGTTGTTTGGAAGGAGGAAAAAGGAAAAGGGGCAGGGTACATCTGAGCTGAGCTATGGCCACGCTAGCTGCTTGCTTTCCCAGAGACTCGTGCCTGGCTTTTGGAGTCAGGGAAGGAAGTCTCCAGGCTTGTGTGCCCTCTGAGAGCTCTGGCTCAAGCAATGATCCCTGCCTTGTGCTTATGCAGGACCTGATGGTGGCAGCTCTTCTAAAATCTCATTCTGAGAGTTGGGGGGGAATGTGACCTGAATTCAGTAGAGAATCGTGGCCCTCCTTCATGGACTGGTGGCCTCCCAAGCTTGGTTTTTGCTGAGCTGTGCCTTGTGTTCAGACTCTGGCAGCACAGGGTTAATAAATTACTACCTCTGGTTGCAAGCACCTTAGGACATGAGGGTTGAGAGGTTATCTGTGCTTAAAAGCACACCTAGGGGTGGGTGAGATGGCTACAAACCATGTGTTCGTGCTTTAAGCTCTTAACAACTGATAGCTTGGTAAGTTTTAAGCAACTTCAAGTTTTTGAGATGTTTGTAATTTCTCTGTTGTTGTATCTGTAGCCTGAGCAGATTTTTGCACTGTCTTCTCTTGGTAGACAACCCCAGTAAAATTTTGGTCCAGCAATTTTATTGTAAGGGACTGAAAAGGGGAGACGTGAACTTTGACAGAAGAGGACAAATAGTGTCACCTGATGGGACTAACACCAGAAGGAAATCCATTTTAATGGTTAAACCAAGTCTTCCTGTCACTGGTCACAGAGCAGCTTGCAAGAGTTAAACATGAAGCAACTTCACTTTCAGGGATGTCAACATTATTTACTAAATGGTTCTACTTAATTTGTTACTATATTTACACTTACAGTTGAGGCTGAAATGCTGTGTTGCTCCATGTTTATGTGGCATCTATTTTTATCCATGAAGGAAAGGAAGAATTTTGATATTTACTGGAAGGTGTGGGGTCATCATAACTCTGGGAGAATAAACACTCTGAAAAAATAAATCTCTCACCTACTTATTGTCACTCTTTGAATTTCACCTGTAGAGCCTAGGCAATTCACTTGATTAAATTTAGAGCAAGGAAAAAAAATGTTTAGGGCATAAATTTCTATTTGTTTTCTATTTCAAATGGCCTTTTATTCTAAGAAGTTGATGGGAGCATATTTTGCTGGTTCCCCATTCACCTGGTGCTGAATATGCAAGAATTTCTACAAAAATTGGTCAAAACTCTAGTGGGAAGAATATCTGTGGAATAAAAATGGGGAAGAGAAGGTCCTTTGTACAGAACTCAGTACTGTGTTTAGATGCATGCCAGGGCAAGTCAGGTGTTAGAGAAAGGACTGGAAATGGCAGAGTTGGGCTTGAGTCTGCAGTGAGGTCAAAGGAGGAGTCCTTGAAGGAAAGCCTGTGGTGGTTTTCTGCTTGTCTGTAAATGTGAGGGGGGTGTTGTCAAGCTCTTTGAGGCCTGATGAGAAGAGTAGCACAGAATATTTCAAACCTGTGTTGTATACGGATCTTTTAGCGGTGCATAAATCACCAGCCCTGGCAAACTGTGCTGCCAGATGCTTTTTGTTTTCAAAAAAATCCAGTGGAAGGGAGAACTCCTCAAGGTTTAAAAGGAAGAGGGTGGATAGGAAGGGAGAGATGTTGCATTGCATCATTGCAGGGTGTGTGTAGCAGCAGAGCTGGTACCTGTTCATGCACATGTGGGCTGGGGCCCTTGGTGTCAGGCACGTGCTCCTGGCTGCCAGTGTCCTCTGGGCAGGGTGGGTGAGCGCCAGGGAGACTGGTGAGCAGCTGGGGAAGGGAGGGTCTGGTGCACAGGGAGGACTGGGACAGCAGCTCAAAGCCAGCAGGGCTGTGGGTGAAGTGCAGGACTCCCTGTGGGCAGTGCCAGTCCCCACCCCGTGCATGTACACGTTGGTGTGACATGAAAGCCCCTCTGCTGCAGGTGGGACAGGCTGCAAGCCCTTCAACTCCTCTTTATTCCACTTTCAGGTCCCCCCACCAATGCTATGGCAGCATTTAGGGAAAAATACATGCTGTTGGCATGCAGAGGCTTGGCATCTTCTCCCAGCACCAGCTGGTGAGGCTGCCCTGGGCTGTGTGTCCCCAGCCCTGCTGTCCCTGTGGTGTCCTCCCCAGCTCCAGGGGCAGGGGACACCAGCCCTGCCAGGTGCAGAGTGGCTCCTGTGCAGCTGCCAGCGGCCGGGGTGGCAGCATGGGCTGTGCCCAGGGGCTGCTGTGCAGATGATGGCTTTGTCTCTGTTTACTGGAGTGCATCTCGTGCTCAGAGTCCTCCCCAGTGCATCTCCCCCTTCCCACCTCCCCGCTGACAGCCCCTCCGGATTGGGCTCCTTTACTAAAAATTGGTTGGGAATGAAGGAGGGGGGAGAAACTTTATTAGTGTTATACATTATTTTCCTTCTCTCCCTTCTCCCCCCTTCCCTTGCTGCATGATGAATTGCCTGGTACTGAGCTGGTAGCTCCAGCCCAGGCACTTAGCAATCTCCTCCTGGTCCCTTGCACAGACAGATGGGACGGCCCATGTCTTGACCGTGATTGATTAGCTGGAGAAAGCCTGTTGAGTGGAGTTCCATGAAGATTGATGCTTTATCCTTCTAACAGCATTTCCAAAAAGTTTCTATTACATTTTGATTATGTTTATAGAATCTCACTGGTCTCCAGGAAGATTCAATCTTTTTTCCCCCTCTCCCCTCTGTGCAATGTGTGTAACTTCCCTCCTGTGCATATGCTGTTCATCCATCTCTTACCTTTATTCTTTTAGGGGTGCCCCCAGAGGCCTCTCAGGACAGGTCCCTTCCCGTGTCCCTCCTGTCCCTCTGCACAGGTTCCTCCTTTCTAGTTAGTGCCCTCTGACTTGTTGAGGCCACAGGCAAAGCAGGAGCTCCCCAGCATGAGGCCTCACAAAGCTGCAGAGCAGGAGGAAGGAGTGTTATCTGTGATTGCTTGGTGGAGAACTGAAAAGATGAAGAGCCCCTGTTCCCCAGTGCAGAAGGCTGTGGCTCCTGCCTGCCCACAAATACCTGCTTTGCTCTGGATTTCCTGCAGCTGGAGGGCACTGCCTGTCCCAACTCAGTTCATATCAACTCAGATGAAAGCCTTAGAAGCTGTAGGAATCTTTGAACCTGGGGGTTGGTGTGTTTGGCCGTGGAGGGGGACAGAAGGATGAGCTATTTCAGCTCTGCAAACTGCCCTGTTGCAGCTGGGTGCGGGGAGAGGGCAGAGCATGTGCCAGTGCTGGCTGAACTTCCGCATCACTGCAAGAAGGGAATTTTGTTTTACAAGGGAGGCTCGAGTCCTGTGCAGTGTGGTCTGGGGTTGGCCATCTAGGAAGGCTGACATATTTTTTTCAGTAGCTCCACAGCATGTGTGTGTGATTTTTTTAAGTAATAACTACAGTATAGCACTGAAAAATGTGCTCCCTGCTGCACAGAAGCAAAGATAACATTGGTCCCTGACATCACACAAGTCAAGTTTAAAGTGCTGGGCTCCTCCAAAGTGTTAGCAAGGAACCTTTTCAGTTGGCTCCTAATTGTAGCAAATAATTATATTACCAAATCTTATTAAGAAACTGGCTCTTCTGGTCTGCCCTTCTTAATTAATTAAACATAGAGGTTTTTTGTGGGACAAGTTGCAGGCAGCCACCTTGCCTTCACTCTGGTGTCCTCTCTAGGAAGCAGAGATGCTTCCCCTGGGCCACCTCAGCAAATGAGCAGGGGTGGCACGTCCTGAGCAGTGGGAACAGCTCCCCGCAGCAGCCCCAGGGCTGTGCACGTTCCCCTGCGTGGGCTGAGCACACCTGCGGCCTGGGCATGGGAAACTGCTTGTGGCTGCCTGCCTGCTGCTGCCCGTGGGGAGGAGGATGTAATCTGCTGTCTGCTGCTCTCCCTCAGTCTCCAGGGACTGTGGGTCTGTGCCCCAAAACCCGGGATTAAGCAGTGAGGTGAGCAGGAGCACCTCCCAAGAGGTATGGGTGTGATGCTGTGACCCCTGTCACCTCACAGGGACCCCCCCCCCTCCCCAGCTGGCAGAGCACAGGCACTGGCTGTGCCCTGTGGGGAGTGGTAAGTACAGGCAGGGAACACCAAGCCAGCATGTGCAGGCTGAGCCCCACTGTTTGGGGTAACCTGGGAGAGGGCAGATGCTCGCTAAAACTATGAGAGGGAGGGAGGGAGGGATGCAGGGGATGGGGCTGCCTGAGGCTGTGTGGCTGCTGTGATGGCAGGAATCACCAGCACGGGTGTTTATTCACGTCCTGGGGAGCTTCTCAGGGCTGGACAGGAACTGTGACCTGGTTTACACTTGAGAAATTGCAATCAAAAGAATGAGAAGCAGTAGCTGAGGAGGCAGGTGAGAGGCAAAGGCAGGATCGCTGCTGCCACAGAACAGCCTTCCTCCTCCAAACACCTTTCCAGGGCCTCACAAGTGATGTGGCACCTTGGTGGGTCAGCAAGGTGCTCTGGAGATTCTCTTCTCCTTCCAGCACTGCCCCTTTGACAGGACACCGGTGCAGCATTCCTGGTTGCAGGCATCACCACTTGCCCACAGTGTTTTAGCTTTGTGCTCAGCTTGGTCTCCAGTTAAATGCCACCATGCTTGAGTGTCTCTGGGTGTGTGGTGAGGTGGCAGCTCTGCTGGGCAGCCTTGTCAAGGCAATGCAGTGATTGACCTGCAGCTTGGGGGTTTTGTTCCTTGGTTGGGGTCAGCTTGTCCCAGCTGAGCTTCATACCCTTGAAGTGATCCCCTTCCCACAGGCTGGAGCCTGGCAGAGCTGGCTCAGGTGCTGCTCAGCAGGATGGGCACAGCCTGGGTGGGTCTGCAGAGGGGATGTGGTGCCCCCATCATGAGCAGGGAGGCCACAGGACATGCAAGGCGTCAGCTGGGCTCCCAGTGCCCACATCACTGGGCACTGTGGCAAACAGCCTGGTGCTGGGAGCTGCTGGGCTGCCACTGCTAGTGACAGGAATGCAAGGGCTGCTGCTGTAATTTCTTGTGCCCCTTCTCCTCATGTAAAACCCACTGGGCAGGCAGCCCATGGTCTGTGTAGGGGAAGCTTGTGTGTGTTTGCCCTGCCTGTGCAGGAGAACGTGGTGCCCTGGGATGCAGCCCTCAAACCCCTGGGGGCTCTCCCTCCCCATCAGCTCGCCTGCCTGCCTGCCCCTGCTGTACCAGGCTATTCTTTAAAATATAGCCCCCATTTTTTATTCCTGCATTTATTACAAATGCAAATTACAGATGAAAGCATCAACTACACAAACCATTACTCAGAGGAGCATCTTTCCAACTGCTGGACTTGGACTGAACAGCTTGTGGTTAATTTGCTATATAATCACTGCCTGCAACAGGAAAGCAAGTGCTTCAACTGTGCTAATATTATGAAAGGGGAAGTTAACCATAGAGATAAATTCTGAGGAGCTGCAGCTGGGATGAAAGAGGGAAATAAATGTAGCTGGAGTCCAGGCTTCAGGCTTGCAAAAGTGGCCGCTTGGATATTTAAAGGGATAAAAGATAAGAGTTCAGGTTAAACATGTGTTTTTTGAAGTCGCTTTTAGCCTGAATATATTTTCCCGGAGGCAGAGGATCTCTGCAGCTCCCGTTGACCCGTGATTCGAGCAGTGTCCTGGCCTGTGCACAGGCACACCCGTGGAGTGCAGTGCCTGCACTGCCCCACGGCTGGGAGGCTTCCCAGGGCAGCTGCTGCAGGGAGGCAGGCGCTGGGACACAGAGGAGATGAGCTCATGGCAATTCAGCTGGCAAAGGTTTTTACTGGGGAGGGGGTGGTTCTTCCCCATCGCTCAGGTCTGGTTTTGGCCTCTTGCACAGAAGCCAGGGAGGCTCTGTGGGCTGGCAGGAGTGTGTCCCCACTGCGTGGTGCTGTGGAGAGGGTTGGTGGTGTCTCCAGAAACAGCCTGTAGTGGATAACAGGTCCACTTCCCGCCGGCAGAAGGGATGCTGACCTCCCTGCAGCAGAGCCCTGGCTGAAGAAGCTGTTCTGCCCTAGGATTGAAGGTGTTCCTGTGTTGTGGCAGTGCTCTGTGAGCGCACTGGCTTCACCAGAACTTGCTTAATACCCCATGCACGAGACGGAAATAATATTTAAACTTTCCCAAGTACCCAAACGTCTTCACCCTCTCATTCCAGCACCTCCAATGTAATCACAGTGCAACACTCACGCTGTTTTGCAAAGTGCTCTAGGGATTAAAAAACGTTCCTGGAGATTATCTCTAGGGACAAATCTGAAGTCTTGTCTAACTCTTTTCTCTGGAGGCTTGGAGAGGCAAGAGGTCTAGATTATCAGGGATAGGAGTGGGAGAGTGAATCAGCTTAAGATGGGTGAGCTGGTTCTTATGAAGCAAGAGACCCAGCAACTCTGCAAATTTACATCCACTGCAGACACCTTTTCTGACTCTGAAATGTTTGTTTGATTGCTTTTGACTGTTTCCTAGGTCTGGAACAAAATCCTGGGGTTGGGGAGAGGACATGAAGTGTCAGGGGATTATTTGTACCTGGGAGAAGCTATCTGAGGCCCCTGGGCTGAGGTTACTGCTGGGGGAGCTGCAGGGCTCCCTGCAGCGGACCCTATGGCACAGGGATGCTGGAGGGGTGCTCAGGCCCCCATTCAGCCCCACTACCATGAATAAATTATGCTGGCAGTGCAATACACTTGGCAGTGGCAAGAGCCTGCCCTTGCCAGAAATTTGGCTAAGCAACACCAGTAGAAATTGCTGTTTAGCTTCCCTGTGCTGGGAATTGATTTTCATGGGATTTTGAGACCATGAGGGCATGTTCCAAAGGTATGATGCTCAGTGTAGGTGGATTTAGCCCCACAAACTGGAGTTTTGAATGACCATAACAGGGCTTTTTTTTCCAGAGCTGTTTGATTCCTGGACCTTCTTAATCTTAGGGCAGTATCTGATGGCCTTTTGTTTTTAAATTGACAGCATTTTATCCCGTCTTGAGAGATGAGCATTCCTCTGAAGCTGATGGCTAAAAGCATTTTCCTGGCCTCCTGGTTATTCACTGCAGGGCAGGGGTAACTCCCAGCTCTAACAGCTGCAGCTCTGGGAGTTAATCATTGAACAGGCAGGATGGAGATGCTCAGGGTGCACATGCAAAGAACAACAGGGCCAAAGGCCCTGTGTGGGCAGGGGAGTGGGAAGGAGGTGCTATTTGGGGAGAGGGGGAAGAGGGAGCGCGGGTGTCTGGACAATGGCGGGACTGTTGCGTCAGTGCTGGCCTTGCAGTTTGACTCCCCAGTCAAAACAGATGAGCCATGAAGCTTTGTGCTCAGCCAGGAGAGGATGCTAGGGAGGGATATCACAGCAGGGATCATCGAGGCTCAGTCTAGCAGAGACCATTCTGAGGCATGTGTCATGGTACACGGTGGGCAGCGGCCTTACCTGCTTGGGTTAGGTTATGCCAGCTCAGCTTGACACAGCAAAAATTGTAGGGGAAAGGCACTCCCAGGAATGAAGCCCACTTCCCCCTTACAGCATCACTCAATGCAGAGAACAAGGATGGGGAGCATTCCTGGAATTACTTATTAGCCTGGTACTCAAAGAACTACAGCTGGAAAGAAAGAGGTTGGACCTTGATCACTCTGCTCAGGCCCCCAGGGCCTGTTCCCTTCCCTTGCCACGGCTGGAAAACCTCCTGCACAAGGGTGCTGCACTCTCTGGGCACCCTTGTGCAGGGGAAGCTGCTGTGCACAGGGAGGTGCAGCTCTGCTGGGTGTGGGTGACACTGTGGCAAGCAGGAGTAAGAAGCCCAGAGTTTGTTCAGGCAGCTCTCCCCGAGACTTGACATCCAGGAGACAGGGATGGGGGAGAGATGCTCTGAGGAAGGCGCTGCAGGAGGCTGCTGGCTGGCAGAGCAGCCACGTGTTGTTAACTTCTGCAAAGAGCTGCCCAAAGCTGCAACCGAGGAAATTCCCAGTGCAGCCGTCACCAAACCACAGCTTTGCACAGGCTGATTCCTGAGCATCCTGCTGCGAGGGGAAGGGAAGGAGCTTCAGACAAAGCCAAGCAGCTGAGAGGCTGCTGGCAGTGCCAGAGCCTCCAGAGCTGTTGGTGTGACTTGGGCACCCCAAAGGTAGTGGTCTGGTCAAGGTGGTGTTCTCAGTGCTGGGTTTTGGGGCACAGATCTCCAAATGGTTTCAGAGAAACTTCAGTGCAGAGCAAAGATGCTCCAGGCTACCCTTGCAGTCCCACAGCAGGAGGATATCGGCCTTCTCCAGCATGGGAAGAAAATGCAGAGGCACTTGGAACACAGATCTCCTTCTTGGAGTGTGAACTAGAAGTGCTTTTAAGCTTAAAGCTTCTTTTCCTTTGGCCCTTGTGGAGCTAAAACTCTTAGGACAGCCAGAAAAAGGCTGCAAGTACCTTAAAGATTGGAAGAGCCAGAAAGATGTGAAGAGAGGGATGGTTTATTTAAAACTAGTCACTTCTGCAGTCCTAAAATGGGCAACTACACAGCCTGGCTGCATTGTAGATCAAGTTTTTGTTGGCTATCGTAGGTATTTGTTTTGCCCTGGCTTTTCAGAGGTGCTAACTTGCTTTGTCACCAGGCTCTTTGATTAAAGCAGCTTGTTACCTGCCAAAACTGTCTTTCAGGAGGAGAAATGGGTCGTGGTTAGGGCATGGGCTCTTCTGTGTGCAGCTCTAAGTGCTTGGGTGCTAGCATTAGAAAATTCAATAGTGTTCTACTGAATAAAAGGGGAAATACAATAAGCCATTAAATGACTTGCTGGTGTTTCAAAAGAGAAGGAAAGCCCATTGTTGACAAGGTTCCTCCATCATCTTTACACATAAGGTGAATTCACAATCAAACTCCAAAAAAGGGAAAAGTTAATCAATGCATGGGACAATTTCTAAAACCAGTTCAAATTTCCTGGAATTTTTGTGTGTAAAAATTGCTTTTACTGGTGTAGACAAAAGGCAGAGGTTGTTCAGACTATGAATTGCTGAAGCAAAAATTGCAGCCATAAATTGAGAAGCTGCTTTTGGTACCTTTGCCCAAAGACTAAATGCTTCGGAGCAAAATCAAAATAAGTGATTTAAAGAATAATCAATAACATTAAAATGAACTGGCAAAGAAAAGACCCTGCATCTATAATGTATTTTCTAGATATTTTTAAATAATACATCACAAGCGAACTCCTGAGTGATGAATTTGGCAGCTGTTTGCAAAAGGTGGTAAACCCAGGTGCTACCCAGCCTCTGCTCCCAGGGATTAGCATCCCTGTAGAACGAGTCTCCTTCCTCATGGAAAACGGTTGTTAGGTAGACCCTGAAGGTGTTCTGATGCCAAATGCACCTCTTTCAAATGTGACTGAGCCTTGGGGTCATGCTGGTCTGCAGGAAGATGCTCTAATCAGGCAGACAAAATTTTCCTGATCTCATCTTGAAGGGCTCTGCCTGTAGGGTGTTGGTGCCTCCTCCTCAGCCCTGCTCTGGAGGGGCTCAGCCAGGTATTGGGAGGCAACAAGGCCCCTGCCTGAGAAATCAGGGGGGCTGGAACAGTGCTCCTGGGCGTGCATGGCTGGTGTGGTGGGGCTCAGAGCCCGGCCTGGTGCTGGGGGAGCAGGATGGGGGGGTTGTGGCTGCAGCAGCTCGGCCCCGTGCTTGCCTCAGTGCTCTGCTCTGTGCTGGCTCAGAGCTGGGGCTTTTGACACCACCAAAGGGTGGGCTGAGACCTTCATCTGCCTGAGCACACGGACTCTGCTACGTCCTCTGCCCCCTGCTTGAGTGGAATAGGAGCTTTTAAAAACTACTATTTCAAGCTGCCTCCCTAAAAGTTGGAGTAGTGGTATCCAGACAGGCAGAGCTCCTGTTAGTCAGTCTGCCAGGGCACAGCCTGGCAGTGAGGGGAGAAGGAAAGGCATTTGTCTGGTTATTCACTTTCATCTAGTTACACTTTTCTTTGAGAGGTAAAGCCTTTGAACATAAAAATTCAGCAGCGGCTCACAATTTTGTGCCTTTGTTTTAAACGAAGGCAGTTTTTTCTAGCCTAGGGATGTAACTGATCTTTTACCTTTGGATGGGCTGTTTGTTAAAGGGAAGATAAAACATGCTGTCCATTGATCTGTCCTCGCCCTGAATTGCAGAGTTAGTGAGGAGGGCAGGATTAACTGCTGGGGAGCAGCGTTTCCAATCCCAGAGAGTGGAATGGTTTTTTCCAGGCACCACACTGCTCTTGCAAAGCAACTCCTGTGCTGGACCTGGCAGCTCTGGCACCCTCATAACCTTCAGTAAGTGACCTGAAGGTTCCAGCTGTGTCCCCAGCCCCTGCATGTTGGGGGGATGATGTGTGGCGTGCTGCCTCCCTGCAAGGACTGAGCTGGGGCTGGTGGAGCTCGTCCCAGCTCAGCTCTGTAACCACAGTGGCCACTTAGGAAGCTTCCAAATGCAATTAGAAAAATGCACGGGAGAAATAGCCAGCCACGTCCATTAAACAAAATGATCCTTTCTGGCTCAGGGAGGAGTCCCTGAGCTGCAGAGCTGGAGTGTGGAAGTGTTGCTAACTTTATATTCTATAAGCAACTTCTGCTTGCCGCAGTTGTGGATGGAGCACTGGTGAGATGTAATGGGTTTGAGTTGTGTTTGTGTCCTTACAGCAGACTTGAAAGCACTGGTGTTTGTAGCCAATAATCAAAAGTTACAAGGCTCTGTAAATTGTCATAAATCAGCTTTACTCTGATAGACTCAAAGGCCTATTTCTATTCTGATTTTGTGTGAGCTGCATTAACAGAGTGTAGTGTGGGTTTGGTAGATGCTTGTGTGGTTCAAATCTGGTGGACAAGTTTGCTCAAACTTAACTGTGAGCGCTCTTTGCAGTTCAGCCTCCCTCTCCAGCACACCTGGAGAGGACTCAGCAAAATAGAGATGCTGGTAGAGGTGGCATCAAAGCCAGGCCGTTTTAAAGGAAAGAAAAATTGCAAATAAGGAGGGGAAGATACACTCCAACTTCCTTCCTTCTAACAGAGGAAAGCACATCACTGTCCTGATGGGCTGTCAGGGCCCAGCCACTGCTGTTCTATTGAGAAATCATTGTATCTGCCCTTAAGACCAGACATATTTGAAATAACCACCAAATGATACATGATAGCATCAGTGTCTAATGTGAATAACAATTGATCACTATTTCAACTGTTCCTGCCTTGATATGAAATATCCTGGATATATAGGCAGCAGGAAAAGCCCAAGACACATTTCAGTTTCTGCACTTGAGGGTACCTTGGATACCACAGTACCACCATCTTTTTTATGCTTAGAAACTGTGCAGTTATGCTACTGGACTCCTAAATTTTAATACTTTGGTTTGCTGTTCATTTTAGCAGCTTTTTGCTACTTTCTTTCAGTCTTCAATGTCTTGGTCCTTAGTAGTAGAATCTGACTCCAGCTGGACTCCACAGGAATGACAAATTCAGGTGGTGGGTAAAGCATGACTCTCTTCACACGTGTTTCTGCAGAGGGACAACATCACCAAGAGCTTTGTGTAGAACTGTCCCTGCAACACCTAAGGATGCTTTCTGAAGTGAGTTGGTTGGAGCTAATTCTCATACAAGAGTAAAGGATACACCTCAGCTGGATGTGACCCTGAATAAAATAAAAAGCTGTCTTAACACTCCTGGAGGAGTTCATGGGCTGTGTTGGCACTTCACCTAATTAGGTGATACGTGGGTTACTCTGAGCAACTCCCTGGATACAGACAGGAAACATGGGAAAAGAGCACAGTTTAGAGAATGGGGTCAGATCCTCTTCTCCAGGAACAAAATCAGAGCTGTGGTCTGCAAAACCGAAGCACTGCAGGCACTTCTGCATGCACTCTCCTAGGTTTGGCTGGGGGCTGCAGAGGGAGCAGAGCTGGCTGGTGAGTGCATCACTCTGAGCAGGCTCTGTGCCCGGACACCACGCACCAATCTGACAGATCCTGCATGGGAAATAGACCTGTTCTCTCTCCTCAGGGTACTCATGGAACAGCAGCTGAACTGCTCCTCAGTGTGGTCACTCCAGCCTGTGCATTGCAGTGTCTCATGATTTATACCAGTGACCTGGTGTTCAATGAATTTGTGGGCAGAGACACTCGGGGAACTGGTTAGGTTCCACCTGTGTCAAGTTTTATATCACACCAGAACCTCACTTGGCTTACAGGAAAGGAATGACAACTGGTGGCTGTAGGCTCAGGACTTGCTAACGAGAGAAGTGCTCTCTCCTGTGCTGGGACCATCCTGAAAGCTGCTTCTTATGTGGTCACCCTGGTTTTCTAATATTTCATAGAGAAACATGGTTAAGTGGTAGCAGCAGCTGGTGAGGGAGCAGATGGTGCCACCTGCATCATCAGATGTTTTATCACATTCTGTTTTATTCCACGAAGAGTGGCTGGAAAGTAGAGGAGAGCGTGGGAGCTGGTGTAGGTTGTGAAGGTGTGAAAAATCACAGGTAGCAGCACTGCTTCCCTGCCAGGCTGCTGTTTCCCTCAGTGCTGGGTTAAGAAAGTGCTTGTGCTTGTGAGAAGGTCTGTGCCCACCTGTGCTCGAGTCTGCAAGGCTGCGTTTGGGGAGCACAAGGCTTTGGAGCAAGCTGGCTGTCCCTGCTGCCAGCCAGGGATCAGGATCCAAAATAAAGCTCCAGGCAGGTTTGGATCACAGGCAAACTCAGAGATTCACCTCTGCCACAACCAGCCTGGATGCCACTTCCTAATCAGATCCCAAAGAAGGCTGAGCCCTGTGATTAAATTTGCTGAAGAGTCCAACCTGTGAGCAGCACAAGGGCTGGGTCTTGTGTCTGAAGGAGGCAGAGGATTTATTCTCTTGGCACNTACCTGATGTACTCAAGGGAGCACAGCTGGTGGGAGGGGGGGGGGGGGGGCAGTAGCTCGCAGGGAACACGGGAAGAGGAGCCAATAATGACGTTCCATCCAGCAAAAATGACTGGGCAGTAAGTGCAGTAGCAGGGCGGGCTGCTGGAGACCGACTGCCCCTGGCCCCTTCCTCCCCTCAGCTTTGCTTCAGCTCCTGTTCCTAATTCTGCTCCTCTTCCTTGGCAGCTCTGTCTGTCCATTTCCCTGCTGTCCCAGCCATCTCTGAGGGGGGATGGCATTCAGATGTAAACAGGGCTGATGTTGTGGCAGACCGGTAGCTACACGACACTTGTTTATGTATCAGTCAGCAAAGCCATTCACCACCCCAGGTTAATAATTCAGCAGGGCGGATGGATGGGAGGCTGGGACGGCAGGAGAGTGGGTGAGGAGGCTGGAAGTCGCCAAGCCCAGGAGGAAGAGGAACGTGTGTGACTACAAAAGGAGAGGAAGCCCATTGTGTGGGAAACAAGATGGAAGATGCCGCCCAAAGACGCCGGGTAACTGGTGATTAATTAGAGGCACGCTTTGAATTCTGAGCCTGGTTCAGCATTAACAGCATTTCCGTGTCATGCAGTGAGTTGTCTTGCTTGGTGGTTTTATTGTCCAGGCTCATGTGGGGCAGGGAGTGTTTTTCTCCCAAAAAAAACTTCGGGAATTGAGAGATTACATGCAAATATTGGCTTCAGTTTGAGGCAAAAAAATAAAGAAGGGAAAAATCCCAAAAAGCAGAACAAGTTCCTGAATTTCACAGATGAAAAGGAGATGAATAGAAAATAAGCTTGGCTTTGTTTGAGCTGTGGAGGAAGCCCATGGTTTTGAATGCTGTAGTAGTTGTACTGCATTAGTCTGGACTTTCCGAGCCCAGCCCAGCCCCTGGCAGTGTCTGTGAGGTGTGGGTTGTATTCCAGGCATGTCTGCAGGTCTGTGCCTCTGTATTAGTGTTTATAGGAAGTCAATGAGATGGAACTCAATAGAGAAAAGGAAGACTTAAGAGTCACTGGAAGACAAATGTGAAGGCCTGGCACTCAATAACTTTACTGAATCATATCGTTTGTTGCTGTATGTTTCTGGGCAGCAGCAATACAAGGAAGGAGAGCGGGGCTGTGTGTTTCAATAGGCTGTTCACCTTCCCCTTTGGAGAGAGGTTTATTTCTCTTGATAAAGAGACATCCATCCTCTCCTTGATATGAAGTCAAGCAGCGCCATGAATCAGGAGGAAGGTGCCAGTGGAGATGAAGTCTGGACTGCTGGAGGCAGAGAAGGGAAAAGAGGACGTCACAAACAAACCATGTGAGCTGTGAGAGCACAAGTGTCTGTGTGCAGCTCCAGCTGGGATGCTGGAGCAGAGTCTAAAGGGTTGGTCCAGGCTGACTCAACTTGCAGCTGTGGTCTAAGGGGAAAATGTGTTGTGTCTGAGTGGTCTGAGCATCCCCATGAGTGTGTCCTTGGCAGGTACAGGCCAGGCAGGGCTTCGGCGATTCTGCAGGGAAGGCACAGTGCAGGCTGAGCTTCCAACTGAAGATGTGAAACCTCTCCCACCCCTTCTGTTTTATGAAAAGGGTGATAAGATGGACATGCCTGTGGTGGCAATTATGGGATTCAGTAGCCAGACTTTGTCACACCAGACGTAACTTCATTTTTTTTAAGTAGGAAAGCACTTTTCAAGTGGTTTCAGTTGCCAAAATAAGCTTGAATTTATAAGTGCAAATGTAACAAAAGTGCAAAGCAAAAAGCTTAGGGATAGCTATCCAGCCTGGAATGGATTCCTGGAAGTGGCAGGAGAGCTTGAACACAGGTGCCTTTCTGAATTTTCAAAGAATTTCACTGAAACTTGTCACCAGCTAACTATATGAAAACATGGAAAATGGCGATAGTAGAAAGCTGCTTTGTTAACTGATAAATATAATTAAGGATACCACATTAGTATGAGTTTATATGGCTAATTAACTGAAGCAATTTATACTAATGCATAGTTTTGTTATAACCCTGGTAGTTCTGCTTCCTGGACAGTACATTTTTCGATGCTAACCCTGTGTGGATTAAGCAAACTCTTTTGAACAGCTGAGTACCAAGTCTCTTGGAACTGCAAGACAGGTCAGCAGAGATGATTTGGGGACATTTGAGTGTCTCAGCTGAGTGGGCAGGACAACGTAGCCCCCACCTGAGGATCTGGGTTGTCCCCTTGTTGAGGGGGGAGGATGGATGGCTGCTCTTCTCCAAATCCAGCAGCTCAGTCCAGGAGGATTGAGTGAGTGCTCTGACCTCTTGCAGATGCTTTGAAGAACAAGAGGTCTGTGCTTGGGAAAGCCCAGACTGCAGCGAGTGCTCACCCAACAACTTCCTCCCCCTCAGGCCGTGGCAGTGGCACTTTGCCACTGAATTCCCAGACCAAGCAGATCTCGGCTGGTTTCCCTCCTGCCAGAGGAAACAGAAGCTGCATTGCTTCCGGCTGCAGCCTGGCTCTGTCCCAGCTCCAGAGCCCTCCTCTGCCTGGCTCACAGGCACTTGGTGGGGTGTAGTCACAAGGGGATCAGTCCCTCAGGGAGTGGGGTTTGGCTGAATCCTGCATTTCATACAGAACCTGGCCACAGCCACAGGGCAGGTTTGAGTATGGTCACCCTCACACTGATGTGGCCGAAGGCCCAGGGCACGAGACTCATCCCTGGAGCACCAGCCCAAAGCCCCTGCTACAAACCCTAGACCTGCATCCCAGTGGTCCAAAGGGACCCTCTCTCTGCACACCCCCGCTGGTAGGTGCTGAGCTGGCACTAATTACAATTTTGCTAATTGCTCCAAGCTCCATTGCCTTGCTGCTTCCCCTTTTGCTGAAGTGGGGGCTCTGCTTGGAAGCTTGATAAAATCTGCAGGGAGACACCTGCCAATCTTCACACACAACATCTTTATTTTAATTTATTGGCAGCATTTAGAGGAATTGGCTTTTATGCAGCATCAGTTGAACTTCATTAAAATAATGAGAGCTAAGTTAGTAAAAACAAACCTGGCCAGTTGGCAACCTCAGACTTTTGTCAGGACTGATCTATGCTGGAAGATATAGATTTAGTCCATCTACAGTAATAAAGTCCCATGATCCCATGGTTAAAATGTCTTTTTCCCTGATAGCTGATGCAATTCATTAATTATATGACATTTCCACAATGATTTCTCCAGAAGACAACCCTGGATGCCAAGGTTTACATTACATTTTCAATTACAAAGATATCCATATGGTGACTCTGCAGTATGTACAACTGCTTAACATGCATCCAAAGCCCTGCTGCAATGCTGGAAGGCCTTGTGATCTGCTGGAAAATCCCTTTTGGGATATGGGGCTCTTGCTGGGTTCCCACACTGATTGGGGAATGGGGGTAGCATTTAGGTGTTCCCCACAGGAAAACTCCTGGAAATTGAAGCACAAATCCTTGGGGGTTTTTTAGGCCACCAGACTTTAAGTACCCCTTGATCTGTGAGGATGAGTTTAAATCAGCATTACAGACCATCAATGGCCTGAAATCCAGCAATGACATGGGCAAGATTTTAGATTAAGCCAAAAGGGTTCAGCCCAAGCATGGATTTCCCAGGCAGGCTCTGAGCACCTGGGGAAGGGTCAGAGCCCATCTTCTGCTCCCTGGTGGGATGTGTGTGTTGCCACTGTGACATCTTTTGCCCCACACAGCAGGATCAGGCACCCAAACGAGGGGCAGAGCTGCAGGGTGAGGTGCTCTCACGGACACACAGGAAGGGGATCCAGTGTTGCATTGGTGTTTTTTTGTACCAGCGCTGGTCCTGCCCACACAGGACCAGCTGGTACTGTAGAAGCTGCTTAACCAACTCCAGATCCAACCAAGTTTGAAAGGTACAAGTTGTGATTCAAGTACTACATGGTCTGAGGGAATGTAGTGATTTTCTCCAAGGGACAGAACCTTTGGAGAAAACCCCACTCACAGTTCTCAGGTGGTTTTGAGAGGTTTGATGTTCAGCCAGCACCACATGAACCATCCTTGGCTCTCCCCAGCAGCTCCTGCCTGCCCCAAACCCTGTGATAACATAACTGGGCCCAGAAAGGAAAGCACAGGTTTTCCTTTGGCAGCACTGGTGTGTGGACTGTCAAACAGCAGAATTTCAGGTTTATTTTTCCCAGCCCTGGACAGGGGATGTGTCCACGGCTTGTGCTTGGCTTCTCCCTGCTCTGAGGATGCTCCCTGCAGCCCCGGAGTCAGGAGTCAACGCTGTTTGCACAGCTCACTCCGATTATCTCTGCAGCGCCTGTAACCTCGGAGCAGTAAACCAGTGGCATATATATAGTTGAACAACTATATGTATTGTGACTAAATTTCCCCCAAAGATCTCATTCAGGATGTTAGAGTGAAAGGATCATAAAATGAATTAATAGCTGATTCACTGTATAATTTCCTAGTTCAATATACTTTAGTGTACCAGCTAAATGAGCCATACACAGCATTCAGCTCAGCCAGTTAACAGCTTTATCATTGAGATCTCAGGCTTAGAAATAAAAGCAATTCTTCTGAAGTAATTGCGTCTAATTAAAAGAAACATTTAAAAAGTGTAACCAAAAGGAATTCATTTCAAATGGAAAATTAATGCTGAAAAATAGCCCTGAGCTCTCTTGTCTTTGCTAATAGCTAAGCATTCTCAGAATAATTAAACTGTTTTGAGATGTTGATACCTTTCCCTGTTTGAAATTATAGCCATGGCCTGGCACAGAGTGAACCCTGAGCACAGCCCTGGCTGGGGTTGAGTGTGGGGTTGGGGTGGGCAGGGGAGGAGGATTCCCACCCTGGGGCTGCTTCACCCTGCCATGAAGCAGGGTCTTTGCAGCTTCCTTTGAAAAAGCAGGATTGCCCAGCCAGAGGAGCTGAACTCAGCATGGCACAGGGCTGGGAGCCTCTGCCAGATGCTGGGACTCCCCCTAAAAGCAGAGGAATTAACTGAAAATAGCTGTCTTTAAAAGTGTGTGGATTTTGTTAAGGTATTTGCTCATCTCTGCAGCACCCAGCTGAAGGGTCAGGGTGCATTCCCAGGTGAAACCTGCTCCCTGCTTTTCTGTCCCTTTTTTACCATGGGCAGAAAGTGCAGCATTTTAACTGCACCCAGAAAGGTCCCACAGTAAATATCCAGAATTAGTGTTCCTGGCCAGTGTCTGTGCAGTGTGTGTGCCAGCCTGGCTGCTCTTGACAGAGAGGATCCTAACTCCTGCAGGTTCCTTGCCTGTTTCTCCATCACTTGCTCCTTTTCCTGGGCTCGTTTTGGCAGGGAACGTTTCAGAGTTGGGTGTGCAGTGAAACCCCCCTGTGCCTTCCCATCCCTCCACCCAAGGATTTGTTGGTGTTGGAACAATTAATGTGAAACTCTGAGGATGAGCACAAATCCCCCGCTTTGAGCTGGAGCTGTTTTGAATCCCCTGTGCTGCACTGGGAGTGCTGCTCTGACTAACAGCCTGTAGCTGGGTGCTCCAGGAGACCCAGAGGGTGGCTGTTGGGGTGACAAGGATGTTTGGGGCCTGAAATAGTTGTTATAATGCCTCATTTGCATGGACTGAATGGCCACTGGCGTAAGGGACCTGCTGCAGCTGGTGCTGCCAAAACAGCCATCATCCACAGTGGGCAAGAAATTGCCAACATTGCTACAGGGCCCAGAGATCCCTTCGGGAAAGGATCTCAAAAGCTGCTGCTTTGTCAGGAAACAGATTCCCCAGATGTGCATATCTTTCTGGAATCTTTTTTTTTTTTCCTTGAGGAGTGAATGCAAAGACAGAAAGCAGTTTTACAAATGTCAGTGTTTGGTTTCAGCACCTCTGTTAGCATTTGACTCTCATATTGAAGCAACTCCTCATTGCGAAGCAAACACTGACAGGATTGGTTCATTTAAAGTGTTAAAAAGGTCAAACCCAAACTCTTCTGACCCCAGTGACTTTTTTTTTGCTGGGTAACCAGGACATAAGTGCTTTTGAGACTTCAACTTTGTGCTAGTTGAGGGAGGGAATTTGTTCTCTTAAAATCCTTGTGGGATGGGAATGTAGTTTCTCATGCTGCTGCAAGTGGGAAGCTCAGGGAATCTTTGGGGGCTGTTGCTCATTACAGCCAGTACCTACTGAACTTGCTTACATTATGTTATTTGGTAACTATGACAGAACCAAGCATTTTCCATCTGAGACTTGATTAAAATATTCCCAGCAAATTCTGTGAATGCACAATAATATGTTATGTAAATACACAGTTACAGCACTGACCCTACAAAATAACCTTTGGCTCTGCTGCCTTGTTTCCCTTTCTACAACGCTGTGCTGTTTCATGTGTTTCCTCGATGTTTCTCTTCAAATTGTAGAAAATCAAAGTTTTCTCCCTTTTATTCCAGAGGCAGAGCAGGGGAGTAACATCTGAAGACAGGATTCTGTGACATGTATTGCCACAAGTTTGTCTTTTACAAATAATGCTGAGAACATCACAGTTTCTCAGGGATTATGTAAAACTTGTCCATGGTCTTGGCAGCAGGTTAGAGAAGGCCCTGCCTTGGTCCACTTGCTCAAAATTTTGCCTCTATTTTCTGCATGATCCAGAACTTTCTTTTTTTCTTTTTTTTTCTTTTTTTTTTTTTTAATTCCTGAGTGTTTCTAATTGAGCTAACATTATTAGAAGGGCTGTGGCTTTTTTTTTTTTTAAATAAAGCCCTTTCCCAAATTCCCTTTGCATTTCAGTAGCTCTTTAATATGCAAGGCAGCAAGAGATGAACTGGGTCTAATTACGAGTCCCTGGAGTAGCCAGTCAGAAAATGAATTGATGCCTTTTTCCTTATGAACAATGCATGTACCACAAATTAGAGGCGCCATCACCAGAGATTTAATTACAAAATATCATTACTTTCACACATCATTTCAGATTTGGCCTGATCAAATCAAAGTTGGGGGAGAGAGAGACGGGGGGAGGCGGGCGCAGGGAAAAACTGCACCACTAGCAGGGTCATTCGTTCAGGGGTACTTGAATGCAGGAGGGAATTGGTGTTATTGAAGCTTCCCAAAAGGCAGTTCTGCAGAGAAGTGGCGGCCGGGAGGAAATGCATTTCCTTTTCCAAGGAAGGCTCCAGGCAGTTCAGCTGTCCAGGGAAAACATGGCATGAGCACAGCGGCCAGGGCAGCGTGGGCTTCACTGGGAGGTGCTGCCTGAAGACCATGGGCATGTCCAGCTCCAGGGCGAGTCTGACCCTGCTTGGGGAGAAGGGAGTCCTTTGTCAAGTAGGAAAAATGTGATGAAAACAGCATTTTAAACTGCTATCACTTGGCTTTAGCTGGGCTTCCTCTGCCTCTGGCAGTAAAAGCTGTGTGTGGAAAAATAAGGGATTTAATACCGAGATGTATCTAAGTGTATCCCAGGCATATACAGTGTGCATTACCCGGTGTCATGCCTGACAAGCCTCCCCAAAACCAAATGCTGGAAAAAGCTGCTCAGGCCAAAGTGCACGATGGATTTTGTCGAGGGGAATGGCTGCCAAGGGATGCCTGGAAACTCATTTGCTGCAGCGTTCAGCCCACAATTGTGGTTTAAAGGTCACGGTGGCTACCAGAAAAAAAGGGTCTGGTGTGAGCTGGGAGCGGGGAGGGTTGGCTGCTTTTGCTTCCCTGGTCTCTGTTCAGTCCTGAACAATAGCAGAGTGAGCAGATCACCTGCTTAATTTTAATAAGACAAGTCCATTCCTGTGGCTGGGCATAGCTTGTGGTGCTTCCCACACAGAGCAGTTAAAAGGGTCAGTGGTCCCTGTTCTGTGAGTAAATTCAAGTCTCCTCCAAGCTGAGCAGCCCAAGTAAGAGTCCTCCCTTTTGGTCCCTGCCCACTCAAAAGGGGGAGCACAGTTTGAAGCTTGGAGTGTGACTCTGGGCTGCAGGAAGGTCTCTGGGCTCCATGGGCCCATGACAAAATGGAAAGTCTGGTCAGTATTCAGAAACTGAGTGGTCCCAGTGCTGTGTACTCAGCACTGCAGAGGAGGAAGTGTCAGAAATAACCCAGTAAAATAACAAGTAATAGGCTGTTAGTGTCTGATGTGCGCCCGAGTGCTGATTGCTGTCAGTGGATCAAAGCTGCGGCATCAGAAATCTTCTTTTTCCATCCCAAGGAAAAAGTGAGGCTCTTCTCCATACGGAGTGACACCTGTCTGGGGCTGATTTAAGGGCTGGTGGTTGAGCAGGGTCACTCGTGCTGAGCTGATGCCATAAAGCCAATCAGCAGCGCTCGGGAGGGCAGGGCAGGACGGCTGCTCAGCCCTGGGATGATTTACAGCCCCTGCAGCCAGCCCAGGCCACGGGCTGTGATTATTTCCCAGCCGGACGCACAAGCCAATCGTTTCAAGAAGGTAAAATGCTCCTCAAAATTTATGAGGAAAATGATGGCTTGTTGAATACATGATGTAGCGAGATGTAGTTTCACATTAACTTAAGAGGCATTTATGGGGCAATATTCATCTTCCCTGTACTATGGCAAGCATAATATGAGGGGATGCTATGTCATGGGGATATGAGACCTGACAGATACGATGTACACAGAGGGGAGACCATGATGGAACACAAAAAGGCAGGAAGAGCCAGAGCCAGGCTGGATGTGGATAGGGCAGGAGAAGAGGCTTTTGTGAGAGTGGGAGATGCCACCCCTCTCCTCCACCTGTGGAAGCTGACGTTGCTCCATCACTCCCATGGAGCCATGTGGGCACCCACCAGCCTAGGACATGATCTAGTGATTCCAGCCCTGAAAATCCACTCGTGACTCGAGGTCAAGCCCCACTCCCCACCAACTCCATTGTAAGAGCTGTTCAGCTTTGGGTGTTGTTCAGTGGACAGGTGAAATTCAGGGCATTAGAGTGCCTGGTAAGTCCAGTGGAGTTGTTGTACATGTGGCATCAAGGGCTTCAACTACCACCAATGAGCTGGGAATGTATGGCCATGCTGCAAAGAGAAAAATGATTGCTTCCAGTAATGTCCTGCCCATTAGCTGGACTCTGCCATGCAAGCACAGGGGTTATAAAAGGTGCTGTGGTCTTATGGAGGAAGTAGCAGACTCCCTTGGGAGCAGGGCAGAAAGGCACATATTTCACTGTTGGCTAAATATAGCTGGGTCCTCACAGAGCTCTCTCCAGCACACAGCTCCTGTCTGCTGCGCATCTGACTCCTCAGAGCCTGCAGCACAGGCCAAGCTCTCAGCCTGCTCCAAGTAAGCTTCCCTGTTTGAGCCTGGCAAGACTGTAGCTGAAAGTTATTCCTAAGCCCTTTTTTCCCATGTCTGCATTGAGCAATTGAGGATTTTGCACTGGAAACTGCCTGACTTGGTCAAGGTCATCAAACCACTGTCTAATTGGAGCTGTGCGTTAAATCAGCATCCTTGGTGCAAGCCCTGTCCCTGTGGTGTCTGACCCCAGGCACTCAGGGAAGGTCTCTGGGCTGTCTCCTGGTCCCCCCTTGCTTTGTATGAGCACAGGCTGTAGCAACAGGAGACACTGGTGTGGCCAAATCCCACAGTAAGTGATGCAGGAGAAAGCCCTTTCCCTGATGCCAGGGATGCAACAACTGCAGGGGGGCCTCGGTCTCTGTAGAAAATCCTCCCTGGCCATCATGTGCAGGAAAAGGGGTTAAATTCTGGGGTTTCTCCTTTGGTATATTGAAAATACCAAGCAGAGCTGTGAGCCCTGCCTTAAGGAAGTAACAATTTACTTTTTAAAGCAGTTGGCTAATCACCAAGAGACCAAAAAGCTTGTGCAAAGCCAAAGGTTTCACTGCACCTCTGGTCCAGCCCCTTTCTCTGAGAGCTGCACTGCTTCCCCCCATGCCTGACCTGTCAGATCCCAGGGAGGAAGGGATGTTGCCCCCTTACTGCAAGTTTCTCATCTTATTACATAAAACAGGTCAAAGCTGCTAGACTTTGATTCACCCTGGGGTGAACACCCAGATGGACGGCAGGACCCAGCTTAATCTGTTACCATCACTTCTCCCCAGCCTCCGCCTTTTGAAGTTTCACCCAACCTTTATTAGTGATGCTTGTAGCTCTGAGTGATGTTATTAGCAAAAATAAAACCAGAAGGTTGTGGGGGGGCTGTGTTGGCCTTTTCTTATATCAGGTGGGGTCAGAGCCAAAAAACCAAGAGCAGTGCAGGGTTAGTTGAAGGCTGAAAGGCTTCACAGGAGCTGCAGCAGCCAGGCACAGGAGATGGGTTGAGGCTGGAGGAGATGCCTGGAGAGGTGCCTGGGTGTGGAGGAAAGGTTGCAAAAGCCACGGTGAAGAGGCAGGAGAGCAGGATGATGTATAACACCCATTACATCGGAGAGAAATTAAAAGGATTGATTGATATCAATTATCAGGTGCAATTTGTTGCTGCACAATTGACACGTTAATCACCTCCCGGCTGCATTTCAGCACTGCAAGATTTTTGACCAATTTGAAAGGTTTACAGCAACAATATGATGCTGATTTATCTCTCCTTAATAAAAAAGTGATCAACTGAAACCTGCATCCATCATTCTGTTTATCACTCACGGTGATTTATTAACTAATTATACTTACAGTGGGTCTTTTTCTATAAGTATGGATAACAGAGTGATGCGGTGTCAGTGCAAGTCATAAATAATGCCACAGTACAGTATGTTTAATACTCACTCCTAGGACCAGCCCATAACAAGATGCCTTGATTAAGGTAAGCAGATGGCTTCGTTTGTCAGGAATGGTCCTGAAACTGCACATCGAGGAAACAAGTCCATTTCTCATGTTTTCAGCACTGGACATCACACAAATGTCTCTACCACATAATCCAGATCAGGAGAAAAACTCCCAGGTTGGCTGTTTCCCCACAGGCATTTGCAAGCTCTCACCAGACCTCACAGCACCCTGAGACTGAGCAGCAGTGTGGTGTTCAGGGTTGAGCTCTGCAGAGTAAGAAGCAACCACAAATGCAAGAAAAAGGGGCTCCACTGTGATTTTAAAACCAAAGTGGGGAGCTGACAAAAAACAGAATTTCTCTAGCCATCATACCAGGGAAATTTTTTGTTTGTGTGTTTTGAAATGACAAGTTATCAGGCCCCTAAATCAGTTTCATCCATCAGAAGTACCTTGTACAACACTTGTAGGTTATGGTAATTGGCTAATCTAGACTCCCAGGATTTCTGCCTTGACGAAGAGATGTGGTCAGTCCCCTTGCCTCGCACAAGAGGACGATGATGTGACTCTATTAAACAATTACACCCAGTAATTGTGTCATCTCAAGGAGAAAGCAGAGTCTCAAATGACACATCGGACAGCTCGGTGCTGCCTTGCCAGGCTGTGCAGCTGAGAAGCTCAGTACAGTCCCCTCTCCCTGCAGAGAAGAGGTGCTGTGAAAGTGTCACTGAGGTGATGGTGATGCCTTTTCCTGACCTTAAAATTAAGAGAGCTGAACACGGTTAAGAGGGAAAAAGGGTTTTACCTCAGTATTTATTGAAGGATCCTCAGGTGCAATGAAATGCACATCGAAATGCACCCTGAAATGCCCCCCGAAGAAATGGCCACTACAATATTATGTGTATACAATTATAGGCCTTGCTAATTAGCACATCTATCAAAGATTGCCCAGTGAGGGACTCCAGCGAGACCCCTCAGCGAGGAACCTTCCCCTGGCTGGGCCTGGCTTTGTTTACAGAATGTGTTCTGGAGAGGCCCTCGGGGTCTGGGGTTTCCAGGGTGTTTGGTCTCTTGGCTTAATGGAATATTGGGTCTAAGGGAAGTTATCAGACTTAAAGAATTATAATTATGTAAGCTAAAAGCACTAAGAATACATAAAAGCTATATAAAAGAGTATATAAAAGGGGTATAAAAGAAAAAGCAAAAAATCGTCATGGCATCAATGGCACTGCCAAAGCAGCTCTGCAGCGGCTGGACTGGCTATGTATTTTGAGGTTTTTCCCTAAGAAATCCTGCAAAGCCAAATGGCATTTTCACACTTGCATTAAAGAGCAAGGCAAGACACCCCAGGGCTGCTCAGCTTCACCGCTATTTTTCTCTGCAAATCCCAACCTTAAACTTCTAAGACTCTTTTTTGCTTGGAAAGCAACTACGAAAAAGGCAGAGATTCTCCAAAGCGCCATGGCTGGGCCTGGTGCTTCCTGTGCTGGATCACAAGGGTGCAGCAGGAATCCTTGTTTCCCCTTTTTTCTCTTGCACATCCTTCTTGTCCTGCTGGGGTGCGGGTGCTGGGGCATCCAGTGTGCTCTGGCAGACTGCAGCTCTACTCAGCCTCAGTTCAGGCAGAGGCAGTCCCAGCTTGTTCCTTTAGTATCTGAGGATGGGGTGAGGTGCCAGCTGCATCCCACAGCAGGAAGGTTGAGGGCACCAGAGGATAAACTGGGCAAAGCCAGGGTGTCTCTGGAGGCAGGGGTGTCCCTCACCCTGTCCCTGTGCAGTAAACTCAAATATACTCAATCTAGTTTCCAACCTTCTGAGCTTGGACCAGAACCATCCTCAACTTCTTCACCTTGATATCTGCCCAAAAATGCATTTAGAGTCCATTCTTTCTCATGATCTTTTGCTAAAAATATGATTTATCTTAGCAAGAACAATGTTCCATTACCTTAAAGAAGCTTTTTTCATCTTCTTTATCTATCACTGGCCTAAGTCCATAGTGAATATTCTGGGACTGGACTCCCTTGTCTCTTGGTTTTACATGGCTATAGATCATATGAATTTTATTTTTGTATTGATTGATATCTGTAATTAAGAACCCCATGTAAATGCAGTATATAACGGCTATTTTCCCATCATGCTGGTACTTTGCTCCCAGCCCTGTTATTGGCTTTGCTGACTTGTCCAGATCTCCTTGCTCTACTACTCTGACAATATTAGGTGGAGCACAAATGTTCTTTGGTAGAGTATCTTATTCTCTGTTTGGGCATGGTCTGTAGAATCTCAAGTTAAACCTCTCTTTTTCCACCCCAGTAATATGTCTCTGCTTTTTGACTACAGCTTGCACTTCTGGCACAGAGCAGCAGTGGCTGAGCACCACCCTGGAGTACAGGAGGCCAAACAATAACACCAGCCCAGATTACAGGAGTGGAGGGAGCTGGGGGCGTGTGGGTGTGATTGGTACATTAACAGCAGGATCCGTAACCGAGAGGGAACACTCAAACCAGGAGCAAATAATTGTTAAATTATTACACAGTTAACAGTTGTTTAAAAGAAAAGCAGGAAAAGATGCAAAACAAAAAAAAATCCCTTTCTGAATATTCTTTTGCAGGGCTGGTGGGCCCAGGCAGGATTGCAGCTGCAGAGGCACTGCAAAAATTACCCAGCACCTCCTGGGGGAAAACCACACAGTGGCAGATCCATAATTTATAGGGGACAGTCATGCTCAATAATTAGGGCATGATTTACACTGAGTGGGTTTGGGTGGTGGGCGGAGAAGAGGCAGTTTTGTTTGTTCTCCTGTTCCTTTCCGGGGTGTCTGTCCCCGAGCTGGAGGGGAGAGGATGCTCCTGCAGGCAGAGCCTGGCCCAGCGTGGCAGGGCTGGGTCTATCCCTCCCATCTCTCCATCAAGGCTGTGAGCTCACAATGACCATTTTGCTGGTTTTTCAGATGGAGAGGTCAAATTTTTCTGCTCTGATCCTTGGAACAGCTCTTCCCCTCTTGGCGTTTAATCCACATCATCCCTCCTACACCAGAGGCTCCGGGCATCCCCACAAGCCTGTACCTCAGCTCATGCATTGTAACAGCCTGTCCCAGTGGCTTGAGCACATCTGTGTCCTGTGAGGGGCTTGGCACCTCAAACCCATCACCATCCTCGAGGCCTGGAGCAATGGGAAGTACAATGAAATGCTTGTTCTGCCCTTTGGCTGTGGAGCTGCCTTGCAACCAGGCAAGGCATCTGTCCTTGTGGCTGCCCACCTCCCCTGCCCTGCCAGGGCTTGCAGAGTTTAGGATGGAGCCACCTTTGCCTGTTTGCAGGCACATCTGGTCCTCAGGGACACTTTTACTGCCAGGACATGTCTGTTCAGGGCCAAGCTAACCCACTCCCACCGAGGGACTCAGCTCTGTGGGACTCAAGGGAGACCTCAGGAGAAAAAACTCTGAATGTAACACAGCAGGAGCTGAAGAGATCCTGGGACTTTTGGGGTAGGTGCTTCCTGTTGTGTGTGAGGAGGGAGATCACTCTGTAGACTTCTCAGTAAATCCGTGCCCAAGCTGTCAGCATGAGGAATAACAGGAGCCCAGTATTTATGCTTAAACTTAAAGCTAAAATGTGTCTCTAGAGCTGACATGTAAACAAGACTAAGGACCTGCAGACCTGAAATTGAGAGGGACGGGGATGGTAACCACCTCTTCCTTCCTAAATTAGCCCTTCCCTGATCATTGAATCATTAAGGTTGGAAAAGACCTCTAAGATCATCGAGTCTGAGGCATTAACCCAGCACTGCCAAGCCCATCACTAACCCGTGTCCCCCTGCACCACATCCACACCTTTTTGCAACACTTCCAGGGGCAGCGATTCCACTAGCTTCCTTGGCAGCCTGTTCCAACTGTGACCACCCTTGCAGTGTAGAAATTTTTCCTAATATCCCATGTAAATGATGACAAGGGATGGAAACTTTGCTGCCTGCTCCATCCCGTCGCCGCAGCATCAGCCAGCTCTGCCCTGTAGACAGCAGTGGGGAGGGGGCAGGTGTGGGTGCCCCAGCAGTGTGACAGCCACCACATGCAGTGACAGGACAGGCACGATCCAGCACCACCAAAGGCCACCTGGACGCTGCTGGGGCAGCCACAGAGGAGTTAAATTTGATTTCCTCGTGGGGAAGAGGCTTGCAAGGGAAGCAGGTAAAAAATGGCTTGGCTTCATCTTTCTCCCATTTTAGAAAAATTAATTTTTGAGAAACCTCCACAGTTTCACTATTTCTGGTGCTTAAATCAGGCCGCCTGACAGCCTGTCCAGGGCTATTTATGGGTTCCATCGCCGTAGCCATCTTCAGAGAGCGCGGCTCGATCTGCAGACCACGAGTGCCATCCTCTGGCAGCCTGCAGCCGCATCCCGTTCTCCTTCCCCGCAGCGTCCCGGAGCTGAGCCATAAATCTCGACTCCAGGGGAAGAAGTTTCACTACCTTGAGCTTTACGCTTGGGTTTCCCACCGCTGGGTACCAAAGCATCACCAGCTGCAGGGCTCCTCGCTGTCCTGGGGGGAAACTGAGGCAGAGATAGAGTTGCTGTGCACGCCCTCAGTTGCACAGAGGCGTCTGGGGTGTTCCGGGGTCTCTGACACACCCAGGAGGCTCAGGATCAGGAGGTGCTGCTGTGCCCCAGATTCGCTCTCAATTTGGGGCTCTTTTCTAGCACCAAGTAACAAACCAAAACCTCCCTTCTCTTTTCTCCGTTAATATTCTATTAAGGAGGGAGAATTTTCTTTGTGCACCAAGATTTAACTCCAGAATTGTGCACTTTAAGATATTCTTGGCGTATCACCAGCACCTAGCCAAATCCCAATGAAGGGCAACACTGGAATGAAACTTTTTGCTTAAAACGAAGGAATTGCCTGAGCTGGAGCACTAGGCAGTGAGGCTGCAGACAGAGGGTGGCCAAAGCACCCCAGGAAAGGAGACAGAGGCCATAATGTGGGGATAGTGCCCCTCTTGCAAAGGCTTACAAAGGCTATAGTTACTTTTTCTGTGAAGCTCGCCAGAGCATTTTGCTCAGGTCTGATTTATGGCAGTGGAAGTGACCAGGCACATGAGCCAGCAGTGGTGGTGGCACAAAGGCTGCTGCCAGCCTGGCCCAGAGCAGCCATGCCCATGAGAAGCCAAAGAACTGGCCTTTTCAGGGAGTGTGGATCTGTTTGACTCTTGTACAGCGATGCCCACAGTTAAAGGTGGGGCAAACACTACCCTGGTGCCTGGCACTACTGTGTGGACGAGTGGATGTGTGCTGGTGATAGGATGCCAAAAAACACTGCTGCTGGTTATCACAGCCCCTGCCGCAGGGCACAGTTCAGCCTGCGTGACAGCCTGCAGCCCACAGAGCAGCCTTGTGTGTGCAGTGCCTCAGCAGTGTGGGATGTGCAGCAGTGGCACATGTGCAGTGTGGGGTGTGCAGCAGTGAGAGATGTGCAGTGTGGGGTGTGCAGTGCGTGATGTGCAGCAGTGGCAGATGTGCAGTGTGGGATGTGCAGCAGTGGCAGATGTGCAGCAGTGGCAGATATGCAGCAGTGTGGGATGTGCAGCAGTGGCAGATGTGCAGTGTGGGATGTGCAGTGTGGGGTGTGCAGTGTGGGGTGTGCAGTGTGGGATGTGCAGCAGTGTGGGATG